>JBAMHW010000001.1:35529587-35549152 GCA_037177495.1 Rhadinocentrus ornatus | reverse complement strand
TAGGGGGATTCCCTGTTGTGTTTAGAAGTTGGTTGTTTGGTGTTGGGTTGAATTGAAAGGTTGTTGCTTCAATCCACTGTATCTTTGTCTCTACTTTTTTTATTCACTCCCTTTTTTCTTTCTTTCCATTTCTGTCTTTTCTCTATTTATTTTTTTGTCTTTCTTCTGTACCCTCCGGTCGGGTCCAGCAAGATTACTCAAATTCCATAATACTAAATATATAAGTTAAACCAATATATTTAAAGACAAATAAAAAAACAGAAAAAGGATTACCAAGAGGACCCTTATACTTATAAAGCTCAACTTGGCAGAGCAACACAGCAGCCAGACCATCATTCTGTTTGCTATAGTGCTGGACAGGACAAATAAAACACTTTATGCATTTGTAGTGTAAAATTAATGCATTATAATTGTGATAATCGCAAAACTGTAATTATTTCTCTGACATTAATCGTGACATCCCTTGTTAAAATTAGGTTATTATTTTCAGGTTAGGCATTCAGTTTTGATGGTTAGAGCTTGTGTAAGGAACTTCGAAATTAATTGTGCGTACAGATTATCAACATCAGCAATATTAATGGAAGAAAAAGTGAAAGAGGTAAAACACAATTGTAAGAAAAGGAAAAAACAAAACAATGATAATCACTATACACATACACAGAGTTTCTCACTCTGAACCCTCCCTGGAAATGACCATCACTGTTAATTAGGATCATTTTGCTTGAAGGCCTATGCACTTTACAACCAAAAACTATCCCACTATCTCTGTCTTGTTTCTTCTATTTCTGTCATGCTCACACAAGGAAAAAAACAAAAAAACAACAACACATATTAGGAAGAGCCAAACCTCATGGGCAGCAGAACCACTGACAGCCCATTACAATTCCACAGAGACTGAGGATGGTTTACAAGAGCTTAAAACTCTGGGGATGCAGTTAGACACACACAAACACACCACTGACTTTACCCAGGAGATGTGCAGCTTATGTGTTTAGCAGAGGGTAGCGCGAGTCTCTGAAGACCCTTTAATATATTTTCAATAAAACTTTGACAATAGTGCACCCCCTATCAGCTCTGGACACAGACTTAAACTTCACTCAAGCAAGATTTCATCTTTTAGTGTGCTTGATCAAACTTATCGGTTTGATGGGTGTCACAGAAGAGCTGAAGCTTCATCTTGACAGAGATAGACACTCAAGCCCGTTGCTTCAAAGGAACTGAATGAATATTCAGATGTCCTGTTACATTCCTCTCGCCTAAAGGTACAGTGTGTAGCTTTTTTGTTTTTTTGTTAGCAAAAATCAAGAATTGCTTTCATAAATACGTATTTTACCAAAGTCTAATCACAGTCCCATCCAAATGAACGTTTTTTCGTGGCTTAGAATTAGATGTTTATAAATACAAAGGTGGCGGTGCACCCAACCAGAGGCAACTGGGGACAAACTTGTTAGCCTTGTGCATTTTACCTGCGAGTCCCTGCTGTTTCGGGGGGAGGGGGAGGGCGTGGGGATGGTGTGTAATGTAGAACTATTACATCTATAGGCCTCAGTTATCACAGAAGGACACTTATACACCAAAATGAAATCAAGAATCAGCAGCGACAAGCATGACACTTCACTCTCACATGTTTCACTTCCCACACACGACCAGGACCAGATGCCATCGTCTAACTGAATTATCTCCCCCTTCCAAACTGTCATACATGGTAAAGACCATACAGCGTCTGACACCAGCTTAAAAATTTGATGTCATTCATAAAAAGCATTTTCCAAAATGAGAAAATGGGGAGTATTAAAATGTGAAGAATGAATGAAAAGCTCAAAAGTGCAGCAGTCACTTTGGTGGAAAATATTTCTCAAGAGGACAAAAAAATTTAATCACATAACCAGCAATTGTGGATTGCTACACTGTTAGCATATTACCAGTGAGTTACTACCATTGCAGATTAGTAGAAAAAAAACTCACGCACAACAAGCACAAATAGATTTTATATTAAATCTATATTTAACTTGTAAATTAAAGCAACAGAGGTCAATCAGAATGACATCATTGACTGAATTCATTGCGCTTAACTGCTTCTTCAACATTGTATTTAAGTTGTTAAATGAATACTTCAGTAATGGACTGAAGTTCAGCTTTATTTGGAGATAAAACACTTTTAAAGAAATACTTTGATGAGAAAAAAAAAGCAATTGTCCCTCTGTACCATTTTGTTACTTTGAAGTGAAAGACCAAATGTTTTAATGGTACAAATGCTGCGTTGGGCATCTTATAACACAGACTGCCCACCTTCAAAAATGGACAGTAGAGTCAAGAAGCAAGAGTTTGTTTCTCATCATCTAGTAGAATAACTCAATGACTTGAGAAAAAACATCCTGCAAATGAGAAAATATTTTTACAAAAATATAACTAGAAATGAAACAGATTCATGTAAAATAATCATTAGTAACAAGTTTATTTTAAGGATTTATTTGGCTCTACAATCTGAGGAGGGAAACTCTACCAGGCACATTAAACTAACGTGGGAGAAAGCGGGTAAGCTGACATTGGCAGATGAAGACTAGCTCAGATTTACAGTGTAAGTTCAGATGGACGAACATTACTGTGTAGTAAAATATCAGTAAATGTTTTTAAAGGAAAATAAAATGTCCAAGCACTACTGGACACTGAGCCCAGCTGCTGGGGGGAATTAATTAAATTATAGGATCTAAACCCGATTTGGATTTTAGTATCATTTATCTAGGAAATCTATCAGTAAAGATCACAGGGAGAAAAATATGCTTACTAAAACTGGTAGGAAGAAAAAAAGCAATAACCTATAAATGGCTTTGTATTCCACTGTTGATGAATGGATGGAAATAGGAAGTACGTAATGGAAGAAATGACATGTCCTCTTTGACATATGTGTGGAAAGTTTTATATGTACTGGAGTGATTGGAACAATTACATGGGGAGTGGAAAGAGTTGAAGGTAGCAGTTTACAGTTATATAAATAATATATTTAAATGTGAATACTGAATCAAATGAGAAATATTTTCTTGAACTTGGAGCTGTTCGGGTCTGATCGGTGGGGTCGGACTGGACAATTAAAGGACCAGAGATGGAAATGGACATTTATTTAATAGTGAGAAATAAGAAGTCGTGTAGGCTCCAGTTATTTTTTGTTCCTCTTGGCCCTTTCTGTATACCTTCTTTTGTTTTGTTTGCTGTTCGTGTGCAGGGGGGCGGGTCTAGGCTATTCTTTTATAGGTGGGGCCCAGGTGGGGGTACAGGCTAGGAAAACGATGTAAATAAGACATTTAAAGAAAGGCATAATTATTTCAATAATTAATTACGTAAATGAATATTTTTTTACTGAGAATAAACACTTGAAGTTCATTGATACCAAGAAAAAAATCATCAGTTTTATCAGTGTTTTTCCATCTTTATTGACTGTTTAACTTCAGACTGGTGGTTTTATGACATTTTGTATCCTCTTCATCAAATGGAAACAGTCTGAACATGATGTAGGCAGCTGGTCACATGATGTTGTATAAATGCTCCACTATGATCAGGAGCATGCAGATGTTGATGCAACATGTAGAAGTACATCATATGCTGCATTCACTGACACTTGGAAATCTAAGCTTTACCCAGGTAAAGGTAAGTTTATGCTATTTGTTAGGCGTTAGGGCAGTCAGTTTCTAGAGATTCTAGAGGTAACCCTAACCCCTCTGACATTACCCTTGTTTTTTTTTTTCCTTTCTTTTCCGCCCCTATGTATATAAAGAAAAGGTTAATAAAAAATGTTTGGATAAAAAGTAATGGACTGAAGTTGTCAGCGAAAGAAAATGCATTACATTTTTTTGAATGGGAAGCAGCTGACTGGCTCAGGACAACTTGGAGGCCTTTATGAACATAGACTGGACAGGAAGTCCTCCTGTGTATGGACAGTAAGACAGAAATAAACCAGCACACTGTTTGCAAGTAAAATAGTAATAAACCTTTTTTAATAAAAAACTACAGAAAAAGTAGGAACTGTTTTATTTATTCAACTTCCTCACACTGAGATGAAGTCGGCTGGTGTCGGACGTAAAATTCTGAAGCAGAAAACAACTCCCACTCCAGCCCTAATAAAAAAATCTTTGAACTTTGTTGTTCACACAGCTGTAGCTCAAAAGAAACAACCTTCATTTTGAATATGACCAACAAAGAATTTAAAAAGTCAGACGAGTATTGAAATAGAAGAAGAAAGAAAGACTGCATAAGCATATTTTCAGCTACACTGACTCAGGAACGAATAAAAACCAACACACACACACACACACACACACAGTAGATAAACAGCCATAAACCACATGATTGTTCTTGCCTTCTTCACAGTCCATGAGGCTCTTTTTTCCCCACACGCTCTTCCTGTCACCTCTCTTTTTCATCTATCGCCCACCCACAGCACACAAACACACACAAACAAACGCACACATACACTTCACTGCCTGCACGCCTCCCTCTGAGAGATGGGCAGGGTGTAAACACACAAAACACCATGCCTCCATGTTTATGTCTTCCTGCTAGTCGGAAAATATGGAGCAAATGCTGTGAAATCACGAAAGCACAACAAGGAGGAGTTGAGTCTGCTCTTAAACTAAGAAACGTTGGAGAGGGATGAGCTGAATGATGTCAAACACAACGTGTATAGAGACAACTGAGCTGAATCTTCTGACTAAATAAAAACACAAATAATAATCTCATTATACAAATGCAACAATAAAATCAGCTGCTTCTCGTGGCTCTCAAGCAACAAAACTGTGGTCTGGTTTGGTAACTTCAGGAGATTTACTTCTTACCGTGGGAACTTATCACACAGCAGATAAGAGATCATAATATAAAGGAGCACAAACTAGTTCTCTTGTAAAACGTAATAAAAAAAACATCTTGAGCTCATTGATAATGAGAAGATCTCTTCTCTCTCCAGAAGGAACCCTTTGGCTTTCCCTGACAAGCATCTGAGAGATAAAGATTCTCTGCGGAGGGGACTGCTTATCTCCAACATAGATTGATTAAACCACTAAAGCTCTGTTCTTGGTGACATTATAAGATTAAGAAGCAAGTTTTGTTTGTGTTTGATTAAAAATATTGAACTTAAAAGATTTCTGTTTTGTTTTAGGGTGTCTTCACTGTATTGTCTCAACATATTTATATATAATCATTTTCTAAAGCATCCACTTTACATAACTTAATACTGATAATAAGAAATGAGAAAAAATAATCTTACATTTTCCTTTTAACTTTTATATAACTGTTGACAGTGTGAACTGAAAATATTAAATGACCTTTTTTCTCGTTTATTTTTTCTCATTTGTACATATACACAAGTGTATATGTTTCTAGTTTCAAACCTAATTTAAGCTCCAGGCTAAATATGCCCACGCATATTTCATCTTCTGTGTCATTTCTGTGCAGATTTAAGTCTGTTTTCTGAGAGCTTGTGGAATTGTAACCAGACATAGCTTATGGAGCAGTATGGGGGTAGTGGTGAGCGATATAGCGATATAGCTAATGTGCGACCAGCAAAAAAGAACAAAGAAGAAGAAGCCAAAACATAATTAATGGTCAAACAGGCCATCACCATCTGCTGTGCTGCCTCTTTTGGTCTCTTTCTGAGAAAGTACATTATCATGATCTCCTTCACTGTCGCCACTCAAACTGACCACTGAATTTGGAGATGAACTCTGAGCTCTGTACTGCCCTCTGGTGAATGTGCTGTCTAACAACCATGCCAATGTAATTGAAGAATGGTGTGTGTGGGCAGTAGCGTTTCATATGGACTTACCTATTTATGGATGTAAAGAGAGCACAAATGAGCCTTTGGATTGGCAAACATATATCCAGTGTAAACTAAATTTTACCTTTATGAACCTCAGATATCCAAGTGCAAGTGAATGCAACACCTAATGAGATAACTATCCAGCAAGGCTATACCTCAGGAGCAGCGGAGTCATCTATGAAATGGAGGTTTGGAAGATAACTCGGCCAATCTGGCTTCACCAGACTAGAGACCATAGTGTTCTTAGGCAATGTGTGTGATTGGATTAATGTGTTATATAGTCTAAAGATGTGGTCAGATAAGAAAATTACTACACAAAAATAGAGCCCAAAAGTTCTCAAAACAAAACAAACAACAACAAAACCCAGTTCAGTCTTCATCATAAAGTGTGTGTTCACTGGCAGAAACTACTCTTCCCAAATTTAAAAATATGTTTCCAAATTTTTCTGATGTCTGGCTTCTTTTTTCCACATAATCATCTTTTGGTAAAGTTTTACTGTCTTGAGAAAACAGAACTTATTGGTGCAAGATTTGAATTTTTTTTAATCAAAATATTGGTAAAATCATTGTAAGCATGTAGATTAAACAAATAGGTCATTTTTATTAAGGTCAGGAGGAAAACAGCATGCCTTAACTTCCTGGTATTGATTTCTACCAATTGCAACAATAAGCAGTTAAATAAAATGATAGTCATTTTTTTTGTGGTCATGTTCATCATCTTGTGATCTTGAGACAACAAAGTTATCTTGTGATAATTTATCTCAAGAAAAGAAAAGTTGATTTCTCTAAACAATGAAAAATATAAACTTATCATGTAAAAAAGGGGATTTGTGATATTAAGATACCAACATTAAAAACACATCCCTGCAGGCACGGCTGCAGTCAGCTTCCATAGTCACTTTAGACTATAGACTTTAGGAACAAATCTAGCAATTTATAAGCCAAACCTTGTTTACGACAGAGGGAAGAGAGAGGCCAGTATTGATCCAGAGAAACCATGATCTACATGTCTGCTGTGGTTGAGCTTCGACTCCTAGTGAGCAAGACATAGGCTGGATGCCGAGTTGAGGAAGTGGAGCAGTAGCCGCAGTACTGCAGCCATCTATCAGTTAAAGAAAAAGTTTTACACATCCTGCTTTTTGTAACTATTCAAATTAATCATCATGCATATAAATGTGCTTAAAATCACCACACGGAAGTTGTCTATAACTTAAATTTGTGGTCCTGTCAGGTGTTGCTGTGCCTGTGAAATAAGAATTATAGCAGCCTTAGTGCTTTCAAATGAATTCTTACCCATCACTGTGGTATCACACATACTCTAGCCATTTTGCAGGTGGTCCACCACGGTAGTGGACAGCTTCTCTTTGCCCCAGCTTGTCCTGAGTTTAACTGAGCCAAATGAACCCATCAGCATCCTGCTGGTCTGTTACAGGTGGCCGGATCACACTTTGCTGTGGACTTCATCACAGGCCCTCCTTCTCAAGGTAACCCAGTGATACTCGGCACTGTTTGTTGTTTTTCACAATCAGTCCATTGTTTTCTGCTAACTTGCATGTCCAACTTGTCTTTAGATTACAGGGCATCCAGAGATTGTCCTTTACTTCTCAAGTGTTGTAAACCTTTTGTAAAGCCCAATGGGCCTGTGTAAACCACTTGTCTGTGTTTTCCTTTCAAACTATAATTAGACCAAATGAAGCAGCAATCTGCTCTGTCACTGCCTCTTACAAAAAATCATGAAATGAGAATTTACTCTGCACAGTTTATGCACATAACTTACTAAGTACCATTATTTCCATCTCAAAAGTCTGACCATCTCTTTAAGTCCACCTATGTTGCTGTTGTAAAGCCTGGAGGGAGATTCGGAGAAGCTCTGTTATAGTCAGCTGAGATGTCACAACATTGCTTAGGCATCTTGGGACTGAACCTAGGAAGTTCTCTCCTTGTTTCACTGGTCCCTCTGACCCTTCTTAACCTGTTTGCAGAACATCTCAAGCTGCTTTGTACTATGATGATAAACCACTCCACGTCTGTGGTTAGTCTCTGTTTACGGGTCCTTGACTTAATCAATCACCCAACACATCCCCAGTTTGTAAAGACATAATTTTTTTCCCCTTTTAATGGGATGTTTTGCATATCTGATACAAGGAATTATATACTTTAGATATCAAAATTAAATTAAATACTGTCTCCAATGACAATGAAGTGAAAGTAAATGTAAGTCATCACCACTTGCACCAACAGCATTTAACTTTTCTAAAAACTCAAACTGTTTTGCTCATGACAAGAATACACCCAATCTACATCTTAACGTCTGAACTCATCTACATTGCTGGCACCCCGATTGTTTATATTGTCAACACTTTCTCAGAGGTGTGTAACTCTGTGGGGTAAATTGTAATGGAGAGTTCACACTTTAGGTGATCCACAGAAGTTTTCAAGGTATTTGAATTTCGTCCAGGAGGTTTACAATCCAGCCACAAGATGTAGTGTTATTTCAGAGACACCGAAAAATGGGGATCCATGATAACACTGTTATTTATCACATTTTCATAACTAAAAAAGATCACTATCACTTCTGTGTTGCTAAGAGACCTAAGAGAGAGATAAAGTCAAGGGCAGGTTTCTGATGCATGGTGGCGCCACAAACTAGCTGAGTTGGAGTTGGTTTTGTGAGGATGGTAGGTAAATAGTAACATAAATAACTATAAATAGTGACAATATTTGGAGGAAAAGGTGTAAATATGGAAATAGTTTCTGTTGTGTGTTTGTTTCAATGCCAATATTTTTTCTCCTGAAAGCCAAGACTTGATAGAATGATGTGCAGATGAGAAAAGACTTGGTCACTGTTGGTCTGTGGGTTATTTCTCCAAAGTTCTGGTAGTAAATAATTCAGTTTCCTTGTTCTGGTTGGCCTTTATGCCGCTTTATCTATTGATACATTTATTTGACATAATATTAGGCTGTTCTGAAAAAACAATCTGGATGTTGACTGGGAATAAAATGGTTGTGGTTCATGAGAATATGTGTTTGTGTGATTATGTTGTTTTCCCTACATTTGTGCCATGTTTACGCCATTTTTCCAAAGAATTATAGTTTGGTCTTCGTGTGTGAACTCTGCTTATCTAAATCTGTGTTTGTGCTTTTTTATCTGGCAGCAAATCAGAAGGAAAAAAAGTGATTCTGCCTGGGTTAGTTATTCCCAACAAACATTCTGATATGTCAGCTCTGTGTTCGATAACAGTAAGGAAATGCATTTTGTGAAAATGAAATTAAGCCTCACCAAATGTGTTGGGTTTTAGCAACTCTCTTGTTCAGGTGCAAACAGATTAACAGGACATTATTGTTTAAAGACAGAAATATTTATCCTTTAGGATTAAGGACAGTTTGTGGATGGAGGGCTGGTGAACTGCAGTCAGAGACAGTGTTAATTTACAGCAGTCTCTCAGTCAGTCACTCTACTGCGTTAAAGAAGACTGTTGAATATAAATCTATCACTTTTATAACAGCAGCAACCAAGAGCCTCTTTTTTCTTTAAGAACACTCAGCCACACCGTCATGATACTTTTAAAGATCGGATTTAAAATGTCATTTAAAAAATGCTATTGATTTTGCAAGCTTCAGATCATCTGCCAGAGAGCTGAGAGCTGAAAGGCCCGGCTGCAAAAACCCAGTCACCTTTGTTCTTGAAGCAGGATTTACAGAAGAGACAGAGGATCCCTCCGTGAGCATCTGAAGTTGAACTCTGGCTCACAAGGGACCAAAAATTCAACAAGCTGGCTAAGAGCCAGGTAGCAGAGTACTTTAAAGGCCCAGAAAAGCTGCCTCCTCATTCAGCATCTCACAGTGAGTGAATGCGGCTACATTCCAGTCAAAGCTGAAACTAATACGCTCATCTCAAATGAAGGTGAATTCTTTTTTTTTTTTTTGGAATATACTGAGCATCAAGGAGAATTCAGCAATATCTGAACTGAAATTTGATGGTTGGTGATTTGTTGTTTGATTATGTTGTCGGACAGAGGAGGTGAGGGGGTTTCTGGAGCTCAAGATCTTGAAAATGCAGCTATGTTAATTTCCTTTACATTGCTGGTATTATAAACAGCTTCAGTCATGATATATACGTTCACACTACTGGTCTTAAAGGTGCAACATGTGATAAAAGATAAAGATAATGACAAATAAATGCAATATAATTAGAACTGATACTGAAACTGAACTCTCAGCAGGCTGCTGCCCCCACGACCCGACTTGACCCTGGATAAGCAGAAGAAAATAGATGGAGGGATTGATGGCTTTAAAACTGGGTTTCTATTGGTATCTAATCACTTTACTAAAATAGCTGTTTTATTTTTATTCTCATAGAAATCAATGAACTGCTTATATCTACTTGCTGTGGGTCAACATACATGGCAGCTGCATCATTTTTACTATGGTGTGTCTGAATGGACTAACGTGTGATGTGAGAACCCGCTGAGCTTTATGAAGGGGTCCATCACAATTTCGCTTTGCATTTGAAGTAATTTCTGTGCCCATCTTTACCTCTAGATATCAGTAGTACTTACACTTTGTACTTTAATGTTAAAATCAGGTTTTTTTTTCGTTTTTTTTTTTTTCAGGGGGGGGGTGACGACAGGCGGCTCTCTCTAATGACAATTTAAATGTGACTGCAATCAGACTCCAGTACAGTCTATGGCATTTCTGCTTCATTTCTCTGGTGTAACAGTCAAAGAAAATGACTGTTCAGACTTCAGTGGTCCCTTTGATATTCAGCAGATGTACTGTATATATTGTTTTTAGGACCCTATAGTAAGGTAACCTGGGTCTGAGTAGAAAAAAAATCTGATTTGTACTGTTCAGAGTGTTAAGAATAATCAGATATGGGTCACAAATGTGCAAAAAAAGTTGAATTCTGGCCATTTCTGTGTGCAGCATGATTGGCGCTATAGCTTATGCAGAACATTTTCTCCTTAGCTAGATAAGGTTTCCTTACGATTCCTTAACTTCAGTTCTTTTTTAATTGATCTTTGGTTTAACTTGGATTTATTTTTATTGGATCACAATGAATTGGCTTGAATTGTGTTATGTGTGTAAAGTAACTTGAGATGACTTAGTTGAAAATTGGCACTATACAAATAAAGCTGAATTGAATTAAATTGAACATGCACACTTAAGAACCAATACAAGCTTTAAAAACAATCTTTAAAACTAATCGTAATCATTAATCATAAAACCAATAAAATTAGCAAGAAGTCACAATAAAACCAAAAAGGTTAAATGTGTAAAAAAAACTGAATAGTTTGTTGGTTGATAAAGATGCTGGTTGTGTCAGTAAAAAGTTGCTCATACATATGTCCAAAGAGATGTTTCCTGCAGGAGAGGAACTCAGGTCCTGGATTCTACATCAGGACAATAATAAAGCGCACAGCGGCTAAATAATCTTTAGTGAACTGACTCATAAACAAAAGAACTTAGGGTTGCATTGGTCCAGTTAGACACAAACTGGTTAAATTGAGTGGACCAAAATGTCTCCAACATGATGTGAAAGACTGATATCATATAGAAGGTTATTACTTTATATCATTGCTGCTAAAGGTGGTTGATGAAGATGCTGGAGTTTAAGTTATTTTTTTATAATAATGTTATAATAATAAAAATAATAACATTATTAATAGTATAATTATAAAAAAAATAAGTATTATGTCATATGTTAATCTGAGCAGACGAGATTTCAACATGTCTGAATGTTCTCGTGTTTCCAGAAAACACAATGAGGATGTACTCTCCGGGCGACGAGGGCTTAGCCTACACTAAGTTGCAGCACTTGGACGTCTGCACTGAGCTTCACATGATCCCTGTGATGACAATTCACGCTAAGCTTACAACTGGACTGTGACATTAAACACACCGTAGCTCACCTTATCAAAGCTGTCATTAAATGGCAGGCGGGGCACAGAATAGACAGGGCTAATAGCCGCTGTAGCACTAACTCCTCTGCCAGCTCTGTACCGTCCCACATACATAGATGCTGTATGGAAATAAAACGGCTCATTTTGCAGCACATTTTATTGAATGAAACTTCAGCCGACTAAATTAGCGATATCAGGTAATGTAACAGTAAAATGTGATTTTGCACACTTGAAGAGGTTATTTTCCTTAACCCTTCCTAGTTTCTCCTGATATTCCTTCGTAACTGTTGGAACTTTCCCACTCTGATTTCCCTGACCACTGATCCCACTAAACCCCCACCAGTTTCCCATTTTCGTACCATCGACCCACATAAGAGTAAGTGAAGACTATTGTTTAGAACAGCAGTCTGTGTAATTTCACCATTAGTCTCAATCAAAGACAACCAGCCCTCAGGCCTCAGTCGCGTGTATATGTGTGTGTGTGTGTGCACGCTACTGGACATGCTAGCATCTGGAAGAGAGTAATAAGACAACCACTCTACCACCCCGGGGCCAGAGAGCTGATGGAAAAGAAGATGAAAAGAAAAGAGAGTAAGAAACAAACATGAGAAGCAAAAGAAGGGAGTGGAAAATGAGAAAGTAGAGGAGAATAAAGAAGAGAGAGAGGATAAAAAGACAGATACTACTAACTGCAAAGAAGAAAGCATTAAAAGTCTGGGTGAACGCAAGAAAAGGAAGGGCGACAAAATCTGAAATGAAGCATTTTGAAAACATATTTACACACTCATCTGAGGATACGCTCATTCTCTCTCACACACACACACACCCACACACACCACTCAGAATGGCTTCTAGGCATTTGGCTTCTTAGTGTTGCAGGATTGTGTATCTCCCATTTCTCTAACCATTGCACCATGCAGCCTTAATCTGTTATAGGCCCTCGCTTATAACCTCTTCCAGCAAAAGCATAATGCACACAACATTTCCTCTGGCTAAGTAGAACGTAGGTGCCATGGGAAATTCAGATGGATTGCGTGCAGCTAACAAACACACACAAACATACACACTAGCAAACAATCAGGGATGGACGGAGCTTATACGACCTGCGGAGGTTTAACCACTCCTTGGTTGTATTGCAGCTTCCAGGCGCCAAGGGATTGGATTTAATAAAGGGATTTGCGAGCTGGGAATGGGAGCAGGGAGGGAGAAAGGAGGGGAAAGGAGGATAAGGAGGAAGGAGCAAAACCAATGAAACAGAAAGGAGATGATCAGTGATGATTATGAGTTTGGTTATTATAACCATAGCACCTTAGATGCTGATAAATATTCAGATTTAGTCATTTTGACTAAAAACAAGGACAAATATTGTTATAATAATAAGAATGATCACGATGTGATGACAGTAAATACAGATGTTGCAATACTGATGACTGTATTTATATGAGTAATAAGAGATAAACACACAACCATAAAGTCAAACATACACACACAACTTCTTTTTAACTTTCTAGCAGTGTTGCCTTAGCATTAAAACAGCAATGGAATTGCATTTAATATAAGATTACTATGACAATCTAATCAGTTTAATGCTTTAAATCTCTCGAGAGTGAATTAAATGATAGAAGCAAAGGCTACCAGTGGGAGGCTCAAACAGCATGTCAGTTCATTTTCTTGAGCAATTATTGTTCTGCTCAGCAACAGGGACTTCCCATCAGCCCTTTGGCTTTTGCACAGGAACATATTGGATTCTAATCCCCAAAATTACCAACACCCTCTCCAACAAACACACTCTAAATCCCCTTCCAAAACAGGAGGAACTGCATGACTTCATGAGCACAAAAAGTCCAGTTAAAATCAGAGAAATACAGCATCAAGATTTCAGGTTCAAGGCAATCTGATACATGATATTGTTTCAGTTACATGACAAAAAACATTGTTAAAAAAACATCTTTGCTTTAACCTCATGAGCTTGAAGTGCTTTGCTGTAGAAAGATGCAAATGGAAACTCAGTTAGAACTGATTGCAGTAAAATTACTCAAATCCAGGTCTAAAATCTTTTATCCAGAAGATCATCTGCCTCAGGTTAGTGCCCCAGCTACAGGTCTTCCAACGCCACCAAGACCTAATGAGAACATTAACTCTGAAGGACAGGAAAGAGGATGTGATGAAAAAAACAAGCTGCTTTTTGCACCTACACAGTCGTTAAGAGGCCTAATCAAGCATCTTCAGGGAAACTACCTGCCAGAGTCAACCATGACTGAGCGAGGCTTTTCATGTAATTCACATCGTTTGTAAATTGCAAAAGTTTTCTTGGCAGTTTCTTTTTTTCAATAGACTGAAAGGACTGTTTACACGCCGCTGCTTGCTAAGTAAAACAGTACGAGGCAGCACTTAAGGGAGCCTCATCACCGAAGTCCTCCGAATCTGTCGTGTTACGAGATGCTTCAGAGTTCATCAGGGGTATGATTAAAGGATGCAGGCGCTAGTGTACTTGTTTAATCAGGTTTTAATAAACTGATTTACATAACCATCAAAACACCCACTTGGTAATTACCATGTGGTAAACATGATCATTTCCTCAAGATGCTTCAACACACTGATCAAACTTTTGAGTGAGCTTGTTGTTCCTGCTTTAGCTGCTGATGAACTTGTGTCTTTTTTTGTTATATCAAAGGCAGGATTAGAGGTGTTCTTATTCTGATATTATGGGCACCAAGAAATTCAAGCACACAACAAATATGCAATTAAAAAAGAATATTAACCCTGAGGAGACGGTTGGTGTATACATGAGTTTACAGTACAGGACACAACCATCTGGCCACATTAGAAGATATTAAAAAGGATGGTAAAACCTTTCGCCTGGTAACATCCAAACGCCCTGACTCGGCAGAATGTCTTTGACAGTCTAATAACTGTTTCTTGTTTAAGGATCCAAACTAAGCTGTGGATGAACTAAACTTTTTCAATGAATTTGTTATTGCAAACACAGAAAAAAACTTCCACAGAAAAACTCCCGTTCAGACTGTAATTACTGCCCCCGTCATGAACTTATGAGCACCATATTTACTGTAAACAAAAACTTTCTGCACCTACAGAGGGTGGCAAACATTACCAATAAGTATATAAAGATTTAGAGATAGATTTGGAGCACACTTTCAGCCTATAATCACTACTGGGATAGGCTCCAGCCCCCCTTGGATATACTTTTTTTTATTAAAGAAAATGTATATATTTTTTATGAATTCTGTTTATTTCTGTATGTGTGTGTGCTTGCGATATTTAAGATAGGAGAACAATAATCTCTGGGAGAGACAAGTCTATTGTTTAAAGTGGGGGCACAGGTACTCCTTGGATACGTGAGGACGCACGAGGAAAATAAAAAATCAAAAAGCTCATGTAAAATGTAATAGTAGTGTCTATATACTAACCTAGATCACCTACATACCTTTTTGACTCATTCTGGTTTGTGCCAAACTTGTCAGCGTGAAAACCTGAAACATGTTTGAACTGTTGCAGCAATTTTGAAGAAAACAGCCAATTTCCAAAGATGGGGAAAAGAAGAATCACTAAATTATGTCATATGTAGATGAAAATATTGGCATTTATGTTCACACTCTGCAATCCACCCATAACATTATGTTTCTTTGTGGGTGGAAACTAGCGAACAGCAGCATGAAGCCAGGTCATCTTACCAGAAAAAGGGGAAATCTGCATAATTCAGGTCATCACAAAACACTATTCAAATAGACTCCTTCACATCATCAAACCCCTGAAGGCTTCTTTTGTGGGGTCTTTGCTCATGGCTGAGGCCAAAAAACCCTTCACCATCACTGAAGACCTGCATCTGCCTGCTGCTGCTGCCATTATAGACATGACGCTGTACAAAAACACAGCAGTAAAACTTAAATCTGTGCCTTTACCTGATATACTGTTTGCCACAGGACTGATTTAACTTGAAAAAAGCTGTCATTGTCCTGTTGCAGACAAAGGCTGATGAATCCACAAATGTGAACAGAAATCCTGAACTTGTTGCTTTAGTTAGATACTTTAAGGGAAAAGGGAGAAAAGGTGTGCCTTCAATTTAGTCGTAGATTAATCCCATTCAACATATTGAAATTTGAAAGTGTTTCTTTACTTACAAATTTGAATTAATCAGGCCTTGGCACAGTGTTGTTTACTTCTGTTTGCAACCAAAAAAGCCACATAAAAAAAGTTTGACAAACAATGATTTAAAGGAGTAAAATGAGTATAAGACCAGACTAAGTGTTCAGGATAATTAATCAGATCTGTGTGTGTGTGTGTGTCTGTGTGTGTGTCTTTGCTGGGGCAACGGGGAGGTATATTTAAAACAGTGAACTAACACAGGACAAGCTCTTTGTAACAAAGGTAAAATGAGTTGGAAGAAACTGTAGACGGAACCGTATTTCATAGTGTGACATGTCTGTTTACATTGGCTGGAAGGTTTTCCAGTGTAATTTTCCCAATGCTGAGAAAACTTTATCCTAAAATCATCTTTGTTGTGATGCTTCCTTGCCACTGCTACGCAGCTAAACTGCAGTTTGTACGGTGGATCGTGGTTCAATGTGTTTGATAAATAATATGACCGAACTTTGTAGATTTTAAATAAATGTTGTTTTCATGTACAGCATGGCACATCCAAGAGAAATTACCTTTCATTCTGACAAACTTAAGGAAAGCTGTCACGGTTAGTGATGTTACTATCAGGCCCATCTGCTCCAGTCTGTGTCGACCACATAATACAGAAGTGTCGAAAGCATTGTTCTGATACGTTGATTCAGCATGACAAAAGTCATGTGACTACACTAACCGAGGCCTCGTTATCTCGTTTATGCATGTTCAGCTGCTCGCAGAGATTTCTAAGGCGCTAAGGTCAGTAGAAGCTTTAAAATGGATTCGAAGCAGTAACAAAATGGACGACAACTGTCGTATCCAAAAATAACAAGATTTATTTAGAATATAATATAACAAATCAAAGCAACTCGGGTCTCTTAGCAGATAACAGAAAGGGTTTCATATAAAACAAAACATTTCCCGGTTTTAGAATACTTAACAGTTTACCAAAAGGTGTCCCAAAAGGGTATTTACATAATCTAATTACGATTAACAAATAAATACAAACAAAATACCATTAAGGTGCGATATTCTAATCAAACTATTTAACTTAACATAAATCTCAAACGGAAAATACTAAATTACGACAAATAATCCATTATACAAAAACGAGAGAGTTTGTTTACTTTTCACTACCAATCGAAAATCTCAGTCCCAAACCAATCCAACTATTTAATTATCCAAATTCCTTTTCCAACCAAGAGCAATTCCACTGGATTTGATATGATTTAATCATATGATCATTCTGCAACAATACACCACACCATCTGATGTAAAATGCTGGACTCTTAGTCCTGACCATCAGTGTCGGGTCAGCAGTCATCTTCTCTCCTCACTGTCTTTCATATTTACACACCTGAGACAGCAACATAAATCTGTGCAACAGAGTCCTGCAGAAACACAAGAACATCTGCTCGTCTCGCAGGTTCCCTGCTTACACCTGCAATGCACGGCACTTAAAACACTGTCGGGCTGGTTCTCTTGTCGGGACCCGACTTATGCTGGAGAGAACCACGAGTACCCACATAGTTGCAGCCTGGACCCAGCACATATCAATCAGATGCTGGGCTTTTATCAGGCAGTGGAGACAGATGAGTAGTTTAATTCTGTCGTGGAGGGAGTAGAGGTAGGCGCTGGGGCTGGGCCGACTGTGTCAGAGCTCGCTGGGGGATTGGTGGGGGAGGATGAGGTGGGATGTCTCTGGGTGAAAAGATGGGACTGGGGCACAGGGTCAGTTTGGCCGCAATAGTGACCAGCTCCTTCATCTGGGGGTTGAAGTCCTGGAGGGGTGGGAAGGATGGGGAGAGGGAGAAAGGAGAAAGAGCAACGTTGCCTCCTGTGTGTCAAGCCCATAATGGGCAAAACACATGGGAGGCGACATCGCTCCTTCTCCGTTTATTTCCTATGGAACTTGTGTGATGAGGTGAAAATCGCTGTCCTCCTCCAGCCAAGCGACAGGTGACATTCGTGCATGTGAAATGTTGCGCTTGTTCACGTAGACGTGCACACGGGGCTTGCGACGTGACACAAGAAAATAGAAAAACTTTACATTTTTGTCGCTGTCGCATGGCACAACAACCAATCGCGAAGGGCTTCATTTACTGATCAATGAGAGCAGGCTAGACAGCGCAGTCTGCAAACACTTTCAACATGGAGGAGCAGATCAGTTAAGCTGAGGCTGACTTTCCCAGACTTTAGGATACTTCTCACAAAGATTGTGTATACTGTATGTAGGCTAAATAAAAAGGGAGTCGTGTGGCGCTTAGGTGAATTTATTCAAACGTAGGCTCTGGATTTATCTGAATCAGCCTTGAGGTCTGCATCACATGATGATATTCACGAAGGGGGTTTCCATTTTTTGTAAATTCGGATGAACCCAGGGTTGTCTTACTCCTTTGTACAATAAACAGCAAGATTTCTGTCAATTCGTGCAAAATCTTCTGACTCTGTCATGGACTGGTTTGAAAATTCTTAAATTCTTACCAATTTCATAAACAATCAAATTTCTTGGAGAAAAGGGATCTCCCAGCGTGATGCGCAACACCGCCGTTGTCGCTGTAGTTTGTCGTGTCCCGTGTGTTCGGTTTCACGAGGGTGGCGATGAGTTTCACCTGTCGCTGTCGTTGGTCGCCTCCGGTGTGTCTTGCCTATAAAAATGCAACACGTCCAACCTTAAAGCAGATGGGCTACAGCCGCAGAAGATCACACCGGGTGCCTCCTGTCAGCTAAGAACAGGAAAGTAAGGCTACAATTCACACAGACTCATTAAAACTGTAAATTTAGGCAATAGAAGATGGAGAAACATTGCCTGGTCTCAATTTTAACTGTAACATTCAGATTATAGGCTCAGAATTAGATGGAAGCATGAAAACATGGATCCCTCCTCTCTTGTATCAATGGTTGAGGCTTATGCTGAAAGTGTAATGCTGTGGGGGATATTTTCTTGTCCCACTTTGGGCCCCTTAGTACCAAAATGGCCTGGTTTAACCAGCACATCCTGAGTATTGTTGCTGACCATGTCCATCCCTTTATGACCACAGTGTAGCATCAGAAGATGACTTCCAGCAGGATAATGCACCATGTCACAAAGCTTAAATCATGTCCAACTGCTTTCTTGAACATGACAATAGTTCAATCTCAATCCAACAAAGCAGCTTTGGGATGTGGTGGAACGGCAGATTCTCTTCATGGATGTGCATTAACTGGGTGATGCTATCATGTTGATATGGAACAAAATCTCTGAGCAATGTTGTTAGTGGGGGATCCAAAAGCCAGCATCTGTCATAGGATGAGGGTGTGCCAGTGTCCATGGCAAGGATAACTTCTATCTATCTCCATCCATCCATTGTGTATTTTGTACTCATTAAGGATGGACACAAGTGACTTTAATAAAACTCTAACAAACCTCAGAATCCTCAATTCCCAAAAGATTCAAAAAGTGGAATAAAAAGGATATCATGTGATGAAATATAACAAAAATTCTGCTCCGGTAATTCTTTGAGTGGGCTGTTGGTATCAGATTGACACAGATTTGTTACTACAATTTTAGTTTTCTTTTTTGGGTGCACCTTTTATGTTATACATGACTTTGACCAAAACAAAGGGAGTTTGGACACTTTATTTATCCCTTTAACCCTTCATTTTTTAAACTGCACTAAGATCTAGACGCTGGGGGAAATACAATGCACAGAGCACGGTCCCCTGGCCTTCTCTCTCTCTCTCTC
>JBAMHW010000001.1:35500780-35520586 GCA_037177495.1 Rhadinocentrus ornatus | reverse complement strand
GAACCCACGCATACACGGGGAGAACATGCAAACTCCACACAGAAAGGCCACCAACCCCCACATTTGAACCTCCCCCACACTTTTTCTAGTGTAGTTTTCTGTTTTACAGTTTAATGACTGAAATCTCTAAACTGTTGCAAATGGAGATTATAAAATCTTATATATATATATATATATATAATAATTCATATTTAATTTTCAATGAAAAAAATAACAATTATTTAAATTAATCAAACTAGTTGAGATATACATTGATCTGGGTACAATTTTATGTTTGTATTTGACAATTCACATTTATTACATCTTTGGACATTCAGCATTATGATCATGGGAAATTAGTCAAATAATGTTTCCCTGGTATCTAATGGTCCATGCGGCCAAAGTGAGGAACATATAAAACAGGTTGTCATATAATAAAGAAAATTTGAAAAAAAGTTAGTGGGACCTTTCAAAGTATTTTTCCTACTAAAAACTTGTGAAATGCTTGTTCAGTCATTCAAAACTAACTAAAAGTAAGAAAACACCAACAATAGAAAAGAAGTTGTTGTAAAAGAAAACTGCATTCCAGCTCAGAAGATAGTCTAATACCATCAAGGGCAGCTTTTCACATAAGAACAGAAAGAACTCGATCAAAAGAATTGGTATTTATTCATTTTTTAAATGAAATATAAAGTGAAACATCTTCTTTTAGGGCTAGTAAGACATTCCCTCGAGCTCCTGTGGGTTATAATGAGGTATTCATTTCACACAGAAGAACCTTGAAAGTTTTCAAATCTTTAAAGATGGTAAATATAAGTATTTAAAAGTTTCTTTTAGTGAGAAAAAAAAAATTATGAAAAAGATTCACAGAAAGGAGATAAGAACCAGAAATATTTGTCTTGCCTTTCATATTGCAACACAAGTTGAGATTAACAAAGAAACACAAGATATTAAATTGTTAGTTTTTGTTCTCTTCACTCACACTCAAGTGTTATATCAATAAGAAATTCTGTATAATATACAATTATTTGTGCAATGCCTAATAAAATTCCATGAATCAGAAATTTTTGTATTTATGAAGAAATTCTAACATTTAACCTTCAGAAAGATGAGTCTATATGAAACAAATAAACTATTAATGATCTGGTGATCAGCACAGTTAGTTTGCTTGTAAATACATCTGAGCTCAGTCTTACATAACAGAAACAAAAGTATATTTCTATAATTATCACATTGTTAGTGAAAATTGTAGCATTCTAATTTTGAAAAGGTTTTTTAAACGTTTATTATTAATACAATTATTTATTATTATTACAAATACAATTATTAAAAAGAAATATAAAGATAGTAAAAAAACAAGCTTGATTAAATCATCAAGTCCTATACATAAAAACCTCATTTTATGTCCAAAAGAAGGCAGAAGCCTAAACATGTGCTATCCCACCCTTTCCTCCATAATCAATAATTAACAATATTCATCTTCATGTCTGCTCTCATCTGCATACGTATTTTGCACAAAATGATAAACATTCGTTTCATATTAGTATTTCAGTGTAAACTTACTGATTTATGTACACAACTTTTTTGCAGTCATGATGAAAATCTACTGTTTTTGGCCCAATTTCTTTTAAAAATCCTAAAAGCACGTACTTTACTTGCTGTTGATTTGATGCTGTTACTTTTGAAGTTTAGTTTTTTTAATAAACGGTATTAAAACTATCTGTGCCATCGGATGCATCACCTTTAGTTGCAAAGCTGTTATTCCCTCGATAACTACTGCACTAAACCAAACCCAAAATCAAACAAGAAGGGAGCGCTGTGATAACAGATTTTCACAATAGGACTGCATAGGACAATGGTCAACAGAATGTCTGAACAACATGTTTCTCTCTTTTTTTAAACCTTAAAAGTTCACACTAGAAAATAGTGAGAGGCAAATATTTTAGTATTTTTTCTTTTCCTTTAGACAATAACAATAATCAATGTTTTTTTTTTGTTTGTTTTTTTAATAGGTTGAGAGTTGATAATATAGTAAGAATAGTTTAATGGTCAAAACTTAAAGAAAATAAGCAGACATTCCTATACCCTAAAGCAAAAGTGGCTCAGGCAGGTTTATTTCCACAACTTGTCAATAAAATCTGTTTAGTCACTGAAAAGTATTAATGGTTAAGTGTTGTCGATGTCAGCCCTAACTATAAACTAACAACCTGAGGCAAAGGTGTCTCCTTCTTGAAGTAAGCATGTACATCATAAAAAACATTGGTCCAAGCACAGAGCTGTGAGGGACTCCACTGACTTACTCTGGTATGAGGAAAACTTACTGTTTGCATAAACAAACTGCGATGTATCAGAGAAACATGACTTAAAGCAGCCATTCTTTTCAATGATTTCTAATAATATTAAAAATAATAATATCTCATTTGCATAGCCCTTTCCAAGGACCCTGATGTGACCAAAGTGCTTTACAAAAGCTAACACATCATTTTATGTTTTGTAAAGCACAATGTTATTGCTTGGAATGATCCATACTGACAGATACCATTGGCCTATTGAATTTTTATTGCACACAGAAACTAATGTGTAATATAATTACTTACTAATTTATGTTGTACTGTCATAAAGATAATTGTTTGTATTATTAGGACTATATTAGTGTTTAATCTTTTAATGATCATGGTTGCAGTAACATCATAATAGTGCAAGTCTGTGTATTCTGATGGTGGAAGATGTACCTGTAACACAATGAGCAACATTTGAATGGAATGAAGCTGGAGTCTCTTCCAGCTGATATCATGTATACCCAGGACAGGGTACCAGTCCAACACAGGGCTAACACAGACAGTTCATACCAACTATTTAAATTATCTAATAAGGCTAACATGCATGTCTTGAGAAAAGCATGCAGACTCCAAGGCTCCAATGCTGCTGCTGCACCACGACGACCTTCACATCTTAAAACTTAACGCACAATATAAATCTTCTAAGGCACCAGTGTAGAGCTTGTACTGAGTTCATGCGCACTCTGGAGAATACTTAACATATCATTACCTTCAGCATTTCTTATTAATCCACAGCCCCTCTGTACAGTTGAACGAACACTCTGTGTTCTCGTTCCTGCACTAGCAGCTGGAAGAAAATCCAAGCTGGTAACAAGGATCTATATCTACTTTACAACAGACAATAACATACGGAGAGCTGAAAAAAAAGTTTCAAATAGAGCAGGGTTGAAGGAAGTAACAGATTATTGTAGCATAGAGAAAGAAAATTGGGACATGAAGCTATAAACAGAAATGACCAGAACAACTGAACTTCTATAAAATTTAGCAAAGACATTAAAAAAAAGGTTTTATCTAAAGGAAATAAAAATGGAATATGTTTTAACCTAAATGGAGCAAAAGGGCCCACTGGCTCAGACTACATCTAGATACCTGATGAGAGATGGGAGAAAGAGAAGACTATAATGCACACATGCATACACAGTCTTGTAAAATTATGTAAAAAATTGTGACAAAAAAGTTCAGTGAGTTTGCTACATTTTACAGGTGTTATAATGAAAATTAATGCAGCCTTACAGTGATGTGCAAAAGACAATGAGAGGTTGAAGGGGACTAAAAATATGTCACCAAATATTCATAATTTAATGCATCAAACCTTCATTATACTTTAACCAAGGACAGAAAGCCCAATGTGATTCATTAAATAAATGACAACATGTTCGCACACACACAGAACAAAGTCTGTTTAGTGATGATGATAATGACTTAGCCAATTCATTATGACACTCATAAAGGTTTTTCTTTTTTAATTACAGCATCATGCTGATGGCTCCATGACATTTAAAAAGCCTCTAATTATTCTGCACAGTGGAGGGACCATTACAGATGTTGAGCCAAAAGTGATTTTAACAGCTGAATGTGGCTTGTGGTGCCATTCAAAGTTCAACTTGTAGTTACAGATAAAAGACAATGAGGGGAACTTTTCAATAACTCCAGAAGTACATCATATAAAGTTTGACATGTCTCCTAGAGAAAATGCCAAACTTGAAGCTGCAGTCCCAACTTAAATGGCAAATTTGAAAAGAACTTCAGATGCAAACTGGTAAACTGCTGTAGTACACTGTTCCTATACCTACAATGCTTGTTGTTGGCTCAGCAGATTTTGCGACACGTTTGTTGATATAAACCTAACGTGATGCTCATCTGCTTACAAACACCAAGGAAATTACCAAGAATTAGAATAATGATTAACAAAGATGCGTTTCTGGGTAATACGTCTATGTTTAGCCCACAGCCTCTGGATATGTTAATCTGACTGTGTGATCCCACCTAGACGATTGGATGGCTGTTTGGATCCAGCCCTGTGCCTTGCTGTGTTGTTCCTTGCCTGCAGAAGGCTGGCTGCGATGACCCTGAACCAGGATTGGCCACTTCCTCTTCACCCCCAACTAGTCTTGGCTCATCGTCAGCCTGCTCCTTAAATAGGGCTGATGACACAGGATCAGCTGGGGAGGAAGAGGAAGTGGCTAATCCTGGCTCGTGGACATCACAGCCAGCCAACCACAGGCAAGGAACCAGACAGCCGTCCAATCGTATGTGCGTCCGTGGGCCATAATGAACAAACCCCCATGTGTTACGGGGGTTATGTGTTACTTAAATAGAATGCCAAACTATTATTTAAGTAACACAATTAAAGGTGAAAGAATTAATGCAAATCCCCTCCAGCTCTTAATGGTGCTTTTAAAAAAGGAAGCAATGGTGAAAATTATCACAGATTCCTCAGATGTGTTTTTAATTTGCATCTCACGGAGTGTTTGGACAAATAAATGGCCATTACTTCACACAGAGCATCAAACTTAGATAGCAAGAGGATGGAAACCAGGACTCCTGTACATGGAGGTGGTTGCCTGGTCACAGCTGAGTGTTGCTGCAAAAACTTTGCAGTAGCTGCAAATAAAAGTAATTTTCATGATTACAATTTCTGCTGTACAATAATAGAAACTGAATAGCAACATGAGAGGGGGAAAACAGCAGGCTTCTGTGAATCAGTTTGTTTTTCTTGGATGATGTATAGCTAAAGATAAGAAATATCTATTAGTGAAATGTCTCTTGTCCATGTGTTTGGATAAAAAAAGCAAGACAACTACATTATAAGGACAGAACTTGAAATCTTGTCAAAATTTCTCTTTAACCATTAAAAAAAGGGGAAAGAAATTGCTAATTTCATGATATGATGAATGCAAGGATTTTGGATAAACTCAATTTATGTTTTCTAAAGAATAGTTTACACAAAATGGAAAAAAAGGGGGCAAAATAACTTAATTTTAATGTATGAATAAGGAGTATTTTTGATTTTTTAGACTTCAAACTGCTGACATCTTATTTCAGATACTTATTTGTTATTCTATATTATAGCAAGAGACTAACAAGGTTATCTTTAATCAATGAAGGTTATTGCAGTATTTTATCTAGCCTCTCTTTTCAGTTCTTCATATTGTAGCCAGCTCATCTTTCCAAGGATGCTGGCCAATACTTTTAGCCGCGTATTTAAGGGAACAGGATATCACACATCCACCGTCATAACACAACACTCAGATACACACACACGCTTTCCACCTACACATCAGAGAGCTGTTCGGCACCAGGGAATATGCAAATGTGACTGGATGGAGGGACAAAGTGTGAAAACAAAGTGGATTAAAGAAAAATAGGAGTAGAGAAACGAACACCCTTGAAGAGCTTAGCTTCCGTGAAATCCAGCCGAGTTTATCTCCCCTGATTCTTCCTCATGCTACGTATCCCTTCGTAGAAAAGAAGGAATCAGTGGGAAAAGGCCAGAGTCAGAAAGCAGAAAGAGACTATGCAATCAGACAATAGCAGCAAACTTCTGTAGAAACAACTGAACACACTTCAAACAATGTGAGAAAAAGAAAAAAGATACAAATACTCAAAACAGCTAATGGCACCTGGGGCTCTTAAGCAATCAGATGCCCTGTTTCCTTAAAAAAAAAGCAAAGCACTTTGAAGTTCAGAGGCAACGGTTCTGATATACTGTTCTACCACTGGTTGACATTATTGGAGAAGACAGATAAAAGGTCTAGAGAGATTTGTAAAGGTAGACAAGTGATGTTTAACAAGGCAATCTACAGGGCAAATGGTTCGATGTCCCCTGACCGAATTGACTCTTCATCCCTCTGCAGCTAAAGGCTTTGAACTCATCACACAGAAGCACACTCACTCTACAGAACTACGGATTGATCCTCTTGTATGAGACCATTAAGTGTCTGAACTGTATCTGGAAGGCTGAATCAAGGATCAAGGACTGTCTTTTTTTTCTAAACCATGACAAGAGTTCAAGTGAAACTTCCACTTAGCCGACAGGACAGTCCCAACAAGTGTGACTGAGTACTTACTAATTACTCAAGGGATCAGTTCAAGGTCAAAGTAAAAAGTTTATTTATTTGAAGAGGCAGAATGCCAAGCAAAAAGGTAATGATGATGCTAGTTCAGTTCCACCACCAAAGATGACTGAAGAACTATGAACACTGTGGTAATGACATTCATGTAAAAGAGCAGCTTGAGGGAATCTTTATTCGAATAACTACAACACTAATCCTTAGACCAGCCTGACACCAGACTTTCTAATGACTGCAGGTTTTAAAGAAGCACTACTAAAATTTGGAAGATTTTCCAGTGAGGCGCCCCCTAACGATGGCTAATTGAGCATCCATTCTGGTACTACCTGTGTTAAGCTCGCTCCAGTCAATAAAAGCCAGTGTGATGTTGACTTTTGTCTTATCTCTTGCTCTGTTGCTTTCTTTCATTTTCCTCTCTTCCCCTTCCTCTTGCATTTCTTGGATTATTCTGCCATGATGCACATATCAACAGCCAGTGTGTTGATATCCAGTTGCTAGCGTGTGACGCAGTGCATAAACTGAAACTCAGCTGTAACGTCATGCAGAAAACGCTGTGAAGTGTGGTTTCTCAGGCTCAGAATGCTGCTGGGCAACAGAGGCTCCACAAATGTACGTAATGAAGACACGTTCATATCAGCCCTGAAGGTCTGGGTTTATTTCAGGTGAACTAAATGTGGGTAGCACACTACAGAACATTGTAGATATGCAAAACCAAAACATAACCCAATACCACTAGGCTGTGTTGGAAACAGAGGTGCCCCTACATAAACCCACAGAAGAACAACTTTTCTATTTTGTTATTTTGTCTTCTACTTCAGTGATTCTTGATGCAGCGCCACCTCTGGCGATGAAAGGAATACAACATTCGAGACGTCTGTTTTAAGTGGTGTGAGCTTAGATCAGCTGAATGTTCAACCCCAAACTGAACCGAGTCCACAATCATACGAGTCTAGTGGACTACAGGTGTGAATGGACCCTGAGTGTTTCATCAAAAGAAAACATATTTTTAAGGTCAGAAATTCACATAGTTCTAAACTCTTGCAGCTACTCAGAGATGATTTATTCATAGATGAGTGGCAGCAGGTGATGCTGAGATCAGCACAGCAGTTCAAATTTTTTAATGCAAACTCATAGCAATACAAACACATCAGCAAATTTCTTTAATCGCAGTAAATAACCCGGTCCTAGCAACAGCGATTGGAGCTTCTGATTTGGACAGAAATGACAGATGTCTTGCCAACACTCCAGTCTGATGATGCAGATTGGTAAGAGAGAGCGAGAAGGAGGAAAAAGAAACATGAAACAGCATAAAATAAAAGAGCCTAATGAAAAGCTCAACATTAGATGATGAGAAGCAATGGTAAAGTTTTAGAATTGCGATTATGCTTAGATATTTAAACATAAAGCTTTAAATCTCTTGAAAGCCCCTTTCAGACTTGAGATCTGTAACATTAATGGCATCATAATCTGATGTTCCTGCCCAGAGTTGGAATCAGTGTCGCTGCATTGTGCTGCCTCTTACAGCCCCGAGAGCTGTTATGCAAGGTGCATTGATGAAGGAAGATTGCATGTTTAACTGGGTTAAGATTAACCTTATTTTACAGCTGGGGATTGTCTCTTTTTAGGCTTTTTACCAATAGGAGATAATTCATATAATGACCAAAATGTAATGTATCTTTTTTACTTTTTTGTAAGAACTGGCATTTAACCACCTTGATCATTGCTCAATTTGCTTGGCTCCATTTCCAAAACAGTGAAACACATTTTCTCTTTCATTAGAACTAACAGCCACCTTCAGCCTCCATTCAGCTGTTCAGGGACAAGACATCAGCTGTAATGTTTGTGGCAGTGTCTGGAACTTTTGTTTTATTGTTACATAGGTGCTGAGAGTGAAGTCTGGCATTAGCACAGTGCTGAATGGTAGAATAACTGCCACTTGCTTCTTTGGTCAGTCTGGGCGCAACAGTGTTTTCTTTGAAAATTCAAAACATTTTAATATAATTTCAACAACAAATATTCCCTTCTGATCGGCATAAAGGAGCAAGTTAATTTTCACAGCCAAGTTCTCAGACCAGACAGTGAAAGTGTCCACAAAGTCAGGATTGATTACGCACTCAGAACAATGATCTGATTTCTTGAAATTTCACAAAACAAGGCATCATTGATGCAGTAATTCGCATACGTCAGTGTGTAGCAGCAGCACTTTATCCTCGCAAAGATTTGAGATGCTCTATTAAACGCGTTATTTAAAAACTGGTAACACTTTACAGTATTATGATATAAATCATGAACTTAACCAATGCGTAACTCGTGATCAACTTATGCATTAATAAACGCAGGGTCTATCATGCGTATCATGTCTATCATCACGCAGGTTCCTGTTCATGAGCTAATGATGATCTCAATCTGGATTCATGTGACTACTTCACACATCATTAACATTAATTCACTGTTAATACATACATTCATCGTTATGTCCTCAAATTTGTCAGTTTAATCCAAACTATATAAATTTGTTACAAACTTTACACATGCCCTGCAATCTTTGGAACCACAGATTGGGAACCCCTGGAAGAGGAACATTAAAAAGCCACTGATCACAGCTCTGAATGAAGTTACTATGAGTGTTCATCAAAAAAGTGTTTAGGAAATCACTTTTGTGCACTTATCTTTTATTTAATTGAAACATAAAACTCCTGGTATTTGCAGATGACAACATCTTTTTCTTTTTTCCTTAGACAGCTAACCAGACACAGATCATTAAAATGGTAGTGCTTTCTATCATGAGCTCTGGTACCTGCTTTTCCTCAAAGGTCAGTGCTGTCATTAATGCTTAGAAGTAGTAAAAACAAGTGTCACGTCACATCTGACCTGTTATGCTCAACTCAGTCCAAAACACTAGTAATTTAAAAAGGCAATCAATACTTTTTTTTTGTTTAAAAAAATATTATAAATAGTGTGACAAAGACAAAACAGGTTATAGACTATACCAAGTAGGTGAGGGTGTCAGGAATGGGTATAAAATTAGCATCTGCTTTAGGCTTTGTGTTAAAAAGTCCCATATTATATATTTTCAACACTTTTATATGGGTGTCAGCGGCCCAGCAACGTTGTTTTCTAAGTGTATTACCACAAATTCAGTGTTGGTTCTTAATTTTAGCCATTCCAGATGTGGCTCTACTGAGAACGGTCTGTTTCTGTGTCTGAACCTTTAAATGTTCATGAGTGGTGCCTGTCCACGCCCCTCTCTGGGAGAGGATCTGGCTTTCACTGGCACCCACTTTGTGATTTTAGAGGGCAGGCTCAGCTAGCTGGGAAGCGGGTCAATGACAGTATCCACTACCAGTGGATATTTCACTTTGTGAGGTCACAAAGAGAAAGATCACAGACTCACCCATTTGAGCACACATTTGCTAGAAAGTGAAGCAAGCAAGTGAGAGAGATTATGGAATTTTCTAATTTTTGGGCCTCATACACAGGCTATGAGGACACATATGACTGTTAGAAAACCTTTAGAAAGTGAATTTTGCATAATATTGGACCTTTAAAAGCTCGCCACTTTGGACCAAAGAGTCAGAAAATAATCAATCAATCAAAGAAAAGACACAAAGCTTTCTGTAAAACTGCAGAAAACCACATTTTCAGTTCCCAAAAGGTAAAAAAGTACAGTTATATGTTAGGGTGAAATAAAACAATAGTAAACACAACTATCCCAACCGTTTTTTGAGTGTCCGGGCAACAAATTTTATTATTAAATACATAATAAATCATTAAGACAATGACTGATTTCTTTTGTGCTTGTTTCTGGTGCAAAAGGGTTTTAATGAATTTCAAATGACAGATTTAAATGATAGGCTTAAACTTTGGGGGGAAAGGTTTTCTCTCTTTCTAGAAATGCAGACGACTACACGTGCTGCAAATAAAGGCTGACATGTCTAATCCAGTTAATGTTTGTAGCTGTACTCATAACTGTGTCCAGATCTCACCATCAGTTGTTCAAATATGAAGTTTACGTGTGGTGCTCGAATGCATGGACACACTTACATAACTATGCTCATACCCCCAACCAATCCTTCACATCTCTCAGGCCATTGCAGTGATGAATGACAGCACAGCTGCCATTAGCAAGTGTGCTTGACACAGAGAGGTCATGCTGTAATGTAGACCTCAGCTTGGACTGGCTGCTCCATCAGTCACGGTTGGTGGGTCAGATGGAAAACAAGTGGGAGATGCTTGCGTCTCAAACAGATAAACGACTGCTCTACTTCATGGAGGCGGCCTTGTTCTGCTTTGGACCATTGCTTTCCTGCCTCCTTAGATAGCAGGATGTGGGGAGCTGTGGGTTTGTAGACATGTGTGGTGGTGAAAATAGACACATACAAGCACGCTCCAGAAATGCGTGTTAGCACATTTGCACGTTATAATTTTCTTCTGACAAGCTGGAGAATAAGCTGTTAAAATAAATTGGAATGACTGGAAACTCATTTCCCACAGAGGGAGGAGAAGAGAAGAGATGAAGGAGGGCAGAAGACAAAAGGAGCATGAAAGATGGTGGAAATGTTAGAAGAGGGAGAACAGGAAATGAATGAGAAAAAAGGTAAACCGTAAGATGCAAAGAGCAGAACGAGGATGTGGAAAACAAGAGGAAAAGAAGACATTTGAAAAGCCAGTAGAGCAATGACTTTCTCTAAAAGGTCAGTTTCTCCTCTCTTCATTTGTCTCTTTGATTGAGCTTGCCAATTAGCTACAGAGTGCTACACTCTCACAGTGGATGGGAAACGACCTAATCAGGGCTGGGGAAAAGATAGATTAAGATAGGCTCAATAAAGAGAAATTTGAACAGTGTATTGCCACATAGTGGCCCTTTATTCACATAACTGGAATTGAACTTTCAATTATTTAGAACTGTTCATATTGAAATTGACACTAAGTTGATTGTAACTAGTTTAGAGTGAAGCAGGCGGACGTCATAAGAGATATTGTGGGAGAGAAACCAGACAGTGAAACAGAGTGAGGCTCCCTAGGCCTCAGGAGGTTGGACAGGAGATCAATGATGAGAGGATACATCCAAACCATGTGCATTGATAAAAGAAGGAAGGAAATGAGGAAAGGACTTATCAGTGGAGAATATAAAACAGTCACTGGGACGGTTTTTAATGAAACCACAGGTAGCAAATATTTTATTCGCCTGCTGGCTGCAAGTTAGAAAGTAAGAAATTAAGACTTAGAATTTTTTTTATCAGAATCAGCCACAAAATATTCTTTTAAATATGAGCTCACTTGTACGAAAAGCATTTTTTTTCTACCAAGCCTATGACTCAGTTTAACTTCATTTACAATTATATAAATCCCCCCCAAATACTGAAAAAAACCCACCATTTATATACTAAAAAGGAAAATATGAGAAATAATAAATTTGGCTCATTATTTCATTAATCAACCAAAAGCTATCGGAGGTTTTGCAACCACTGCAAAAACCATTAGTGCAAGGAACAATTAAGAGATCCATCTTATTTATTTATTTATTCATTTATTCGTTCGTTTTTTCATTCATTCATTGGTCACTAGCAAGACAGTTAACGCTGTCCCAGTGTTTATTAAGAATTTTTTTACTAGTTTGGTCTACCCTGGAAAATTTCTCATAACTGCACATACTGCAATGACATTTAAAAAGATATTCATGACTCCCAGAGGATACAACTTAATGACATTGGTGATACACTGACCTTTCCTCTACCTCCACCATGAGGTTGAAATCAATCTCTGAGCCTGTCAGCTATTATCTTATGACTTGTCCACAGGAGGCAAAACATTTAAAAAAGCTTATAAAAGGATAAATCATGTTTATTTGAGCCCATATTGGCTCTGTAGATGACCTGTTTACCTGCATAACCCCTCAAGCTTGATTGGCCAATAACACTCAGATTATCCTGAAAACCTCGTTTTTTTTCTTTTCCTTCCAGATTTTGCTTTGACGTGTAACATGCTCCAACTCGTGTGGATTCCTTGTTAAAATGGCCTTATGTTAGTTTTTACTTTGTTTTACAGCTGAATATAGCCAGATCACATTTAATCTTGCAATTCCACGTCTTGAATATCAACAGAAAGGTGGGCCACAGATGAGACACAACTACTGTTCTACATTAGTATGTAATAAAAATGGTTGAAATTAAGAAAGCTTTGTTGATGTGATCTGAGACTGTTACATTTCCCATGATTTAACCTTGCATGTCTAAAATGGAGGCTTTGGGGTACCTTGTGCATTCAAAACCCTCGCCTTGACTAAATTCCAGTATGTGATCAGCAGGGTGTGGCAGGATGTGAGAAGTATGTGAAAGTTCAGGTGGAAATTCCAGCAACTAAAAATGCATGCAGTCACAATCACCTGACAGAAAAAAAAAAAAAGGTTCCATATTTTTGTCTTTCTTTAAAAACAATAAAGCGCATGTTAACACAGTTAATTTCTAATAAAAATGCTCTTATTTTAGAATTTTTTCTTTTGTCAGACAGCAAAAGGAGACAGGAAATATGATTGAAAAGAAGCTCATTAAGACCGTCAACTTGCAGCTAAGGAAATCATTTCAACAGTGATGTCTTGCTTCAATAAAAACCTGACATCTACCTCAAAGACAACATCTGTGCAGTGAATGCAGCTGCACTTGCATGTACAATAACCTCCCACAGAGGAAGTTAGAGAAAGTCAAAATGTTCTGAATACTTTGATATAAATACATAGTGAATATCTTAATTACTATTCCATGCAGGCAGACTGCATATAGAACCAGGATGCTGGTCAGCGTAAATGGCCAGGTCAAACTCCATCTGTAACTCAGCTCAACTCTGCATGTAATCTTTCTAAGAGATCAACAAGAGTTTGAGTTCACAGAACTGGTTGACCTCTATGTGAAATGGTGTTGGATCAGTCAGGAGATGACTGTTGCGTTTAGGAGAGCCAGGAATAGTCCAAACTCTGTTTCCATCTGGGAAGAAAAGGTGACGATCACAGAAGACTGCAGATACAAGGATGTTCACATAGACATCATATCAAACTGCAAATGCAACACTATACTCAGAACAATCCGATCCTCTACAAGCAGGCTGAAAAACAAGTTTTTCCCCTGTGCTCCATTAACCCCACCCCACCTCCACCACCCTTCCCACAAGAGTGTTATAATTCTTATTTTATTGCATTTAATAAATCATTTTCAGGAGTAATTGTTTATATGTCACAAATGCTTTTAAATGCTTGAGTTTTATATATAAACGATTTTAGCTTTTATAGCTTAATTTATTGAGTTTTACAGATGGACTTTATGACTTATTTAACTTTAATGATGAGCTGCCAGTCTTAATTTCATTATATGTGTATAGTAAAGTTCATCAAAACTGAATTGAAGCCATCTACAAGAAGGAAAGTTACGTCCTTCACTTATTGTCTGTGGTGAAGAGTACCCTCTGCTTTGCAGCCATCTGTTGGGGCAGCAGCTTCAGAGCAATAAAACTTAAAGAAAGTGGACAAACTGATAAAGAAGGATGGCTCGGTACGGAGTCCCGGGAGCTGATAATGCAAGCGTAGAATGTTTCAAAAGCTGCTCAACATAATGGACAACTCTGCACATCCTCTACATAAACATGGATCAAACAACATAATGCGTTCAGACAGAGGTTTCTTCAGAACAGAAGGTCATTAATATTACATGATGACTTCTTCTCAAGACTATTCACTGATAACTGCCATTTATTCTTATCGATGCATAATTATTTTCTTTTTGAGATTAAAAAGTTTAATTAAACTCTTTTCTCTCTGGAAATCTTGCTGAAATGAAAGCCCGTCAAATTCTGGCAATTACCTTTCTGTTAGCATCTGTTAGCATCTGTGGAAAATTGTGTTTTTATTTGTGTTTTAATTTTTCCCCCTCCTGTTCCTGGCTTCCACAGACATGGCTCCTGGGGTTGCAGATTATTGATGCAACTCACCTGTGTCTGTGGGCCCCTCTGCCCCCTCAGTTATTCTGAGCAAGCACATCTTAATCTCATCCAAAAAACCTCATCCAATTTGCAGCCGTCTCTGCTTGATGGTCCTGCCATAAAATAAATCTTACTGTACAATGGCTTGACAATAGTTTCATTTTTAGCTTCCAATCAGAGCTACTCGGATTGACACACATTTTAATGCGCTAACTTAGTCACCAGGTTACATCACAAAAATGTTTGGGAACTTCATGCATGTCAAGTCTGTTACTCTGGTTTTGCTGATTAATAAATGCTAACATGCCAGCATGTTGAACTAAGATGAAAAACTTTATATGTGATGAAAACCGCCTTATCATAAATGCAGTTGTAATCTTTAAACAATAATTTATTCTGGTTTATTCTAATCTTTACAGCCTGTTGACTGCAGCCTCAGAGAGCAGCATTATCAGTAATTATGTCAGGATCTTTTCTTTCAACAAGGTTTTACCCCTTAATAACACATATTGATCAAAATGACCTTAAAAAAAAAAAAGTTAAACCAACAGCCAATAAAATAAATAAATGAGTAAATCAAAGCGGCACATTGTTTTGAAATCATTCAGCTTTAACAATGATAACAAAGAAAAAGGCTGAAAATTTAATTGTGATAAAACTGAAGAAATAATGAAGGCGGAAGAGTAAAAAAAGATAAAGAAAACAAAGACTAGAGACAAAAGAAAAAGACAAGATGAATAATTGAACAAAGATGTAAATTCTGTCATTATCCTGTCTCTCATATTCTGTTATCCAGTCTTGTAACAGCATCAAACTGGATCAGACACAAATTGAAGCCTGAGAACAAGGAAGCCAGACAAGAAGACAGTGAGACACAGAAACAAAGAGATGAAGGAAGTTGGAGCAGAAAATAGGATTCATCAACTCATCTGTTTTCTTCTTTTACTCAACTATCCATCCTCCTCCAATTTCCCCCTGTTGTCTGTCACTGGACACTGTGTAAAACGTGCACGCACATGCACACACATGTAGAAAAAGTCATTGATGGGCACTAAGCATTCCTGTGATCTCTCAGTCGGTGTCATCGATCTGCCACAGCTGGCAGCCCTTCCCTCTCCCTCCCTGCCCCTGACACACAAACGCACACACCGACTCACTGATAGGAGGAGGGTGATGACAATGACAGAACAGTCTGATGAAGTTGTGGCTGCTGTGGTGAACAACTACTTCAAAGATAGCCTGGTGACACATGACCGAGCATGCGTCTGCGCCCGATTAATCGCTTGTTTCTTGGTTCATTGTACAAACACCAGCAGCTATGCAGGCTTCTGGATTCTCTGCATATCCAAACACAGACATCACTTTCATCTTTTTAATTTTCCTAGCTCTGTGCACATTACGACAATTAAAGGCGCGCCCCTCCTTCTTCCCTCTGCCTGTTCCTCTACATTGAACATGACGGTATCGGAGTAATTGAGAGTGTGTTGTGTTTCACACCACTGCTAATCCAACAGAGTCAGCTCAATCCACTGTGTTAGCAGATTACTGCTCACGGCATGTGTTCTTGTTATCGCACTTGCGTGCACACATCCACACAAACTCATTGTGTACTCACTGAAATATACACACCGTGAATTGTTTATGTGCATAAGTGCAACTGCTATTTCGGACACCTTCAGGCTTTTTATTTTTGAGTCTGCAATTACATTACCCAGACTATGAAGTTTAGGATAACAACCCTGAATCTTTTAGAATATTTTCACTCTGCATGTTGCTAGGTGCTGTGAAGCAGGGCATAACTTCTAAGGCAGTTGGGCTTTTTGTAACTATAACTCAAGCAGATGTTGTTTTATAGTATTTGCTATAAAAGATGGTCGTAATTTTTGTCTGGGTGGACAAATTGTTGAAGTGAAGAGAGGGAAAAAATGGCAACACATTTAGTGATAATAATTCAACCCAGACTAGAAGCAAAAATGTTTAACACTAATAAAATCTATTGATCTGTTTCCACTGATACAATTTTAGTACTACTGAACTAAAAAACTCACACTGGGTGGATCACACTGTCACAGCCGAAAAACTGTTTCATCAACATTTAAGAAGAAACGAAGGTCGGAGTGGTCGGGACCTGGAGCTGCATACACTGCTGTCAAATCAAATAGTTCATTTTGTTCGACTTTTTCACTGAATTTAAAAATTGCACTGGATGACACAAATAAGCTGTGCTAATCAGCACAAATATTTATGGATTATAACTACATCATTATTTTGCTTGAGACTGGCCAAGATAAACTGTCTGTCCAACAAGAAAAAAATCACATTTTGTTGGTCCGCCTTAAGCTTTGATTATTATTCCAGCCGCATTGGCTGTGGCATCGTTTTAGTAGGTTTCTGCAGTGTCACAAGATTAATTTTCATCCAGTGCTGCAAAAGTTTTCTCCAAGTTCTCGTAATGATGATGGGAGAGTTCGACCACTGTGCAAAGCCTTCTCCAGCACATCCCAAAGATCATCAATTCAGGTCTGGACTGTGTTGGCCAATCCATGTGTGAAAATGATGTCTCCTGCCCCCTGAACCACTCACAATAACAGTCTGAGAATCTTGGCATTGTCAGCTGACCTCATTCTTTGGGGACATAATGTTGTTGAACCTAGACCTGACCAACTCCAGGAACCCCAGATCCTAGACTGCCCCCGCAGGTTTATACAGTAGGCACTAGGCATGATGACTGAATCACTCCATCTGCCTCTCTTCTTACCCTGATGCTCCCATCACTCTGGAACAGGGTAAATCTGCACTTGACCACATGACCTTCTTCCATTGCTCCAGACCAATCTTTATGCTTCCTAGCAAACTGAAGCCTTTTTTTTTTTTTTTTACCTAATTAGCCTCACTGATTAGTGGTTTTCTTAAGGCTACACAGCTGTTTAGCCTCAATCCCTTAAGTTCTCTTCGCATTGTGTGGGTAGAAATGCTCTTACTTTAACTATTAAACACAGCCCTCAGTTCTAATGTTGGGCTTTATGATCTGATTTCACCAAATGGTTAAAGGTGGACTATGAAAGTGTTTTTTTGAGCTGTAAACATTTTATTACTTAATTGTGATGAAAACCACCTATACTGTTGTTAAAATAGTTAACTTTTTTAATTTATTCAAAAGACAGAATTTTGTTGCTCAAAAATTAATCAAAACGCCACCTACAGGCTAAAACCAGGTTTGTTTTCTAGAGGTAAAGTTAGTGCTCCTGTGTGTCACAAAAACATTTTAAAAACCTCACAGCCCCCTACTCCCAGATGCAAAAATAGGAAAGTCTTGCAGACAGAGAAACCACGGCCACTGACGCATTTATTTGGATGTGAACTTGTTTTCTGGTGTAGATTTGCCAGTTTCAGACATCTGGACTTACAGAGCTTTTGCTTTTATGCTGCTGCACTGGGATGGATCTGTGCTTTTGAGGGATGTAAAAGTAACACCGGACTTCCACCACTGCATTGTGTAGCTGAGGGGATTCGGGAAAGGAAGTCTTCCACTTCAAAGACCGCTCTCTCGCGTAGGTGCTTTGTATCTTTTCATCTTGCTTTTACCGCTGAGCTGCTGTCTGTTATTCAATTATTTCTGCCTGTGTATTTATAACCTGCCCACTCTCAGCCCCCTGATCACCCCACATCTCCCACCCAGACCATTGCAATTTCTAGCATTTTTAAAATTTAGCAGTTGGTGGAGTAACGCAAAAAGTAGGGAGCACATTTGCACTTCAAATGCTGATGACTATGGGACATCTGAAGCCAATGATTCGGTTCAAGAACGGAATATAAGTATATATTTTGCACAAAACCATGTGACCTTTGACAAACGATGCCTTGTATTGACAAAAGATGTCCCAGGTTAATTTTGAGTGTTTGTCTCTGGATAAAAGCGCCGTACAACACTCTTTATAGTTCTTGTTTGTGACATTACCCGATCTTTGGTCTTGTGCATATGTAACACATCAGTGTATCAGTGTTGGTGAACAAGCCACAACAAAACCCTTTTATCCACCCGGATGAAATAAAACCAGATTTAAAAATAAACACGGTACTCCTGAAGAAGTTTAGACATGTAAATTCACTCCATTGAGTCAATAAATTTGAGAGACTTATGAGTTCAGCTCATTCTCAGATGTAGTGTATCTTGAGTGAAGAAAGTTTTTCAAACAGACTGTGGCTGTGGAAATTTTTTTGATGTGATACAAAGCGTAGGAGCACATGCATCTTGGGTGGTAGTGGGGGCTGTTTAAAAGTCCTGCACCAGAGACTGCTGTAATTGGAAGCAGCCAACAGTTCGCTGTGCTGCAGTGTTATGTGTTGACATGCACTGTAGAGAATACAAAAACACATTTCATGCAGATTGTTTTCAATGTCAATTTTTGAAAACCTCACTAGCACGAATGCAGAATCTATAGTATAACTAAGACTGCTGCTCCTGACATACCTGACATCCACATCTTTTCTTTTCCCTTCCTAGTAAGACTTCTTTTTACATAGTATTTTTGCAGTGATATTGAATAGTGACATTTTATATCAAGTAAAGTACCCCAGATTAACAAAAACATGTGACATGTCATTAGATATTTAACAAAAAATAAACAAACATCACTTTATGAAAGCTCACCTTTTCTGTCCCTCAGTGTTTCCATAGAAATTAAGAGGAAATATGGCAGCAAAATGCTGCTAATAAAATATATTTGATTAAGATGTGACAACCTCTGTAACAGTTTGTTGGTCTGGAGCTTTCAGGTGTGTGTTAACAAAATACCAAGTAGCAGACGTCATCCGTGATCTCAGAGAGGTAATTGTAGCTGACCATTAATCCGGGATGGGTTACAAGGCCATGCACAAAATAATTGGAGTCCATAATTATACAATGAGAAAGATTGTTTCTGCCTAAGGTCAGACCGTTTGATACGCAGAAAAATAATAATAAAATACAATATCTGAGATTCTACAGGCCTCAGTTAGAATCTATCCACCCATTTTCCGTACCTGCTTATTTCAATTCAGAGTAACATGGCTCAGTTAAAATGTAAATGTTAAAGTTAATAGCAGCACTAAGAGCTTGTGTGGAAAGGTGACCAGGAGAGAGCATTTTCTCTCTATCATCGGAACACAGCCTTGGTTAGCAGAAATGCATCCAAGCAATCCACGGGATGTCTGGAACAATACCCTTTAAAAAGAGGACACCTAAATGGAAATGTTTGACCATTTAATTGTTTTCTGTTCATTTGTACAATGTCCTTCAGTGACCTGAAAGACGCTTCTTAATTAAATGTTTTGTTATTTATTTTTATTATTTTTATCATGATTATGTAAAATCCCAGCTTTGGCAAAAACCCATCCATCCATCCATCCATCCATCCATCATCCATCCATCCATCCATCCATCCATCCATCCATCATCCATCCATCCA
>JBAMHW010000001.1:35474799-35492836 GCA_037177495.1 Rhadinocentrus ornatus | reverse complement strand
CCCCAGCCGAGGCTCGAACCAGCGACCTTCTTGCTGTGAGGCTGCGGTGCTAACCACCACACCACCGTGCAGCCACCGGTACAGAAGACCCCTCTTTGTTAATTTGCAGCGATTTGATAAAAACATTTAAATAGATTTTTTCCCTCATTATTGTATACACAGCACCCATTGTGACAGAAAAATCAAAATTGTAGACATTTTTACAATTTTTTTTTAAAGAACAGTAACTGGAATATTATATGACCATAATTCTTCAGACCCTTTCCTTAGTATTGAGTAGAAGCACCTTTTGAGATAATACAGCCATGAGTCTTCTTTTTTCACTCTGAATTAGGCGGGATAATGCTGTACTTGGCCACATTCACCTTTCATTTTTTTGTAATCAGTCCTATAACTTCAGCTGAAAAACACCCCAGAGCATGATGCTGCCACCATCGTGCTTCACTGTTGGGAATGTATTGGGTAGGTGATGAGAAGTGCCTGGTTTACTCACATAACACTTAGAATTGAGGGCAAAAAGTTCAGTCTAGGTCTCATCAAGCCAAAGAATCTCACTTCCCATAGTCTGGGAGCACTTAATGTGTTTTTTTTTTAACACGTTAACGTGATTTGCACTGAGTAGGGGCTTCCGTCGGGCCACTTTGCCTTAAGCCCTGATTAGTGGAGTGCTGCAGAGATGGTTGACTTACTAGAACTTTCTCCCATCTCCCCACGGCATTTCAGGAGTTTAGCCACATGATCTTTGGGTTCTTCTTTACCTCTCTTACCAAGGTCTTCTCCCCCGATAGCTCAGTTTAGCCGGACGTTCAGCTCAAGGAAGAGTTCTGGTCATCCCAAACTTTTTTCACTTAAAGATTATGGAGGCCACTGTGCTCTTAGGAACCTTAAGTGCAGCAGAATGTTTTTGTAACCTTGACCTGATCTGTGCTTTGCCACAATACTGTTTGAGCTCTTCAGGAAGTTCCTTTGACCTCATCATTCAAATTGCTCTGACCTGCACTGTGAGCTGTAAAGTCTTATATAGACAGATGTGTGTCTTTCCTAATTAAGTCCAGTAAATTTAATTAAACATAGCTGGACTCTGATAAAGGTGTAGAACCATCTCAAGGATGATCAGAAGAAATAGACAGCACCTGAGTAAAATATACATGTTACAGCAAAGGGTCTGAGTACTTATGGACATGTTATATTTCTGTTTTTGTTAGGCATGAAATTTGCAAAAATGTCTACAATTCTGTTTGTCTACCAAAATAGCTTCTAACTGAGGGAAATGCATACAACAAACAATTTATTTTCTCTGTCTAAAGCTACATTAAATGTAGAACATGGTGCTTCGGGAACTGACTGGATGTTTTTTGTCTCCTTAAAACTTTCTTTTATTCTTCTGTTTTCAGATTGAATCAATGCAAAAATCACTTCTATGTGAATGAAATTTTGCGCTGCACATGCTCATTGTTACTACAAAAGTACCTCCTGTTTCTTCCCAAACTTTAGACTGCATGCATTTCACTGCCATGACTTTTAATACTGTGACACCACTGTGGCTCTGACCTTTGCATATTTTCCCCTGCTTGTTTATTTTGTTACTGTTATAACTGTGGAAACTTCTAGAAAGCCACAGTGTATAAGAATGTCAGATAAATATATAAAATATAATTGGGAATGCTCTTGTGGATGCAGCTATTACAGAGGTCTAATTTAACTGATTTGCTGCTGCACCCTGCCCCTCGTAAATGGGAACAGCTTCAAGCTGATAGACGATCTAAGTCTGAGGCACATGATGCTTGCGCCACTTTTTGCAGTGACGCAATCGGTGCAATCAGGCACTGGTATATTAGAGTAAGTGTGTGTGGATTTGTGTGTTTGTTTAGAACCAGAAAGGGTGGCTTCTAATCTTGAACTCTCAACCTGTCGTTCTTTAATTAGATCTACTAACTTTTGCCTTTTAAAAACTGAAACTCAATCACAGGAAAACACAATTAACACTGCTTCTGTCTGCAGACTCGCACAGTGGCCTTCAGTGCATCTTCATGTGACATAAATTCGATAATGTGCTTTACGCGTTTGTGTTTATGCAGATGGATGCTTTTGCAGGTGTCTGCATTTGCTTCAAACCTGCTTCAGAGCATTTTCTCATCTGCATCTGTGACTGGTGGGATGATTTTCAACATGCACGTGCATGTGTGTGTGCGTGTTTGAGCAACGGTGTGTGGAAAGGGGTTAGAAGACATATTCAGACACTGTCTATTGATCTGTTTGACAGTCTCCTCGTGTCTTTTACACGCCGCGGGATTGCACAATCACTCACATTGATAGCATGAGCCAAACCAAGACAGAGAGGGAGAGAAATGGGTGTAACTAAGATGTGATGCTAAAAGGAATAAATGAAGAAAAGGTGAAAAAATGTGGGAATAAATATTCAAGACCGGGGAAAACAGTCATAGGAAGAATGAGGATGGGCAAAATTGTGGGGTTGTGATGAGAACGAGATGGTGTTAAGAGTTGAAGAGTTAGCACAGAAAGTTAGTGGAGGGTGCATAACACAATTAAGGACGAAGAAGGAAAAAAAGACTGGTAAAAAGAAAAAAAAAGAGGGGGGGGGGGTTGGAGGAAAAAGCAAATCAGGCAGGATATATGTGCTGTTTGATGAGTTAGAATACACAGAAGGAAGAACATTGCCATAATCCATGTGCCAACACAAGATGGAAAGAGAACACTTCCCAGTGAGGTGAGAAAAAGAAATACAAGAAAAAAACAAACTTGAGATAAACAGAAAAATGAGAAAGAGAAGAAAAAAGAGGGAAGAAGAGCAAAAGGGAGCTCTCTTGTGTGCTCAGCATATTAGAGGAGGTGCAGCAGGGACAGTGGTTCAACAGGAGGGCTTGATATCACACGCACACACATGCACACTCCCTTGAACATACTTGTTAGATCCAGACACACGTGTGTTGACCCTCCTACACACTCTCAATTACACAGAGGCCCAAACTCGTACACACACTCATGCACACATGCAGACATTAATTGATCCCGCTGCAGCAAAAACTGGCAGAAAGGCAAGACAAGAGGAGGCTACCTTGTGGCTTCTACCCACACAGAAATAAATAGGCTACTCTCGCCACATTACAGCAATGCACACGTCAATTAGGGAGCAGCTGGAGAGGCAACATGACTTAAGCATGGCAGTCGACCTCCTCTAGGAGCAGGAGGCGTGCAAAAAAGAGGTTGTTACATATTACCACCCAATTTCTTAAAATGTTGATGTTTTATTTGTATAAATATTTCTGAGTGAGCAGCTACTGGTTTATGGATAAACCAGCAATCTTGTTTTAAACTGGTTAAATCTGTCACGTGCCTTGTTGAGATAATTATGTAAAATGAATAACTCCATCATGACAATGCAACGGCCAAAATCTCTTGACGCACTTTTGTGCCTAGTTGATTTAAATGAGATATTTTAAAAGAAGAACCATCTCATCCTTTACTGGATTTGCTTCAACTAATGAGAATTCAGAATGAAGACCAAGTCTCATTAATGAGCAGCAGAGAATGTTTGCAAAGCAACCTTGAACTTCTTCTATTTGCAGTAAAAGAAGAATATATGAGCCAAATAATGATGACATCAATGACACTCCACCTGATGAATAGAAAATTTAGATGACTCAACAGTTCTGAACAGCAAAGAAAGGCTGCCTCCACTGCAGGAACGCACTAGTTGAGGAAATACTCTCTATAGCCTGGTTGTCATGAGTTCATTAAAACAGTTATTGCAGATTTATTGTGCGCCATGAATTATGCCTTAGTTGACAATGGAAAGGATTTTAAAAGCAGCTTTATAAACAACTAATTTAGCATTTTTATCAGGGGTGTGAGTGGGTGCTTTTGGTGTTAAAGTGCACTACAAAAGATTATTCATAAGGTTGCAATTTGTACTAGTTAGTAACTGTATAAAAGTGTACATTTTACTCTTTTTTTTAATACAAAACAACTGAGCTTTATCGTTTGACCTTTGTGTTTCCAGTTGCTGTATTTGTCAATTTTAATTTGTTTTTTAAATCTCATTGCCAGTGTTGGAAAACACTTAATTCACTAGGAAATGAACTGCTGACACCATACTTTGATAGTACAGAAAACACAATCTGCTATCTGAATCACAACAAACACCTTGATTTCAACATGCCATTGTAATTAACGGGACATTTTCAGTTTAGTTTCCTCTTAGATGTTGTGAGTCAGCATTTCTTGAAATTTAATCTTTATCTTACAAAAACAATATTAAATCTAGAGCAAATCAACGGTTGCTTTGTATGAACTTGGCTCTCTAATCAAGGTTTGTTTATCCAAAACACGAGTTCTCATTGTTATTCCATAGTTATTTAAATTTACATCACATTGTAGAACTTAGTCAGGGGCGAAGAACACAACTGAGAAAAGCTGACAATTCCATTAACCTCTGGATTTCATCCTTAGCTTTAGCTATAAACAGTCATTAATCCTTACACCTAGAAAGGCAGTGATATATTGGAATTCATCATTCGATATGGGCAACCACTCTGTAAACAAAGGAATAAAACCAGCACAGATCAGCTCCACCAATTACCCATTTTATAACAGCAAGATTGGATGAGATTGCAGCCAAGACATTAAAGCCATTTAATAAAGAGACCATAAAAAAAAGAGGAGCCATAGTATGACCATAAGTTTATACCGAGCACATGCTTTACAAGTTTAGCAGAGACAGTGAAGAGGTACGATGTCCTGTTACTTTGAATTTTAGACTTTAAAGGCCATAAAAATGCTGATTTTAATGATGTGAAAAGTACAGCAACCCGAGCATGTCTGGTACAAAATTTATAAAAAAGGAAAAGGAATTATCCTAAAATAATATTTTGTACAGTAATTGAAGCTGATTTTGGCAAACTGCTGCAAACTACAATGAATTATTCATGATGAACTTTTTGGAAGGTGTCACAGTATAAACGTAACCTGCACATTAACCCACAGAAGCATCGCAGACATTTCTAGTTAGATCTGTCACCCACAGAACTCAACATGTGTAAAGGTTTATTTTTTATGTCAACAATACGCATAACTGGATGGCGTGCCAAGTGTAAAATTCAGTATGAAAGTTGTAGCTGACACATTCTCATTATTTATCTGACTTGTATTTAGCACATTTTTCCTACATTTTCCTACATTTAACATAACTGTTAACCACATATTTAATGGTCAAACAGAACATCTAAATCTAAATGTTTAAATCTAAACACTTGCGTGCGCGCACACACACTCCCTACTAGTGTATTGGTTGAGGTTAAAAGAGGCGGGGTTAATTAGCATATATTCAAAATATTTAGGTAAAACATTTAGATTTAGATATAAGATTTAACATTTAGATATAACATATAACATTTAGATTTAGATTTTCTGTTTGACCCTTAAATATGTGGTTAACAGTTATGTTAAATGTAGGAAAATGTAGGAAAAAATGTGCTAAATGTGAGAAAAGTCAGATAAATAATGAAAATGTGTCAGCTAAACCTTTTATACTAAATTTTTACACTTGGCACCCCCATATAACTGTCACCAGACATATGGGGAGCCAGATCACAATAATCCTGCTTACAACTTATTTAAAGTTTAAAAAGATTTTTTTTAGTGTGTTTAAAGCATCACTACGAATCTTTGGCAGATTTTCTCACTTACATCTTAACGACGGCTAATTCATCCATCTTCACCCTGTCTCTTCACTCAGCTCTCTCCAGACAGTAAAAGTCAGTCCCTTGCAGACACTTTTCTCCTGCTCCGTGACTTTCGCTCAGCTCCAGGAATGTGCTGAATAATCAGTGTTTTGGGGATAACAGGAAAGAAAACAATAAAAACTAGTGTGCAGATTTAGTTTAGTTTAGTTTTTTCTTTACATTACTTACAAAAAGTTAGTAATACTGTATTTGGCTTTTTTGTATGATGTCTGAATAAACCTAAAATGTACTACAACCTTAAAAGGTGGTCTTAATTTGACTTTCTCTAAATATTTAAATGCACATTTACAACTTTTCAGTTTTTAATACACATGCTGTTCTGTAACAAGATGCTCAACCATAAAAAATTCAAGACAAAAGAAGTGACTAATAGATTAATGACTAGTATATAATTATATTTTTTATAAAATAGCATAATATGAGCTATGTCCTAATTTAGGGTCTACACACTTCGAAGTGTGCAGATTACGTAGGCTACGGTGTGTCCTATGTAGTCTGCACACTTCGAAGTCCGCTTACCATTCGTGAAATGGGACAGCCTACCTACTCTTTACAGCTTGTAGTGCTGTAGCAATGCACCACAAATGTAGTATCATGTAAGTTGTTCTCTGCCTCATCCTCTGTGCTGTAACGGCTGTCGTGTTCTTTTATTACCGTGACCACACCTGTACCCTTGAAACAAGTCATTTATCCTTTAGGCCTTAGAAATATATCTCTTTAATCTGGCTGTCAGGACTATAAGCTTTCCTATTACAGCTCTCAGAAATAACATTGTATTTCATTACCATCTGGATCTTGTTCTCATTACAGCACCAGCTGAGCCAGATTATGTTTACCTGTGTTCTTCACTCTGGTTTCCACTAGATGACAATGCGACTTGGAACCCTGAGCTTAAAGCAATCAGGCTGCAATGATGAATGCCTCCATAAAAGTACAGTAGCCTTAATTGATGTGGTAATTCAATAAGTGCTTACAATGTGCATTATGTGATTAATGGGGATGGTTTCTTTGACTGTTCCATATGATGAGTAGATGTTAGAATGGAAATGAGCCTTCAGTGGAGGGAGTGTATTTCTGCACTGCAGATGAATTTTACTTACAGACTTCTGTCTTTGACATTTTGAAGTTTAAGGTGAGGATATGTGGATGTGTGCTTGTATATGTATATTTGCAGTAAGATGTTATGCTTCCTTCTTGAATGTGGGCAAGCAATGTGAAATTTTTTGGTCCTAAATTTGATGATCCGTGGCCACCAGCTGATAAAAAAACAAACAAACACGTCACCTATTTGGTGAGGTTTCCAAGCTCAGTGTCATCAAAACCAGGAAAAAAAGAAGTTTGTCCAAATATTGAGATGTAGCAACTTATGGTTTAAGACCATGTGAGATAGCAATATAACCCTACAGTGTTATGTTGAGCAGCCAACCATAATCAATGAGTAGTAAACCCTAAACATGTGTTTTAAAACATCGTCTCTTAATCATGCATAACCAAGGTGTTGACTTTAACTTGTGCTTTTAATATATAACCCTAACTATTTGAGTCAAGGGTAAATTAGAGAAATGAAAGGACAATGGAAAATTCTGTGAGGAAAAGTCAAATTCTGGGTATTCACATCGGAGTTAGTGGACTAATGCATCCAACCACCCCTCCGACCAACTTATAGGCATTTATAGCCAAATTAGCCCGTGCACATCACCATATAGCAGGACACTATGAATTATTAACACTCTGACAATAGGCAGGGAGAGACTAAATCTGTAATGAGATGTATTAAGATGTAGCAAGAATCTCTATGTTATCAGTCAGAGAAACTGATGGTGCATAAACAATCTAATCCTAGTTTATTTGCTCAGAAAATTTGTACTTCTTGGGGAGGCGTGACTGTTCAACTGAACAAAGAAGCAAACTGTGGACCACCTAAGAACCTAGGTCTCAGTTCGGTTCAAGTGATGCAAATACAGGAAGCGGACTACAACCTGTGGTGGAAACAGAGGCTGTCCTGCAGCAACCAATCGATGAGTGTTTTATTTATCGCTTGTATTGTCTTTTCCTTAAGTAACTGCGTATGCTGCTCCACCGGCGAGGAGGAGTTATTTAAGAGTATGGTTTATTTGACTAAAGCCTAGTTTCCACCAGGGGGTCCAGCTCTGAATGGAACAGTCAGATGTGGTTTGATTCGGTGAACTCTTATCTGTGTTGCATTTCCATCGCCAACCGTACCCTCACCTGGTAGACAGGCTGTTGCAGTGGCAGCAACTTCTGTAAAGACAAACGTGTGGGTACGGAGTCGCAGCCAGGAGTGGTGGGAGAGTGATGTGAGCACCTTTAACAAATAAGTAGTTTATAAACAATGCCGTGTATGAAGTGTAGGTCGGATTAATGCGACCTAGCACTTCAGACGGAAGTCGCATGGCAAAAGATCAGATACGTATCAGATTTAGGAGCACATATCCAAGTGGCCTGGGTCGCATTTGAAAAAATCGGACCTGTGTCGTTCAGACTGTTATGAAAAGATCAGATACAGGTCGCATAGGGGGAAAAAAACCCCAGAAAAAACAAAAACTAAAAATTTGGGTCACTTCAACCTGCAGTGTGAACGTAGCCCTAGTTTCACAGTCATGTGGGTTCCTTTTTCTTGCCCGGTTTTCCTGTTGTATTTTGTAGGGTTATACCCATTTGTTTCAGTTTTCCTTTGTCAGATCAGTCGCCGTGTTTCTCATGAGTCATGTCTCCCGTTTCGTCCCTGTAAGTTATTTTGCAATTCTAGATTAAAACATTTATTCCTGCATTCCGTCTGCCTCCGAGTCCTGCATTTGGGTCCACTTCCTCACCTCCGCCGCACTGTAACAATGGATTGTGGTATGCCAAGCACCACCCTTTTGAGTTGGTTCAGTGAGATTGGGACCCCAACAAAAGGGTCCTAAAAAAGTCGGATGGGTTGGATCAGGTATTCTGACACCCTTCCCAGTTTTTGCCTGTGGAATTTGAAAATAAATAAATAAAAAAAAAATTGTATCGACACAGACCTATTTGTGGAAACGGGCTCAAGTCAGTGTGAACGCAAACTTAGACCAGCTGAGTGTTGCAACCCCAAACTGAATGCAGTACCCAGTCGTACAGAGTCTAGCGGTCTATTATGTGCAAATATGACTATTTAAATAAATACCTTTTTAAGCTTCTTTCTGATAAAAATCAAGCTAATATGTCCAAGTTTTTATAGAAAATAGATGAATGTTTGTCATTCATGAGTAAAATGAGCCATCGACTGCATGGCTGGGAATTTCTGTTTTGAATCTACAGAGCGCCACCTACAGTCTAAGAAAGGTGAGATCAGCTCGTGTTCCAGTAAAATGCAGGGAGGATCCATTTTGACTACTTATGAGGAAAGGTAGCACTACGTAAATTTCTGACCTTAAAAATACGTGTTTCTAACTTGTTTGGATGGCACAGTGAGAGTTTATTATGCACATGTCTGCATTGCAATATAGCTGAGTTCCGCTATAAAGCACTGTAACATGCCAGCAACTGGACTTCAACACATGCACACCTTTGCTGATTCTTCAATGAAATCCAGGAGGACATTATCAGAGGAAAAGAGAAAAAGAAAGAAAGCAAGAAATAAGACAAGTGTCAACATCAGATAACTGACTGGAAAGATCTCAGAGGAGCAAAGATGGCCGACTTTGCATAGATTCAAAGAAATGGATTTGATTTGTTTTGAGACATTGTTTTAGCCAATCCAAAGATACCAGAGAGGATACGGTTTTGCCAAATGTTTTAGGCAGCTGTTTGTAATTTTGCACTAAAACAACTGAGTTTTGCCACAGAAACTAATACCATTTTTTGGAGATATATGACTTATAGCAACAGCCATGTCAATCAAAAGTTAAATTATTGTAAAAAGTTCTAAAAAGAATTTTATAGAAGCCTTTGGCCAGGTGAAAATGATGGTTGGGATAAAGTATGATTCTCTAAGACAGACTTGTAGTAGTTTAAATATGAGCAGAAAAAAGTGCTTGAAATTATTAATACTAGTTTTAACACCAAATAGTTGTAAAGGTTAGAAGTTTAAATACTTACACTGGAAATACACAATGAAAAGCTTTTAGACTTTTAGAGTTTTTAGAGGTTCAGCGTTGATGGATTGCAGGTCACGGAGGAATGGGGCTGCAAGCCTGACGCAAATAATTTTCAATGTGATTAAACCACAGCTCTTCAGCCTAAATTGTGCTGCCCTCAACGCGAGGATGAACAGAACCGTCTTATCTTGACAGTGTTGTCAGCTGTGGTGACAAAAGAAGGTTTTTGCTTTTGTAGTTCTTCCTTTCCTCTTTAATTTGTACCTACATCCCAAAATGTGATGCATTAAATTTAAACAGGTCAAGCTGACACTCTTTGTAGAAAACATGCTGTGCATTTGAATTTAAAGGCAAATTGTGTCAATAATAATACATAAATAAGTCAGGAAGTACTCTTCTGCTATTACAGAAGAAATTAGCTGAATCTCTCTGGCAATACACAGATGGTAGAGCAAGAGTAACAAGTTCATTAAAAAAATAAAAAAATAGTCCCTTTTCAATTTTGATCTTCAGTAAAACCAGTCAGACCCAGTGAGGGTGAGAACAGGAAATGACAATATAATAAGACTTAAGACAGTATAACAGACACTTTGGTATAATTATCAAATACAACATCTTTTCCTTCAGTTGACCAGACAAGGAAGTCCTGTCAGCTTAAACGTTCAGTTCTTGTGATTACTTACACTAGATCAGACATTTTCCATTTAGTTCTTATTCTCCTGTCAACGTTTGAGCTGTAACTTCAACTTCATTCAGTGAAGGCAGTCGTTTCAAATGTCCACACGCTTCAACACAAAGAATGAAAGTTAGCCATTGTTTAATTTACTGTCTTCAACTCAGATTTCTGTTGCCATACAAATACATTTTAAATCTCATGTTATTTGTCTTAAGTGAAACATTTGTTCAGCAAGTACACGTCCATTTTTCTCTCAGATAATGAAACTTTCACGTTTTCAATTTAGCAAGCGGTCAGCAAGATTTAAACTATTTTCATAAGCAACTGTTCAATCACTTAATGTTGCCAAACATCTTTTTCCCCCCTCTGTGCTGGCAGCAAAAACATATTGCAACTTCCTATCAGCCATTCAAACAGAGAATGATAAAAGCCAGCAAGTCCTCAGCACATATGACAGTATAAGAAGCTGGGAACTGGGACATTCTCAAACAGCAGGTGTTGAACCACTGCTGAAAGACAGGGTGACTAATCTGAGTGGAAGCAGCGGAAACTCAAAGTGACTGTTTCTCTCTGCACAAACCTTCAGAGACACAGAAAATATGAATATATCTTGAGAACCATAGAAAAAACAAGTGGGATGAAAACAGTTGCAGTGAAACCAGGAAATTAGGTTTTATATTGTAATATGTTCTTTACCATTTGAGAACAAAAGGCAGAAAGAAACAAAAATATTTTATGCTTGTTTACAAAATATGGATAAAATAAAAATGCTGTTCATATATGTTGTTTCCACATTTATGGTTGTCGTCGTGTGTACGTGTGTGAGTGTGTGTGGTTTAAAAGTAAGGGATATCTGTGCAAGATCAATCTGCAGTTGTCTTGATTAAAACCAGCTGTGTCTCTTCATTTATCCAAAGCCGATGCTCCAACTTTCAGTCTGCACAGTTGTTTCAGAGATGAGCCCTGTTGTAATTGTAATACTGATTCTCTATTTAACTCCTGGATAAGCCTTGTCTTAGAGTAACGAGAATTACCTAAAAGATACCAACAGAAGTAAGAGTCACGCTGACATAACAGTGACTGATCAATCCCTGCAGCAACAAACTCAAGTGTTTCCTGGATTTAGCCTAAGTGAAATTTATAAATTGAATTAAATTAAATTACCAGCAACTAAAATCACTAGTCTGCTAGTGCTCCCACAGATTATCGTCATCACTGTTATGTTAGATGGAAGAATGTACAAACATTCGCTTCCTTTTTACTGGCTTGGTACCTGGCTACAATCAAACATGAAAGTGTCTTGAGGCAGAGCTTCCTGCTGCTAAACCACAAAAGAGGAAAATATTGGACTGAGTAGTTTTCATGTTCAGCACAAATCACGCTGTGCCTCCTCTATGAAAATTTAATTTAAAAAATTTTGGTTTAGTTAGTTAAAAAAAAGTCCACTCACATTAGATTACATTACATATACAGGTATGAAATAACTTTGGTGGCTCTTTTTCACATTCAACATTCCCTTAGAGCTGATGGTGCAGAGGAAAATGTTGCACAAGCTGTAAAACATAATAGACATAATACACAACCACTAGAAAGCATACTAATCAAACCACATTGTCTTCAGTCAGAGGCTTCTTCAGCTGTCCTACACTAAGGGTTTGTGCAGGAGATCATTCCTGCCTCCAGGATTAGCCTTAAATTACTTTTTTTTAACTTTTTCTTACCACTTACGTCTTTACTTTTACGCTCTACTGTGCTGCAACAACATAATTTCCCTTTAGGAATAATAAAAATTAATTAGATTCTATTTAATTCTATTAAATAGTTTTTTAAACCTGAAGACATTTTTTTTTTTTTACCAGAACAGCAAACTTGCCAGAGTTTGACATTATAATCATTAGCTTAGGGCTACTCAGTTTGGTCCTACAAGAGCTGCAGTCATGCAGGTTTTCAATGTTTCCCTGCTCCAACATGCCTGATTAAAATTAATGGGTCATTGTGCAAAATTTCATGAACTACTGGATCCAGTTAATTTGAGTCAGGTGTGTTGGAGCAGGGTAACATTGAAAACCTGCAGGAGTGAGGCCCTCGTAGGGAATTGAGGAGCCCTACATTAGGTAAAGGGTCTCCATTCCTGAACTTTTATCTACTTGATGCAGAATTAATTTCAACATAACAGATGGTTCCACCTTAATTGAGACAGAAGTGGGAAATAAAATATGATTTGGGTGTGTGAGGCATGTGTCTACTTCAAAAGGGGAAGCCTTGAAGACAGAAGAAGGACCTCTGTGTGACTAACTAAATTAATCATTTAACTAATTAACCAAATGAATCACTTCATTCATTATTGTGCCAACAGGAGTAACAGCAGATAAAGAACAGCCTCATATTGGCTGTTTCCGAGGGGGAGGAACAACCTTTGGGAAAAATTAAAGGGGTTCTTGCTTGATGTTCTTACAGCAGTTGGCACAGTATTAAACGACTAGTGAAAATGAAAGGATTGTTATATCAAACTCAAATCCTGTGCATTAAAACATGTTTATGTTGGGACAATAAAAAAGGAGAGTGGAATTATCCTGTTTGAAAGGAAAAGCAGCTGTGCATTAAAAGGAATTCCTGGTTAAACCTGTGGAAAGCTAGTTTTTTTTCATGACATAGATTTTTATTCATGCCCTGGAGATTTACCCTAATCTCAGCCATGTTATTACCACAAAAACCAGAAGGCAAAGAGCAATCACAATGATTCAGAGAACTGTTTTGTTTGCTAACTCACATTGTGGGTAATGCATGAAGGCAGACACACTCAACACAAACAGTCCACCACAGACCCAGACAGGAAGAAGTTATCTCAGATCCTGACACATTGCACTTTCTGCATCTCACACACACTTTTATCCTTCCAAGAATCATGTCAGAAGCCTTCTCTCTTACAGTCTTTCACTGTGCCTCCACCTCTACTAAATCCCTGAAGTGAGAGTGAAAATAAAAACAAAAAAGAAAGAGAGCATGTGGATAGAGACGGGGAGAAAGTGTGACACATACAGACAGAGAGAGCGAGATGGGATTACAGGGATAATGGGAGCAGATGGAGGGAGGTCAAGTCTTCAGCAGGACTCTCCACTCTGCACGGATTAAAAGACTTCAACCAAGCCACCAACAACCAAACCGTTGCTGCGCTCCTCACCCTTGAGACAACAAGCTGAGCCTGGCTCGCCCCCCACTGCCCACTGTTAAGCCCGGAAATAAAAACTTGGTGTCTTTCAGCATGACACAGTAAACAGTTAGGTCATGGACAAGCATTTTATCTCAGTCCCCCTCTTCTACTCTTCTCAAACCAGACTCATAAAAGGGTAAGCTTTAAGTCTTTTTCTCTTTTGAAGCTATCAATTTAGGAAACATTTAAGCTGATCCTCCTTTTAAAAGTCAGTGTTAACCTGCATCCCGTAAGTAAAACACATCAAAATTCAAATACAGATGCAACCAGTGAAAATACAAGATTGCATGAATAACCTCAGCAAGTGCTGGTCAGAGGGGGATTTGGTCAGATAAGAACAATATGTGGTGTGTTGAAACACACTAAGCCATTTCACACCTCACATATGCACACACACAGACAAAACATTATTAGTAGTTTTGTTTTTTTTTTTAATCTGAAAATCACCCTACATAACAATAACAGCTTCACTTACCTAATTAAACAGGATGAGGTAGCACAGCAATGTTTAATACTCCAGTACAGAACGTGGCAGCAAAGTTGGTAATGTCATAATATTACTATTATAGAAACTGGTAAAAATTTTGACAGAAAAAATTGGCTTTGTGCCTGGTTATACTCTCATGGTGTAAACAGAACATAAAAATGTTAGCTAACTTGGCTAATTAGTGAGCTAGTCAACAAAGTTTCTAAAACTGGTGTTGAAACTGGTGTTTAGCTGGTGTTGTTGCAGACTCGCTAACTAACGGAATACACTGTAGACTGTGTCTATGCTAATAATTTGCACTGCAACGGATACAATGGTTCGTTTTTTGGGAGAGAAATTTATTGAATATATACTAGATAGTTATGAACAGTGCAACGGCTGACAGTACAAGAAAGATTAAAAAACTATGAAAGAACGACCTCAGAAAGCTAAAACAATTAAGTTATAAAGAAATATTATTTGCTTTATAATCTCAGAATTAAGACGTAAATTTTTCAGAGGAAAAGTTCTTATTGGCCGGTCACCAGGTCGTAGATTAATAAAACAGCTCTTAAACACAACAACCCAAAAACTTGGCGAATCAGTTTGACCTCTTCTCCCGCTGCATTTTCTGCGTCAGCAAAGACTTTCATAGTTTCTAAATATGGCATTAGCTGTAAATGCCACTTCAAGAAGGCAGTAAAAGACTAGTGTTTCCCCTCCTACCGCCCCCACTCTCCTTTTCGCTAAGTTACAAGAGAAATAATTTTAGGTTCCCTTCCCTCCTGGGTCAGTTTATACTGTCTTCTTATATTAAATGCCAAACAGTCCTTTTTTTAATCTGATTTACATGACGGCATGTCATACTCTGTCTCTCTGAGTCCTGCCCTAATGTCATGACACGTGCACGCTCACACAGGCAATCACATTTCTATGCACGTTGGAAAACACGTCAACTAGCTGAAAACCAGACAAAAAGATAGAAAGAAGATAGAAACACTTGTGGTTCAGTGAGCCGAGTATTTTTACTTCACTGGTATTCACCGAGAACTTAATGGGACGCACCAGCTGAACAAGCTGAATCTGCCGTCATTGTAGTCGTTTCTGAACTCATTTACGGCTTAAAATGGATTCAATATTCTATATAGGTTTAATGTCAACACATTATCTGAGATCTGAACTTTAAAAATATTTAAAGTGACATCTAAATCTGTCCAGAGTTTTTTTTTATTACAGTATTTAGATCATTTATGTAAAAGTCGTCTGTGATGAAGTTTGGAAATCCAATGCGACTTCACAGCTGCTGTCACATGATTATTGTGAATGATTTATTTTGTTGTTATCAGATGTGTCATATTCACGCTGTAATGAAGAGGTTACCTGTTACAGCTACAAAGTTTATTAATACCTGATTCAAGAGAGTTGATGTTAAGGTAGAAGATTTACATTCTGTTTATTAAGCCTGTATCTAAGCAACGCATATGAAACTGAAGAGTCAAAACAGATTAATTATTATTAGTTTGAATTGTTCTAGCGATCTATCCATGGTAGCCTGGTGGATCATGGATAGATGGATGTTGGGTCAGTGTCCTCAACCCCTTCCTGTTCAGGTGCACAAATTATATGAATGGGCTGGTTTCACAATAGATGTTTTAATTCTTCTTTCATTGGTAAATAATATGGTTAACTATCCTTCTGTACTTCAGACAAAAACAATGACAGAAACTGCTTGTAATAATTGAAAAGCCACACTGGAATATAGATCTTGAATCTGGTTTTAATAAGTTATCTAAAGTGTGAAAAGAAAAAGCTTTAAACTTTTGCGAAGGCCGCTAATTTTCTATTTAGTCAGATAATAAACATTCATTTATTTTTTCCTTATTACTGCTTTGCTGTAACATGGTATTTTTTATTCTGACTAATTATCCGGGAAAAGTTTTTTTTTTTTATTTATCATATTTTGACAAGCTAATTATTTAATCCAAAACATTTTTTTTTCATAAAGTTAAATAGAATAACGCACTACTGAATTGAACAATTTACATTTTGGTCCATTTAAAGGATTTGAATAGACTAATCTGGATGTCATTTTGGATGTTGCTTCATCTTACCTGTAACATCATGTTAAGCTGGACGACAACATGGATACATAGAGTTTAATGTCAGATTGATGACTGTTTACCCAGATTTACAGTGTCTTTGTTGTAAAACCCAGTGTTTCCTCTGCCATGACGGAATATGGTTTCTCCTCTGCTCTCTGTATGTCCGTTTTTTTTCAAGATTTCTTTGACATTGTTAAGAAGATAATCCCATTCTCATTTGTTCTACTCTAACATGCACAGAAATGCAACCTCAGAAATGGCAGAAGGTCCGCTTCAGGTGCTTGCCTAAATTATTCCATAGTTTTGAAAAAAAAAAAAATATATATGTTTTTTAACTATTACAACTACTAAACTATTAAAAGTATCATAATTGATAAATTTATAAATGTGTAATTTAACAGGAGCACTTTTGCAAGGTACATATTTATCAGGGGCTGGGCCACCCCAAATATCTGATCCCTGTATCGCCCCTGTATGCCAACCAATATCCAAAAACGATTTTTTTTTTCTATCTGTTTATTTGATTCTGGTTAATATGTCAAGAAAATATAAACTTGTCATCTGTGCGAAAATACTAACAGTTACCCTTTTTTGATAAGAGTCTTGAAAGACAATTACTTTAATATTAAAGTAAGTACAGATATTTTCCTACGTAGTATGATTTTGTTTAAGGCAACGTTGCATGCTGTTAGGGGGAGTGCAATAACAATGTGTGCAAGAAGGTTCAGCTTTTTTCTGCTTCAGGATTGCTCACATTACCAAGACCAATAGTTCACATTGATTGGGTCACTTCTCAATTCAAGTGTTGTTAACTGCAACAAGTATATTATATTATAGCTAGTCACACACACATGAACCGTGAGCAGATACCTCGATAGTAGTGCAAACTCAGTGTGTCTGACTTCCTCTGGGTGATACGTTGTGCTTTTGCACTCTATTTTGAAGTCTTCCGTGTTGAGCGTCACAGTCAATTAGCCCAGTGTTTCATCCCATTACACAAGCATTTATTAATGTGAATGTAGCTGCGCATTAGCTTTGTCTCTCTGCTCTTACCGTGGATGAGCAGGTGATAATTAACCTGCTCGTATGATGGCCGTTGACCGTTATGCTTTCCCTCTGTTGCCCCAGCATCTGTTGCTGCAGCAGCAGACAAATTCACATTTCCTTAATTTATCCAAGCACATGATTCATCATCAGATTGGATGAATGTCACTCAGTTTAACCCCAATTGTAAACACGCAGCACTTTGACACAGCTTACACTCAGCCGCGGCAGGCTGGGATTTGTGTAATTTCATAATCAAAGTGTGCGACTAACTAAGCAGTTAAGGCGTGGGAATGACCCCAGACTGTCTGAACAACTCGGATGCAACATACTTCAATGGTTAGCCCAAAATAAACCTGGTAAGGGCCCCAAGGGCTGCCTCTAATGCATGCCACCACAGCAACCGCACTTGGAGAAGTTGATTCTAGTAAGTTTCCTCACACAAAGACACTAACCCAGTGACCCTCAGCCAACTTCAACCCAGATTCTGACTGAGCTCAGGATGCTCGACCATCGATCAGCCTGGCTTTATTACCATGGGAAGCCTAAATTGTTCACTGGAATCAAAGCAAGGTCCAAATACCACCAAAGCCAACAGATATTAGTCTTACAATCAGATAAATACATACATACATACATACATACATACATACATACATACATACATACATACATACATACATACATACATACA
>JBAMHW010000001.1:35445591-35457520 GCA_037177495.1 Rhadinocentrus ornatus | reverse complement strand
TTTAACTAGCTTGAATTAATTAATTTATTGAATTAATTAATTTAGTACTCTAATGGTGTCCACACAGCCATTAGATTGATCTTACAGCTATCTGTGTGGTGGTGCCCTGAGGAAATTAATAATTCACAATTTTTTGTAATTATTAAAATTAATATTTTCATCCCAAACATTTGTAATATTTATGACGCAAATCACTACAAAGTTAAACCAAATACAACAATTCTCTGTAAATGCTGACACACTAGCAACCAGGCACATCCAGGCACACTGTATAATAAATAATCACAGCCATTTAAGCATATGGTTTTGGCTCACTTTGGGCACAGCACATGTTCAAATCGTCCCAGAAGCATGTCGTTGCAGCTCTCCGATAAACATACACCTCGGGTCTATTTTTTTACAGAACACGCTTCCAGACACGTCAAGATCAGCAGTTCAGATAGGGTCAGACAGGAAATCAGACACGATAGCAGTGTAAAGTGTTCAGTAAATTCCAAAATAAAGCTCCCATGCAGATTTGCAATCGCTAAACTATGTAAACATTTCATCATTACTGGTGACTACAGGTTAGAACTCAATCCATTAGGGGGTCTCAGTGTCATTTTTCATCATGGATGACGAGATTTTAATCCTGGAAGTGGAAAATCACAAGATTCTCTTATTCCTGTGATTTTTGTGATCTCGCAGATCCAGCTACACGGACTGCACTCGCGGGCGCTCTATGTCTGAAACTTCCCTGGTGTGCGTTGTTCCACCGAGGAGGTCGGAACGAAACCACGATGCAGCTGTAACGCGGCGCACACAGGCCCAGTGGAAATTAGCCGTAAGAATCTTGTTAGGTGTCCACCCTCCAGACACATGAACCCATTAGCATGCAGTTCAGGTTACAGACATCACAGACTTGGAAGTGTACAGCACCTAAAAGGCAGCGACATGCAACGGCTTCCTTGCTGCTGTGATCTGATCACCACTATAGTCTACCTCCACCTCACATAGAATGTGTTCTTGTTGGAGTGGTACAAGAACACAGTTGGTGTGATTTATTCTTGCAGAATACTTTCTGGAAATATATTGAACTTTTGAGGCACCACAGCATATATCAACAAACTGCAACAGGTGATGAATCATTGCAGTGGCATCCCAACCAATGTAGTTGTATACCCTCCTGGTCTATGACAAGAGTTTTCTCTCTGAGGCTTCGTCTCTTTTTATCAGCAGCAAACCTAAAGCAATGTCTTTCTTTTGATTAGGTCTTCTATAAGAACGGTTGCCTCAGTTTCTTATTGGCTGCTTCGGCTGGAAAGAAATAAGCTTGATGTATATCTGTTATTACTTCTCTTTCTCTATTTTACATGCTCCCTATATCCTGTTTCTTCCAGTGTTTCCTGTTTACACTCACACAGATGGCACAGACTGATAACAACAGCACAAATAAAAAATATACACTTGCCACTACATAGCACAGAAAAGAGCAAACACAAACACCCCTCAACATGCAGCTTTTTAGTACAGACAATATTTGTTATTTTTCATTTCACAAATACTTGGTTTAATCTTGGCCTAAGGTGCTTAATGCATTAAATCCACCAGAATTGCGACAATGTTTACTTATTTATTTATTCTTTTTTCTTTATTTTTTTTAAACTCAGATGCAAAGGGGGCAGTCTTCATATGTTTAGGTTGTGTGGTTAAGTCTCTGTAAGTATTTTAAAAAGTGAAGCACTGAGATAACTAACAATCAGAGAATTCAGAGACATTTGTTTAAAAAAGAATGTGATTCTGGATGTAAAAATTTGAAAATGAACATCTTCTGAAGGAAAACCAAAATACTTTATATGCTGGTCTATACATAGCTCTCATATATGTGGCAAGCAGTATAAATAAATTGCTTTGAGATCACTGAGCTGTGCCCTTACAACATTTTTGCATGTCTCATAGTAGACATATAGAATCAAACTAAAGAAAACCATTGCATTTTGTTCACTGAATACCTGCTGAATTATACATTTGAGGAATATTTATTTTTGTGTATCTTTTCTGTAATGGAAAGAAATCTTGTTTGGGCTTTATGTCTGTATTTTTGCATAAAGTCAGACAGAAGTTGCTCTAATGAATGTATGAATGGCAGCGAGAGATGGTAATAAATATAATTGTGTTCTATCTTTTGCTCTCAACAGCAGGAGGTTTAAGGTGATGGACTGTTGTCAGAAAGTGAGACACCACCTTGGCTTTCAGCGAACAAGCTCACACTCTTAGAGCACTACCAGCTCATTATCCCCGCATATGCATGTACACAAACATACACAGGCATGTGCACACATATACACATTTAGCACCTTCCACAGTAGAGGCAGTATACTGATTGTGTTGCACAAAGAAGTAATGAGAACATTCTTCAAGCCTATAGCCTTTACCTGAGCAATGTCGTCAGTTTGTGCGTGTGGTTGCACGTGTGCACAGTTATGTGAGACCCCCCCTCCCCCACCCCCTACAAACACACACACACACACACACTTTGCCAGTGCCCCGAATCTTGACAGGTGCAGGAAAGGCTGTCATTCAAAGAGAAAAATAAAAATAGTTGTTCGTTGTTTGCCAGAATACTGAAACTGTATGAACCAGAGAAAGAAAACAGAGCAAAAGGCAGTAAATTTAATCCAATTGTTCCGATTTTTTTTGTGTAAAAAGGGCCATAGATCATGTAATGGTAATCTATTCCTGCACCTTAAGTGAGCCACAACGGGAAATATGATACAAATATGAAAAATATGTAAGCCAACTTTTTAAAAATTTGTAGCTCTAACTATTGGAGATGGGACTAGAGTCCAAGACTCGGACTCGAGTCCCACTTAAGTCGCATTTTAAGTGACTTGAGACTCAACTTGGGCTTGTACTAAAAAGGCTTGTGACTCAATTCAGACTCGCAATTTTAGACTCGTGAACAATCTTTGTTTTTAAGAGTTTCTCTCTATCCAATCACCTGTCTGCTGTCTGTGTTGTGTGCTGTCATTTCCCAGATGTAACACTGCTGTAAAATCCCACAAACACAAACCTCCATATAGCACACAATCAATGTAAACCTTAGCAGCGCCAACACATCTGTTGCTACAGTGTTGCTGTAACTTTTGAATATTCAATATCAGGTTTATTGCTAAGTAGGTTTACACATACAAGGAATTTTTTTGGTGCGTAGGTGCAAACAGGAGCGGGGGTATTTCAATATGTGTGGAGAATTTGGCGTAGCTCTGTCCCTCTCCTGTTCATGATGCAGTTTTTCTTCATGGTCTGGTCAGCCTGGCTGTATATATATGTGGGTCAGACCACCACTCCACCCATGATCCTTGTACTGAAAAGCATCGTAAATATAGGCTACTCCATGCTTAGTAATAAGTTGAATATACTCTCACTTCAGGAATTCTGTCTTTTCGTTGCAGCAAATAACACACTCTATCAACTTGGTTGTAAACTTGCCTCCCACTTGATCTACAATAAAATCCATCCTTTCTCCTCCTGGGCCTCAACATATCAGCTTCTGTCTCCAGCTCTGGTCCCCATCAGCTCCAAGAAAAATTCTGATTACTGGTCACAAAAGGTTTTAGGTAATCTTCTGTTAATAAACTGACTTTCAAACTTGTCCTTCTTTTAGGACTCTGGTATTAACAGTCAACTAAACAAGATTACAAAGCTGAGCAGCTTGTTTTTGAGTCCTCTTAGTTTTTTTTTTTTCATTTTTATGTACTAGGCTGTAGAACTGAAGCAGAAAAAGTCTTTTCTGCTATGCTGCACTTGGAAAGCAAAAAACATTTTTCATTGTTTTCTTGATTCATTTGTGCATTTTGCTTTCACTGATAAACTTTGAAGCTTTTTTTGCCTGGTCCTTTTTTTTAGGGGGGGAAATGCAGAGAAAAATCTTGCATTTGTCTTGCTTATGCAAACCTTAGTTAAACATTAGTTTGCACAATTGCTACTTTAATTGTGAAATTTGTATTTATTAATCCACTAATATTTCTATACAGTTCTTTAAACTTTTTCATTGTAATATCTGCAGTTTTTATGTTCTGATGCCATTTTATTTTTCACCATTTTACTTTTTTGTCATTAAAGTGTGTAAGGTGTAGTCTTATCACATTACTTTAATTGCACTTTTTATATAAAAACTACATTTTTAAATCACAAACAAACACAAAGACATGCATTTTGGGTAATTTGGTCACTCTAAATTTTCCCAAGGATCGAGTGTGAGCGGTTGTTTGTCACTGTGTTGGCCCTGCATTAAACTGTCAACCTGCCCAGGGTGTACTCTGTTTTCATACAAGTTTACATTAGATTATTTCCCCGTGTTTAAAATATATTAGAAAAAAATGGGAAATAATAGAAACAATAGTGTGGCTAACTAAGTTCTTCCTTTTTTGTTTTTTCTTTTTGTTCAAATATTCATATGAAGCAAAAGTTGACAAAATTATGAAGGATTGAGAAAAAGAAAATTCACATACTCACATTTCCATCAATTTGCTCATTTTCACAAACTCTTTGTTAGATCTTAATCTCACAGTTTCTGCCTTGGCTGCCGTGGGACACAATCACTGCCTCTCAACATGACATTACATGGCATTACACGGTGGAAAGCATGTAATGTGTTCAAATTTCATGTCAGTATTCAGAAAGCTGAAAGCTTCTTTTCCATTCTCCTGGCTGGCAGGGTGTCCACTGCTCCAATGCTGTGTAAAAAGGAGTGCATGAAAAGCACTTCATCCAGATAACAGCTAAAACTGTCTTCATTTACTCTAACATTACTTCTACAATTAGCCAAGACATGATTTCAACTAATTATTTGTAGTGAATTGTCATCCACTCTTTATGGTTAATTGTCAATAATAACTATCTAAGAAAATCTAAGTTTCTTCAGCAATAACCCAAATAGCTCCTATTATATTATGTACTTTGCACATCTTATATTTTATATAAGTCATTATCTGTACCGCTTATTCCATGATTTGTCGCGGGGTAAGCTGGAGCCCATCCCAGCATTGTTTCAGGTGAGAAGCAGTATTTTATATAAATGAATGAAAAGAAAAACTTCATTATGTTGTTGTAATTCTTTTTTGCCTTCTTTTCTGGGCAATCAGCTCCAGCATCTCCAGATTTATCCCCAGTACAGAACCAGCTTTTAGTGACGCTTTTGCCACAACAGCTGATTGCACTTTCTGCAACTTACTGTCCCCCAATTTACACCTGGCGCGTGTGTGCTGCGTTCCGGTTGCGCCACAGTTTCGTTATGACCTCTGAGGCGGGTCAATCCACACTTGGAGTGTATCATGTGCAGAGCCTAGCTGGATCCACAAGATCACAAAATCACAGGAGAATTGGAGAATCTTGTGATCCAGGATAAACGTCTCATCATAAGTGGTGACACCTTGACCAAATAATGATGTAACGTTTACATAGTTTGGTGAGCACAAATCTGAACAGGGGCTTTAATTTTGAAAATTACCTGAGGCTTATACACTGCTCCCATGTCTCATTTAATGCTGAACTGCTGAATTTGACCCATTGTGAATGCGTGCTCTCTCAAAAATAGACTTGGTGTGTATTCTTAATGGAGGGCTGCGATAAGGCACTTCTGGGACGCTTCTTACACGCACTGGTGTGAAGCAAACTATTGACTAAAATGGCTGTGAACAGCTGTGGAGGCAGCAGCACACCCGTAACAAGGCTCAAACACAACCAGTGTAAATTCAGGGTTATAGAAGATCTGCAACATTTTGGTGCAGACGTTGAATGATTTCAGCTTACTTAAGAAGTAGAGTTTATTTTTGCCCTCCTTGTAGATGGCCTCTGTGTTGCATTTCCAGTCTCTTCTGTTGTTCAACTGAACTCCAAGGTACTTGTATTAATCCACCACCTCCACCTCTTTGCCCATCAGAGTATTTCTGCAGACTCAAAGTTGTGGTGGAAGTCTGAGGTGTACAGGTACAGTGTCAAGAGAAATAGTGAGTGTATAGTCCCTTGTTGTCCTCTCACAAACTGTGGTCTGTTTGTCAAGTCAAATCAAAGAACATGATCCTCCAAGTGCACCCTGATTGCTCCAGATGAGAGTGGGCTCTCTGAAGCAGGTGCTTCTTGGGGTCTTTAACCCCAATAACATTATGATATCTAAACTGTAATGAGTCCTAAAAGGTGTTCACCTGCTTATTGAAGTGACCATATAACAGTCTATCAAGGACTTTATGATGTGAGATATTGGGACTGGTCTGTAGTCTCAAGCTGGTGTTAAAAAATTGCTGAAGAATCCAACATAGTTGTTCTGAGCAGATTTTCACAACCCAGGAGCTGACACCATCTGGACCTGCAACCTTGCTCTGGTTCAGTTTCCCCAGTTGCTTCTACATCTGATTCCAGGATACAGACAGGCTAGAGGTGGAAGCCGAGGAGAAATCAGTTTGTTCTGATGTGCAATGAGATGAGGCTGAGTTAAGGTTCATGACAAAGCTGCAGGGAGACAGAGTGGAGATGTGACAGGAAAGCTGTGGGCTTGTGGAGGGTGTGCGATCTGTTGGGCTGGAGGCAGGGGTTGATATTGATGAATGATGTTCTGAGCTAAACCTATTGAAGAACATGTTCAGCTCATCAGCTCTGTTCAGACCTCCATCAGTATGATCACCCTTTAACCTGAAGCCTGCGATTTCTTTCATTCCTGATCAAACATCCCTCTGCTGCTGAAGATGCTTTCTAACTTTTTCCAGTAGTCCTTCTTGCACTTCTTAATCATTGCTTGAAGTTGTTTTGGTGTTGTCTTCAGTAACTCTTTTTTATGTTTGGCAGCTTATTCAGGTTTCTGATGATCCAGCGTTTGTTATTGGGGAAGCACCGTACTTTTATTGTTGGGACGATGCAGTCCACACAGAAGTTGATATGATCTGCCACACACTGTGTCATGGCCCACATTTCTGCCATGCTATGTCTGTTTAATCTGTTTACCAATGAGTCTTAATTAGCCCACCTGGACTCTTCTTAATTGTTTCCATGTCTCACCTGTGTGCAGCACAGCTCTCTCCAGTCTCTGCCTCAGGTTATGGACAACCTTAGAAATCCAGCATTCTTTCTATCCTTCTGTCTGTATTCTAGATGCCGACCAGGCTCACGTCCCTGGATTACCTTTTCATTGCCCTGCCCACAACGAATCTCTTCTGCTTCCCAGTTATCTTGACATCGACCCACCTCTATTTCTCCCCATGAAGTATCCTGACATCTGCCTTCCTGTGTATGTCCATTGTCTATTTATTTACCATACAAAACAGGATTTTGGATTGATGCTTTTACTCTAAAGTGTTTCAGGATCCCACATTCAAGCTGTCCTGGATTTCACCTCCTTCTGATGTAATCAGGTTGTTCACCCCAAAGTCCACTGCCAATCACCATTCTCACTCTGACCTCTGTTTATTAAATCTATTCTTTTTAAATGCTACCCCTGTGTTGCGACTGAATCTCCAGGTACTCAGTGTTACTCGTTACACAATCATGCATTTGTCATCTCCCTATGGTTCATAAAGGATTTTCCAGCCTGTGGCCTTAAAAAACCCTCTCTGAGCATCTTCGGCTTTATTAGACTGGGTTTTGATGGTTGATGCTGAATGATGCCCATGTAGGTGAAGGTGAGAAGAATCACATTATGGTGTAATTGTCTTCAAGGAGACAGGGCAGATGAGCTGGATGCATTTTTAACATTTGTATAAAATAAGAACATTTTATTTTCTGTGGTAGAGCAGCTGACAAATTGTTGGAATGTTGTTTATGTTGCAGAGAGGGAGACATTGCTGAAATCTCCAGAGATTCCAATGAATGCGTTAGCATGCTGTGTTTGTAGCCTAGCAACGCCGGACCTGATGGCATCACCGGCTGTGTCTGCAGCAGTACCAGAGATGATGTAAACCACCTACAGAATAACACAAGTAAACTTTCCGGGTAAATAGTTAGCAGTTCGATGTTCAATGGCACCAACGGTGGTTAAAAAGCTCTGCAATTTCGCTTTAATTTAGCCTTCTTTTTTTAAATTATTTTTTTACCCTGTCGTGTCCAGCATCCTAACATACAGAACGGCGGTCTGTGTGCCATATTTTGCCAAACAGATTTACTCTACCAAGGGAGATGTGGTATATAAATGGCTGCCCTTGATGTTTGGAATATTTTAAATATTTTTTTATAATCTTGTTTTCCTTAGTCTTGACATGTCAGTGCCGAACCTGGCAGGGAGATAGAGGAAGAGAGGAAAGGACAGAACTGAAATATGAAATAAAAGTTGCTTAGGCTGCCTAAATCCTATCGGTATTCACAAAAACTATATAAACTACATGTACTACATGATAAATAAGGAAAATAGGATAATGAGGAAAAAGTACAACAGTCATCAAACGTACCTGTAGAGAGACGTACCAACACACAAACATCAGCAACATCTAGTTGAAGTGGATAGAGAGACGAGCTTATTTGTGAGCATGCACGTGTGAACGTGAGCGTGCATGTGTGACCATGCAACAAGGATGAAATGTGTGCTTGTAAGAGGGCCGTGACCACGTTGCACCCCGAAGCATCAGGGGGAGACAGAGGGAAGCCCGATGCCCCAAAGGCCCAGCAGGTCCACAGAGCAGAGCCCAGGACAGCCAAAGCAGAAAGAGCAGAGGCACCAAGCAGCCCAGGGCGACGGTGAGCAGACCCAGCGGGCACCGGGAGCTACAGTGCGGGCTACACTGAGAGCGGGCACCCCACAGATCCAAGGGCCACCCATCCCCCCCAGCAAAGCCCCGCACAGGGACCTGACGAAGCCCGACCGCCCCAGGCAAAACTACCGTGGGCCATGCCACCCCAACACCAAGGCAAGGTACCCCAGGAACAAGGACATGTCCACTTCCTTCTACGGGTCTCACCAGCCCCTCGGCACTGCACCGAGGACCACCCTTCGGGGGAAACGGCGCACAGCAGCACCTCAGGGCTCCCTTAGTGTGTGTGATTGTGTGTTACTGTATACGTGTAGTGCTGTGGTGTTAAATGTAGTAGTGTCTAAAGTGTAAATAAAATTGGGGGGAGAGAGGTCACAATGGGAGGGGATAGAGGTTCACCGAGGGATCCCGCAACTGGAGACCCCTCAGCCAAGCCCACCGTCCCAAGAAGATGGGCGCGGTGAGGGGCACAACCGGGAGAAAAATCTTTCGCCAAAAATCTTTCGCTGCCAAAAACAGTGGAAAATTTTCATGAATCAGCATGTGCTTGTATGTAACACCTGTAGCTGCAACATGCAGAATCATTTCATATGTTCACATCCACACTGGTTTCATATCAGGTAATGTGTGGAATTTTGGTTATCAGTAAAATATTATTATATTATTTCTTACATATATTGCTTCCCTAGAGTTTTTCTCCCCTACTAACAATTTTATTAAAATATTTTTTGAAAAGTAGTTTAGTAACATGATTGCACTTGAACACAAAGCTCATTTGATGAACGTAAGCTCCTCCACAGAGCACAGAATTGATGTGTAATCAATTACAGATCCAAGTTTGCACTGCTACACTACAAAGTGAATGTAGAAGCGCACTAGCAGAATTTTCTTTGATCAAATTTTCTCGTATGTCTTCTTCTCAAGTAGAATTAGTGGCATATTTGCATTATGCATATTTAAAGAGTAGTGATTTTTTTCATGCTCAAGTGCATTTAATCATGAGGAGATAAATCATGGTAACAAATCATCTCCATAAGCAAGTGTGTGATGTTTTCATATCTCCTTACTGTAGGATTCATCTATTTCCACTTTCTGATCACAATCAAACAAAGAAGATCTTTCACGAAGGGGATTCTCACAGCATGGAGATGAATTTAATACCAAGTATTTCCATCTGTTAATTCTGCTCAGAGTTGTCCTTATGGCATTCAAACATAATGCTTTATTACTGCATATCTATTCATTCTTTAAACAATATTTTAGTTCAGGACAGTTTTTTTTAAACTGATCAACAAGGAGAAGTAATCACTTTCAATTTTTTGTTTCCAATTGTATTATGAATGACTGGGAATGGCACAATTACTAAATTTTAACTGTTCAGTGAATGAGGATAATAGTTACGATAATGATACTGATAACAGTGGGAATTGACCTGCCACGGAGTTCAGAATGAAACCGAGGCACAGCCGGAACGCACCGCACATGAACCCCGTGGAAACTGGCCGTCAGACTTGTGCAGGGCTTGAGATCAAATTCTGCACAAGACTGAGTCAGGTGTGTTGCAGCAAGGAAAGTGATAAAAACCTGCACGACACCGGACCTGGATTAAGTATCCCTGGTTTAGAGAATTAAATTCCAGATTACGCTTAAGTTTAACAATAGAGTTTGGCTCTGACTATATAACCTATACATTCAACAAAAATTATGGGTTGACAAAGACACCAGCCTCCTTTGGCTGGGAAATGAACATAGTAAATGTAATTTTGTTATTTCAATAGCTTTCTGTAGTGGAATACTGTATTTTAAGACGCAAGACTGGAAACAAACTCTTTTGAGCAGTGGACACTTGAAGCTCTCTCATTTTGAGCTTTGGGAAACCTGACCAGCGTGAGTGTCTAACTAACCATTGCCTTGAATTTAAAGAACATTTCTAACTAACTTTGAGTTTGTGCAGGCCTTATCACGTCTCCAGAAAGGCGAGTGTGGAAGTTAAACGGCAAAAGTATGCAGAATCTTTAAAAATCCCAGTGAGCTAACTGTTTAATCATTTGTGTGTTTACAGATCTGCTTTTCAGTCAAGGTCTGTTTCATATATTTACGTGACTGTTGTTGCAAAGAGTCTTACAGACAATGTAAACAAAAGTTTGGGTCTTGGTGGTGTGCATGGTTAAAAAGAAAGGTTTGTGGTGGTTTTTGTGAATTCAGGAGACATTTAACTCACTCGTTCATTCCAATATTTTGTACGTTTTTAAGATTCTATGATTTCAGATAAGATTAATTATTTAATTATTATTAGTATTAGTATAATTATTTATTATTATTATTATTATTTATTTATTTTAAATATATATATATATATATGTTTTTAATCCAATGTTACTGCACAACACTAAGGGTGTTAACATGAATACCAAAAATCTGATCATAACCTGTTTTCTGGAGTTATTATATGATTCCAGTCATCATGTAAACAGTAAAAATCTAATATCCTTTATCAGATAACTGCCAATATCTGATTATGAGAAATTGGATTTACACACCTAAATTTCATGCATGTAAATTCTTATATCCAATAAATTTTCTTACAGATTCATTTTTTGCAAAAGAATCATTTAAAGATGTCATCACCTGGAAATTTCACTTTTTCAAGTTAAAACATGTGCATTGGTGTTGGCCCAAAGTGTTGCATTTTTCCGACTGGGCCGTTTTGTTTACAGTAGAACCGCTAACAAGAGTGAACTCTTGCAAACGCTTGATTTTAATTAGGTCTTGTGATTTCGTCATCATAGGAATAAGTCACCCCCTCTTCCACGTCTAAAATCACCTGCTCAGCTTATCGCAGTCGCCATAACAACAAGTTGTTTGAAGATGTTGATCGTTAGTTAAGCTGACGCAGCTAATGCTAATGCTAACGCTAAGGGACGAACCTAAAAGTTTATTAAACACATTCATTAAAGCCGCAGTGTGTAAGAATTACTCCAATCTCGTGGTGCGCTAATTTATTACAAGCAACTGAGTAGTGCCCTACTGGAGCTTCACCGTTTAACAGCGTTATTACGACTACGGTAGCCGCGGAGATTCATAAATGTGAAGTTCGGGTGTCCCGTCAGGTGATGAGGAACAGAACGATACATAATTATTATTTTTTTATGCCAATAAGTTACAAGCGTGCCCTCCATGTTTTTAGTACCAAGCTACTGCTAATAGCTAATGTT
>JBAMHW010000001.1:35385608-35408423 GCA_037177495.1 Rhadinocentrus ornatus | reverse complement strand
AAATAAAATAAAATAAAATAAAATAAAATAAAATAAAATAAAATAAAATAAAATAAAATAAAATAAAATAAAATTTTTCCAACAGTTTGGGTGGAAGAATTGCAAAGTACTATGTATGATATAAATAATGACATATCTGACAGATAAAGAAAAAACAAAGCAATTTTAAATAGCCTGGCGATGTGAGAGCAAAGGCTGCAGATAAATGGACAAAAATGAAAAAAGCTTTTTAGACCTCCTCTTCTCGCATAAGGATTTTGAAAACATAAAGAGTTTAGAATTTTTCCCCAATTATTTAAAATCTGTGGCGTCAAGAAAGGGGTTTTAAAGAAATAGTGGATATTGACTATTTTGAGACAGATTAAGAGGAGAGAGACTGATTATGGATGAGGAGAAGGTTGAGGATCTTTTTGAAGGAAATTTGTTAGCAGAGTAGGAGGAATGACACACGAGGAAGCATATTCTCAACTCATACAACTGAATTGGGCAGAAAAAACTGTCATGATTATAAGCTACACGCTTTCAGAGCTACATGCTTGCGTGGCAAGCGGGCCTAAAGAGAAATCTAGGCCACTAGAAACCTTTAACATAAAGGTTGCAGCAAAACCCCTTGCAAATTTCATCCAAGGAATAACATTCACCACAGTCAGAAGGGACAAAATTTGTTGTCATACTGAAAGAAACTTGTTCCACCCAAATACAACTAAAATTATTTTTAAAAAAAAATCAGTACTTTAGATTAAAGATAGTAGTTGAGGCTTGCTGGTGGGGCAGGTCAACTGAAGAGTCACCTCAGATCGTGCTAAAGTTGGGTACACACATAAAGATTATCGGGCTGTTTTTGTCATCCCCCCCCCCCAACCAAGGATGCCAAACGCCAAATTGTCTCAAGTCTTATAAGACTCTTCTATAAAATTGTCATTGGGTCTGAGGTGTGTTCAGAGCAAATTTGTTTTCTGGTTGTTTCTATGGGTCTTTTTCTTCGTTTTGCTGGTTGTTGCTATATTTTTTTTTTTTTCGTTTTTGATCTATTACGTTTGACCACACAAGATTTCTAGCTCGGAGGACTAGATTCTAGATCAGCTGCGGGACAGAATCGTTATGTCTGTGACGTTCTGTGCTGAGATTATTGGAGCATACCACCCACAGTACGATCAAAACTTTTAAATACCTGATTTTTTTTTATCATTATGTGTGTGGTTTCTAACAGATAAAAAATCTCTTCAGATTTAAAAAATCTTTATGTGTGCCAGCCTTAAATCATTCACCCCTTGTTTCCACCGAGTGCGTGTGCACCACGGTTTAGCTCCGACCTCTGTGGCATGATAATCCAAACCTGGAGAATTTCAGGTGCAGAGCGCCCGTAAGTGCAGTCCGCCTAGCTGGATCCACAAGATCACAGGAAAGGTGGAGAATCTTGTGATTCTATTTGTAAATAGAAAAAAGGCTTTTATTTTAAAAAATACCAGAAGTTTTTACAGTGCTCCCATGTCTGATTTCCTGTCTGCTCCCATCTGAACAGCGGAGTTTGATGCATTCTGGGTGCATGCTCTGTTAAAAATAGACTTGGCGTGTAAATTTTGCACAGAGCCGCTACTAGGTGCTTCGGGGACGTGCTGCAATGCACCCGGTGGGAGCCAAACCATTGACTAAAACGGCCGCAGCACAGCCGTAACGTGGCGCACACACACCCAGTGGAAATGAGGGGTCAGGCTTCGGACAAAACAGCAGTTCCTGCAGCCTACACTAGAGCAGCAGCATTGTCAGCGACAGCAACAATCCAGGCCGATGTGAGAGGCAGCACAGTAGCACAGAATTGCTGTAATGTGGAGATGTTAGATGAACCACACACATACCAATAAGCCACAAGTGGGCACTTAGACAGGTGGAAGTCTGACCCCAGCATTAACGTCTTCCTAATACAAAAAGGGCCCACTTAGCATTACGCTAACATGTTTAATGAACAATAAAAAAGGAACTTGCCAGCGATGAACAAATCATGACTAAATGAAGTTCACCCGCAGGAGGAAAATAAAAAATGCAGGTGAAGCAATAATTATAATTGCAGAAGACTCATACCTGCAACACCAGGAGCTACTTAACTGCATTCAGGAGAGTTCAGGATTGCAGTGACAATGCTTGCCACCTGCCTCTTATATTGCGTGCCAGGCCCTAATTATAATGATTACACACAGGGATGGCTCGTCCCACCGCACTTGCAAGACCACAGTGATGTATTCAATACCACTAATCACACTATTTTATTTTAGAGACTTAAAACGGTTATTGTGGTTAAATGAACTACATGTGACTGGATCAGTTAATGTTTATCAGAAGGATCCCAGTTTTGAAGGCAAACAATTTATTTAACACATAAATGAAATACGGTAAAATATGCAAAAAAGCTATTTGTAGTGTTTTTACTCTGTTTGGTGAATGTCGGAACATAGATCCACTAGTAAATCAGCACAGTTCTCTCTTCACATAGACCAGTACCACATCTGAAGATGATGCTGAAGTGCATCATTTTATCTCCATCACCCCGCTTATTCCCCCAATCACACACAAGACCCCTGAGACACCAACCACTCCTCCAGTGAGCAATCCACAATATTCTGACCGAGGACAGATTTGGCTTCAGATTTGGAGATATCAATTCTCTTCCAGGTTGCTTTACATACAGCTGCAGAGGGGTCCTGGGCCCTTTGGGGTTTTCAGCTTGATGAAGCCAACATTAAAGCCAAAAAGCAAAAGTGCAAGCAAAAGCTGACCAAACAGAAAAGTTTTGGCTGCATCTAAAAATTCTGTCCACAAAGATTATGAAAAAGAGCAGCTCTAGTGGAGTACATGTACAAAAATCACATTCACTGCCAATATTCTAAACCAAGCTCTGACGCCAGCTAAACATGGTCTGAAAGTCATGTAACAAAAGCTCAATTTGCACTCCAGGATCCTCTTCCAGCACCCAGGCCTTTAAGGGAGCTCTTTCTTTCAGACCCTTTGTTTTGACCACAGAAATCACAGCTAACATAGCTTCAAGGAAGACATTCAATTTATTATAAAATGGGTCTGACAGACTTAAAATTGTATTTTTGATTGGTGGAGTTGTCTCAGCATTTAATTTAATTTCCACTTTTATCTTTCAGTCATCTTACAATTAATATCCACAATAGCTCAAAAAATCTGTTTGTACCACAGGAATAGTTTAGTTTTTGCAAAGATGACATTAAACTAGCTAGTTCCAAAATAAATAGATTAGATTGTGTCAGGATAGTAGTTCAATCAGAGCAAGAAAATATTAATCTCCAATAACTCAAGGGGGCTTTGCCCTAAAGCACAAATAAGAATATCTAACAACCTCTGTAAATGAGTGACATTAGTATTTTAAGGGAATGTGGGTGGAGAGCATCTCTTCCAGCTGTTGATTGTTGTTGAGCTCCAGAATGAGAGGTCACTCCGAACGTGACTATAAAAGCAATGAAATCAAAGCCTTAAAGTTGCTCTCTGGTCTTGTCTCAGCTGTTATACTTTAAGATATACATATTCCAAGGGATTTTTTTGCAAATCCAAGTCAAGTCTGAAGTCACTTTTAGTTGTAATGAGTAATCTGCTGTCTGGTCTGCTTAGAAGACTTCATTTTAATATCCATGTAATTTAAAATCCATACTCACCCTTCATTGATCTGTAGCTTAAACTGACTAATACTCTCCTCTGGACAATTGCTTTGCTTTAGTGAATTCAGAAAACCTGTAGACGAATATGGCAATTTATTCAGAGAAGTAAATGTGCTCTTAACATAACTTATCCAAGAGTTTTTAATGGGAACAAAAATCCATCTGCAGAGAAATTTTCAAAACTAATACCGCAGTTCATAGCATTTTTCTTCCTGAATGCAGAGAGGAGGGCCAACATGCTGCACATTAGTGCAGGATCACAAACTGCCCTGCAGGTTTTAGATGTTTAGATGTTGACTCAGGTGTATTGCGGGAGGTAAACAGCTACAGTCTGAAGGATAGTGGCTCAAGAGGTCCACAGTTGGTGATCCTTGAACTATTACATCTTAAAAAAAAAAAAATCTTAAAATTTATTTTTTCATTTATTTTTCAGAGAGCTTAAAGGCAATATAAGTAGCATTGACACCTAGTGTTTCAATTCAGAACTGCAGTCGAAAGAAAAAAACACGGAGAGCGTTCTTCCTCCCTCCCCCCTTCCCCCTCGGAGAGTTTCACGCAGGTTGCCGGTTTGTGAGAGGAAGGCTCTTTTATATACAGTCTACAAAGGCAAACATCAGGATCACGAGAAAAGATGATTCACACACACACATTGATATGCTTTGCAATGCTAGTGCTAATTTGACATGCTAATTTATGTTAGCATAAAATAGAGTGTAAACATAAGCTACATTAATCAACAAATGCCACACAGCGGCTGTTTTCCCTTAGTCTTACTTAATAAATCAATTTTAGAGCAATTTCATAAGTTTATAAGGACAAACACAATATTCACTTGGCCAAAACATCATTACTGCAGGTTCTATTGTCGACATAAAATACAAAATGCTGCACTGTTGTTTGGCAACTTAGGGAGTTGCATATGATTGGTTAAGGAACCAGGAAGTAGTAAAGAGCTACACAGCGCACCGAAGTTATTCCATCATGTAACTCTTATTTTGAAAGGAGAAAAGCTTGACAAAGACATTGTTGATGTAGAAGACAGATTGTTTATCCCTCGCAACAAATGAGAAAATTTTTAACAATTTTTTCAAAAGAAATTCCTAATTATTTAGCCTTTAAAAAAAAGTATGTGAGATGTTTTTTTTTCAAATTTAACTTGAAAAATTCTATATTTAGATTCAATACATGATGGTCCAAAATATATCCTTACATTTCTAAATCAGCAAGAGCTGTACTTTTCTAATAGAGACCCATTAAAATGTTTTTATTTTTTTATTGTTTTTATGAGGACAATGCACATTAATGAACACTTTGTACATTTTCATGACATTGTGTAAATATGCCAGATTTAGCTAGAAGGTACTTTCCATGGTGGTAGTCTCTGATAAGGCCCGCCCTGTGGGCGCCAGCATTGTCATCTTGGTGGACCAGTCTGGGACCGAACTTTATGGAGATATAGAATCACCACTGGTTGCACAATCTCAGCTCCACATATCTCTGCATGAGATTGCCTCCAATGATAACAAGCCTTGTTTTTCTAGGGAGGGAGATGCCGCCCCACACCATCATACGGCCTCTCCCAAAAAATATTAACCGACTGGTGCAGAAATGTTAGTGTAGAATTTTTCGTGGAAACAACCCACATACTCAACTCTGCTGCTCATCCCACAAATGTGGCTCCATTTAAAGGGGAATTAAACAGGTTTTCCAACGGTATGAGATTTATTGCCAAAATGGATTGAAGGGGTAGTGCACCCAAAAATGTGTTTTTTGAGCTGTAAACAACAGAGAATTACTTAATTGTTATGAAAATTTTATACTATTGATAAAATTGTTATTTTTTTGTAAAAAAAAAACCAACAGGATTTTGTGGGAAAAAAATGGCTAATAGTCCTCTTCAGGGTAAAATAAGGTTATGTTTTTTGTGACATAGAGAGATTAGCTACATCACGAGAAAACCCCCCCTCCAAAAAAACCCCACAGCCCCTCCTTCTAGATTCAAACAGATGGGTCCTGGCCTAGCAGGCACAGAAAACCACGCCCACCAACGCATATGAAGGGATGTGAACTTATATTGTGTAGATCTGCTTGTTTCAGACTTCCATTCTTTCACAATTTCTGATAAATATTCCTGCAATGGGACGGATTTGTGCTTTTCAGAAGTCTAAAAGTAACACCGGACTTTATTCTTTACCTGCTGATCCTCATCTGGTGACAGACAGCAGCTCAAATCGTAGCGGCAGCAACTTCCAGCAGCTGCCACAACCTGCCGCGAGTCTCCACAGCTTTCCAGAGCTGCTGGAGCTGCTGACAGGTTAGCGTGACAGCGCTAACGGCTCAGACTGAGACTTCAGAACCACCATGTTCATGTGCAGCGGAGGAGATTCTGGAAAGGAAAGTCTTCCACGTCATAGATGCTCTGTGGCATAGCTGCTTTGTGAATCTCGCTTTGCATCTTGCCAGAAAGCTGAGCTGCTGTCTGTCAATCATTTCTGCCTGTGTATCCTGACTCGCCAACTCTCTGCTTGCTGATCACCCCACACCTCCCACCCTAACCCCTGCAGCTTCAAGCATTTTCCAAATTTGGCAGTGGGTGGAGTTATGAGAAAAGTAAGGGGTGTAGTTACACTTTAATACAATAATCCATCAAACACTAATGTTATTCCTTTTTGTGCTAGGTTTACAATGAATAAACTTAATTTTAAAAATTGCTCTTATTCCTTTACAGTTCATACAGAATGGCACCAAGCAATGCTACTAATAACACTTCTGTGCTAACACATAATTGTCTAAGCCCTGTTGCACTAGTGAAATTACAGTACTATATATTTTTATTATGGAAGCTATAAATTCCAGTTTGTTTGTGTACTCAAACCTGTTGTCTCAAGAGTAATTCCAATGGTTAATGAACATACCAAAGCTCTTCCACATGTTTTCATTTTAAATAAAATACAAAATAATTAAATACTTTAACAACAAAATGTTTTCCTTTTTTTTCTTGAATTGCCTGAAAACAACTAAATGAGAATTTCCTGATGAAGTGCCCCACATGACATCTTTAAGAGTAAGTAAACACTCTGCTTTAAGTGCATGAATTTCTGGGTTTCCGAATGTGTGTGAGAACAGAACAGAAAACATCACAAACATGCTGAATATAGCTGTCCTGTGATCCTGTGTTTTTATGAGTGCTCCCAAGATCCTGAGTGTAAGTTTGTGAAGCAAAGAACATCTTAACAGTGTTTTTCAGTGGTGCTGAAGATGACTTAATGAAGAAACTTTGGATATTTAACTCTCTGCAAGCTGTGCTAGTCATTAAATATTGATCACAGTGTAAGTCTTGTAAGTAACACAAAACAGTTTAACAGGAATTGCTCAATAATAAAACAAAGCTCATTGTACAATGAACATCTGCAGCTTTGGCCCACTGCCCTAAAATGAATCTTTCTGAGTGGAAGCCTGTGTAGGAAATATAAGTTTAATGATTATATGCTGATTGAGGCAGATGTCACTCTCAAACTTAGAACACTGTAGAGGTTCCTTTGAAATTCTCTGCCTCAGATTTATTGTTGAAGTCATTTTGACAAAGTTTTGGCTTATTTATGCATGTAGTGGTACACACATGGAGCATGAAAATAACTAATTGTGAAAGTGGCCTGAACAGATTTATCGTAATAGCAAGAATAAAGGAAGTGGATGACACTGACTACAGATACCGGTGTAAAATATTTATTTTTCAGATTTTGTTAAATTTTATTTTATTGTATTTTCATTTATTCATTGGGAACAAAATGAATCAGTATTTACATGAAAATACTAAAACGTTTTTAAAAAAGCCCCAATTTTTCTTCTTTTTTCATTCTAAGGTGGTCTTACTTTCCTGTGCTTTCTGCTGTATGAGTAACGTAACAAATATATATGATAACAGAATAACAGAAATACTTATGCATAATGTCTGTATGTCCATACTGGACAATCCATGTGGAAAATGGCATTGGTGGCTGGTAGACATACAGGATGATCCACTGCACCGTATTTTACCCCTGCAGCCAAAATCTTGCCTTATTGGAGCATTTCTCTATCTGACGTCTGCTGTCAGCAGCGTTAGAAGAACTCAAATCCACCGGTCAATTAAAACGATTGGTTCGGCTGACAGTACAGTGGCAGGATATTTTATTTATTTTATCAGCGCCACCCAGCCAGCCAAGCCTCAGTTGATCAACCACCAAACCTAATACTTGTTGACAGAAGTCTTTCACACTGTATTGCTCTTTTCTTTTTAATTAATTAATAAATTAATTTAATTTTGCCCCTGGTATGTTCTCACTCAACTGTTCTCACCCCAGTTGCATCCTTACAGATTTATCAAGACCACTTGGTGTGTGTGATCCTTTCGGCTTTTTCCCTCCCAGGTTCGCCAGAGCAAATCACCCACTCCCATCCAACCCGGCCACCTTCCGCATCAGGACCTCTTGGTATCAGTTCAAATATAATGGAGTGGTAGTCTAATGGTTAGAGAGGTGGACTGGAGAACCCAGGTCCAAGTCTCAGACTGCTCAGATTGGAAACAGAGGTGAAGTACTGTGGGCGCCTGAGCAAAGCCATCAACTCTCCAACTTCTCCTAGGGTGCTGAAATATGGCAGCCCACTGCTGAATAAAGTAAATATTTATTATTACCTCAATAAATACTAAAGAATGATTCACAACTACATTATAGTGGGAAAAGTCAAGACAAGACCAGGGGTGAAAGTAGTTTTACATTCTTGCCGGTACTATTTCCAAAACCTTTATCTCTATCTCACTTCAGGCATTTTAAAATAAAAAACTCAAAACTTAAACAAATAAAAACATTTCAATATTTTACTGTAGGCTACATGTAGGCCTATGGAGATGGGGAAAATTAACAACACTTGATAATATGTTAAACAATTTATTTTAATTGGAGCATTAAAAAACATGCAGCGTATAATTCTCTAAGAACAGCTCATGAAGTCAAGAGCAAAAACTATTTTATTTAAAATGTCTGTAGATGATTACTGGTAGATTTCTAAAATTTGTTATAAGTGTTTAGCCAACCACAAGAATGTGTGTAATTTTGTTGGTGTAATTTATTGCACCAACAAAGGAGTCTTGACGTCTGTTGACTAATTGTGGAAAACGTCCCTGTGCATTAAATCAAACGCACCGATCCCCATTGCAATCGCTGTGTTTGGGAAGTAGACGCGCAGTGAAATCTGCACTTTTGCACTGTGCTGTAAAATTTGAAAGGAAACAAAAAAGCACGAAACACAACTGCTTGTTCTCCCACTGATTTTAATCTGAACGTTCAGCAGCAAACGTAAAGACATTACGGGTGGTTCACGTTTCGAAGGCTGGGCGCAGAGGAGGCCACCAGGCTATCTCCGAGGGGGCGGGGGGAGTGGGGCAAGAGCCCTGAGGAAGAGAGGGAGATACCCGGTCAAAGCTCCATCCAGTATGGACTAAAACAGCACTGACCGTTCAGAAACAATTCGGAATGAAGGAATTTTTAAACACACAAAGTAGTTTTCAAAACTGCTTGTTGCTAATGGATCTTTTGTCTGACCCAGAGTGCAGTCATGACTGGTTCTGGCCTTTATAGCAGGCAGCCACTCTCCCATCTTTCTGGTACTGCGTACCGCCAGTGACTTGGTGGTACGCAGTACCGGACCGTAACGGCTTACTTTCTTCCCTGGACAAGACTCACATGGTTGCCCAATGTTTGCTGATACAAAACATCTTAAATACAGCCAGATGTTTCTCTAAAATATGGGAAGCAGACAGATTAACTTGTGGCAACTGATTTGTACATATTGTACCAAAAAAGGTTTAGACTCACTTTTCCATTAAAGTCACAATACACACGTTTCTAATATTAAAAGGCTGTGCTTCTTGGTCATTTGTTTTTAAGGCACAGAGACATTCATTACATTCCTGGAGCAGTTGGTGCCCTGCAGCATCGTAGGACCTTAAAATAGCAGACATTGCTAAAACGTAACCAGCGATTGTGTCAAAACCATAAAAGATTTGAAAATGTCCTTTCAGGTGACAAACTGTGGATCTGTGTGTTATTTCTAAGTTCCATTTTATTAATTTGGTTGGCTTTATGGGGCTTTATGTATTGATACATTAACTCAGTTGTTCTTAAACTTTTTCTAACATGCCCCTCTTTGGAGGGATAGACATTCCCAGGCCTCCTCCCACCCTTATAAATACAGAGCAAGGAGACCAGGTTTAACTATATTACATAACTATGTAACTTACTATGCTCATAACATCACAGACGTGAGGAAGATGTAAGTAGACACATTTACTGTTAAACCAAGAGCATATCACTCCCTTTCTTTTCTCCCATTCAGTTAGCCCTGGGCTATTTCACAATATGCGTACTTGTCTGTACTTGTGTTCTTGTGTACTACTGAAACGTCATCAGTTGCGGCCCAAGTACTGTTCCAATTAAAAGAAAGCATCCAGACAAGTACGCCCCAAGTTCCCAGATGTGTATTTGCCATGCTCATTTTATCGAAGATGCATCAGAGGTGACTTGTGCGGGTTGTGTTTAAAAAATTACTCTATTTCTGGTAACACGTGCTTTAATAACTTTAACGCAACCATGTATTTTTTTTTCAAGTTAAATTTTGTGGGGTTTTTTTGTGGTCGGGCTATGAAGTTTACACCATTTTTAAAAGTGGCTTTAAACAGCTGACCAGGAGGTGCTCAGATAAACTGCCCCGTTCGCAGTCTCGTCTCAGCAAGTCCGTTTGTAAGTGTAGTCCTAACTGAAAATTGTCAAGGCCATTGTAATATGTCAATTGGCTATTTTTATTATTTTTTGGCTGATGTTACATTTACACATATTACACTTTTTCAATATGTGGCAAGACGGTGTGTGAGCATAGGTAGAATAAGTCCACTTCCAGGCGAGTTGTAGTACACAACCAAGATTTATTCAAGACATTCTGCACACCAAACATTACACGTCCCTCTATACAGACCAACAACCAGTCTGCATGTCAGCACTTCCTATATATAGCCCGAGGCTCCACCCTCTCAATTCCAAAAGGTATATTTCAGTTAACCTCTGAAAAAACAGTTTAAGATGATTAACAAAACATCATGACATGTGCTCATGAGATCAGTTCTGCAGTATATTAACTAATAATTCAAACAGAATCATAGAAAATCATTCATTTAATCAATCACTCAATTATTCAATTAAAATGGAGATCATGCCCACACAGACAATCTACAAGAAATCCTCATGGTAGACAGGCCTCCTCATTGAACAGTGACATATTCGTCCTTTAAGGAAGAAAACACAAGACGGAGAATGATTGACACTACACAAAGAAGGAAAACCCAGTGAATGTTAGGTGCCCCTGATTCACTTGTGCACATAAGAGGTAACAAAGTGCAGGAGGGAGCTAATGCCCCCTGACGCAATATTTTTTTCTTGTGAATAATAATTAAATTCATCACAAAACCTGGGACCTCATCGAGTGACGAGCGGCCAATCAGAGACTTCTCACCGGCCGCTGCCACTCATGTAAAAGCAGATTGGAGTGAGTATAATTTTAGTGTATCTGTCAGCAGGCTTGAAAGAACTTTTGACATTTAAAATACTATGCTGAAATTAAAATTTTTTTAAATATTTTTGTGTCTTCCAGGGATTTTGTTGTTAGCACTGGCCTGGTAAAAACACCCAAACAGGCCAGAAAAAAGAAGAAAAAAGAAAAAAAAAGGAACAAACTTAAAGACAAATACAAGGCAATCTGGTTTTGTTATATTCGCTTATTCGGTTTACAGATTCTTCATATTCTTTTCCAGCCAGTATATGAATATGTGTTCGCTAGCTCAGTCTTTTTCATGTTGGAATAATTTTTCAGAAACTTAGGGACCCTCCAACGGGCCGAGGGGTAGAGGCTGGTGGAGTGACTGCTGCCAACTGGCAGTAGTACAGTCTTATAGATGCTGCACTCCAGGGGCAGCACTCAAGCCAGTTGCCCACAGTGGCTGAGACTTCAGGCAGGACACAGGGCAGTAAAAGATCCAGGGAGATGGACGTCCTGGATTTTTGAAGGAAGAAAAAGGGAGAGAGGAAGGAAAAGAGAAGAGCTGGCAAGGCAGGAGGAGAGAGAGAGAGAGCAGCTGCAGAGAGGGCAGTGAGATGCTAAAAATTGTAAATGCACATCTTCTTGTATGTGTTGTGTATATGTAAGGAAATTATTTTATAAATTTCTTAAATAGTCTAATAAAATTTTTTATTAATTGCAATTGTGTAAATAACTAGTATATTTGTTATATTGGTTTACAGTCTTTTACAGAGTTATATATATTTCATGTTGACAAAAAGGTCAGAGTACTTAAACCATAAACATCATAAAGACAATAACAAGATATAACAAAATATTTTATAGATCCTTAAGATAAATGTTTACTTTTCAGTAAGCAGGGCTGTTGCGTGTCTGAATCAACATGAGACATGCAGGCAGTAAAACCTTTCCTAGATGTAGTTATGTTCATTGGGACATGCAGGCAGCTCTGCAGGGGCAGAGACTCGGGCTGCAAGCCTGGCTAGGAAGCAATTGCTCGACAACTGCTGGCAGTCTGCATCTTTATCGAGATCCTCCCCTCCTCATCATCATCACCTGACTCTTCCTTCACTAGTGCATTCAAGATGTCATCTGCTGCCACACATATACTATGCAGAATGCAACAGGCTCCTACAACTTTGGAGCAAAGAGGGGCCGAATCTCAAGTGCTCGAAGGAAAATGGATTGCTAGCATGTCTTAGGCATGCCAAAGGTACGCTCCATGATGTTTCTGGCCTTTGCATGGTACCTGTTAAATCTCTCCTCCATTTGGCCTGAATGTAAAACATGAAGGTGAACAGGGCTCGAATTACACTGGGGCCTTTAGGGGAGCCTTATTTTTGCACGTGCACTGCGACTTTGCATGTAATGTGCACGTGCATACAAATATGAGTGCACGTAGCGTGGTTAAAAATATTGTTACTTTGAAAAAACTACTGTATGCAGCTTGTTTAATCAGAAACGGTGCCAGAGTTCTTTAACCATAAAAAGAAGCACATCAGGTGGTTGTGTGGACACTCACAGACCACAACAAACAGCGCTGCTGTCCATGGTGCTGAAGGAAACAGAACGGATCATCCACGTTGTTTGGAAGATTTTTAGGGCTCCCCCTAAAGTATCAGCTGAATGTTTTTAGGGGAGCTCTGCCTGCTTGTACATGGGCGATCGTTGTAGGACAAGCGCATCATGCACCGAGCCTGGGTTGCCAATGTACACAAATGGGAAGGCTCCCTTGGAATCACATACAACCTGTGTTATGATGGAGGGAAAAAGTTTTCTATTTATTTAACTTTTCTTTTGTGACTCTGCAGGAATTTGAATGTGACATCCATCAATGGCACCAACAGCACGGTGGAACCTCTCATGGACAGCAAGGCGTGCAAATCCTGCTCACACCCCTCTAGCTCTTCTGCTAAGGCAACTGAATGACTCTGTGGAGGATGGTCATCATTTCCTCCACAACATTGTGGACAATCCTGCAGACAGTGGCAGTCGACATTGCAAAAATGCCTGCAGTTGCCCTGTAGGAGGCCCCACAGGCAGGCCTGTATATGGTGATCAGGACATCAATGTCATGGCTCCATCCATGTAATTTTTTCCGGGGAAACATTTGGACCAACATATTAAACCTGGTCATAGATGGTCTGAAAGCCGGTTTTAGGTCAGCTCCAGAAATAAACAGATCCAGGACTGGCACATTGTTCAGTCGGCAGTTCCTCTGTGCAGGATCTTGCTCCTTTAGGATGGAAAAAATGTGGTGTGTGGGAAAAACGGAAATCTACGTTTATTTAATCTTTTTTATTTACACATTTTAATGTAACCTAAAGTTACAACTAACCCTGAATGTTTTTCTTCTAGATTGTGTATTAAATGACTTTATTTAAATGTTTTTCTTGTTCATTACTTCATCAAGTTGACCGTAATAAAAGTTTTTTTTCTTAAGCTGGACTGATTAACCTGAGATACAATTTTCAGTCATTTATAGCGAGTTATGAGCTCAACTGTGTAGAGCAGGAAAGGGTGGTATAAACTTATGAATACAGTCCTGTTTGACCATAAGGATATACCCAAAGACAAGAATATAAAATGTCAGTAAGATGTCTTTTCAACTGAAATTTTTTTTTTTTATCTTAGTGTAGAAATATACTTGAAGCAATTAGTCAGCTACTGAAGCTAAACAAACACTTAATATTATGTTTCACTGTTTAATTTTTGTTCTGTTTATCAAGTTATGCGCCTTCTTCTCTGCATCCTGGCCCATTGCTCCTGTAACTCCTCAGCGTCACCGCTTTCTCTTCAGCTTCAAAGTAAAGGATGCCAACAGCAACTGCAAGATTTGCTCGGTCCATTTTTGCCGTTTTCAGCAATGTTCTTTTGTGTGTTAATTTTATTTTTTCCAGCAACATCTTTGCCATCATCGAGTATGCTTCTGTTCAAAATGCACAATGAGCGTCCTTCCGTCCTTAAAAGTTTTTACTTCTGACAATTCCATACTAGTGTAGTGATTTGCGTCATAAACATTACAAATGTTTGGGATGAAAATATAAATTTTAATATTTAAATAAAATTATTAATTATTAATTACCTCAGGGCACCAAATCAAAAAATCAAATCAAGTTTATTTGTATACATTTCAACTCCACCAACTAATGTTGGTGGAGTTGAAAAGGATTTCTAAATCCTAAAAAGAAAAATGATCTCTCTGATCTAAAGCTGGGAGTTTAACTAGAAAGCTAAATTTACTTCACTAAGAACCAGACAGTACCGACACCAACCATTCTTCGTCAGACAAGCAGAGGATTGATCCAGGCAGGACTCGTCCGGTTCTATTTGGATCGAGTCAACTTACGACCGTTCGGGTGACTTCTCTGGGGTACGTTTGTAGAGTGGCTCCAGGTGGTTGGGTCCCGGTAGACTCCATAGTCCAGAAGGTTCATCACGTGATCTGAAGGTTCGGATCAGGCAGTTCGGCTTGATGGTCTCGGACCGGGTTGGTGGTGTCGCAGATGGCAGACTAGTGAATGGTTTGCGATGGAATGGCAAACTCAAAGAGTCCAGCTTTGAATCAGTTCGAAAAAGAAAACTCTGTAACTGGTTCTGAGGCGTGGTCGGCCGTGTTTAACCAATTCTCAAAATAAACTCCAAAAGTTTAGAATCAAGGTTTAAAATCAAAATGAAGTAAAGGGTAAGATGAAAAAGGCAGAGACTGAACGTAGTTAATCAGTCCAAAAGAACAAAATCATGCATACTAAGATGCAGGCCCAGCTTAGTATCTAGTGGTGCGTTTACATCACAGCAAACTCAATTCTTCGGCCTCCTCTCTCCATCTGTCTCTGGAGGGGGGGTGTAAATTGGCCTAAAGTCCAGCCGTAAACATGTTTCCCGGAGGACCGGAGCGGAGCCGGACAGCACCAAAAGGGAGACTTTTGACTGAACGACTTCTCCTCCTCGTTCTCTGAAACTCTCTTCAAAACAATTCAATTTAAATCATCTCCCCTCGCTCTTCTCTCTCTGAAAGTAAAGCTTTGTTCTAAGTTTTAAAATGTTAGTGTGGCTACACCCCAGGGTGTTGACAAAAATCTTTTTAGTCAATGAACTTCTAGTAGGTGTGGTGATCAGCTCAGATGACAGGGGCTGTCTTTGTTACACTCTGATTTCTTGTTAAAAGTCGTGTGTTTGGGTGCCAGAATAAGAGGAAAAACATTCTTGGCAGTAAATTAAAGTTTATTAAGAAACTAGTTCAGATAAAAACTAAGACAATTATAGCTGAATGCAATAAGATGAAAGTACAGGACAGAGACGATAATCAACAAATGTCATGTTTGCAGCGCAAACTTTATATCAGGTAAGATAAATGTAATGTTAAGTGATTGTTATTGAGTCCAAATTAACAAAATTGTACATTATAAAGAAAAATGTTGGATATATCACATTGCCTTTATCAGCACATTAGCAAGCGCACAAATGCTAAACTTCAGACCGCAGCACACAAAGTTCGGGATGTAAGTTGATGTATTTTATTATTTGAACGTGGCTATTTATGACGTAGTTGTAAGCATCCAGAGATTTATGTGCTTTGAGTTTCTTTTTGCTGTACACACATGGTGTCTCGATTAGGTACATGTAGATGTCTGGCCACTCCACCGTTGCCAGTCCCAAAAGATCTTCATGCCACTCCCGTAAGGTGTATGAATCAGCCAGCCTGCTTCTATCTAATTTTCTAAAATAGCTGTCACGGTCCTGTAAAGTGAGCGTCTGTACATATTCCGAGAGTTCCGAGACTGAACCACTTGCTTGAAAACCCTCCATTTACTAAAATTCCACCTAAAATTGTTAGCTGCCACTTGATAACATAGCTTCTAGCCTCAGCTTATGCCTCCAGGCTAAGCTCCGCCCACCAAAAACATCACAATGTTTGCAAACTTTGAAAGGGTCTATAGAGAAACAGCCCTGATCTCTTTTCTGCAGTTCTTCCTCTTCTTATTTTTTGTATTTTTTGGTGGTTGGCAAAAACGAATTGGTGCATTACTGCCACCAAGTGGTCTGGATTGTGGACTAAAATGTTCCCAAGAGCCCAAGTTGTCAAAACATTATTTCCACATTTTTGCAATCCCAGGCACCCCGCCTGCCATGTCTCTCACCCAACATGACTGGGAGATTCTCCAGCCGAGAATAATGTGAGTATAGCTAATGGATGGATGAACAACCACTGGTGTAAATCTGACTTTCACTCACGTCATTGTGCACGTGTCACATTTGTAATTGATTAACATCTATAAATGATAACTACTGCAGCCATAAGAATGGGGATTGGCTAAGTTTTGCAATAACTAAGATTTTGTATTCCCAGTCAGTGTGAGTTACAGCCTCTCCTTGAATAAATGCCAAGGGAAAAGGAAAGACATTAATGAGAAAATGCATGTGCTTAATAATTCTTATTCTATGACAAAAAAAACTAAAAAAAAGAGAGAAAAAAGGGCGAGAATATTTAGGTCCCATTTGTAAGAAAAAGTTACAGACATTTAAGGTAGCTTTAGCAGTAGCTCATTCTGTAATTGGGTTGAATGTCCTGGTATGACCACGTTGGTTCTGGGTCTCTGAATGAGCTTGTTTGTACATTCGTGTCTGAACTGATGTGAAGGGATTAGGTGCATGTGCCATGTTCCTGAAAATTTCACAATTTCTAGCCTTTTATGTAAATATAAGTAAAGCAAAGGTATTGTAACAGGGTTACAGCCTTAAACTAGGGTTAAAGAGTGTCTCTGTGTGTGTATGTGTGTAAATGTGTGCGTGTCAGATCATGGAGCAGAGACTCAAGGCGGAGTGTGCAGTGACAAGCCTCATTAGGAGGGAATCTCTCCACTGTTCTTGCTGTCGACATCGCTGCCAGACTTCTCTAATTACGCTCTCTAAGTGCTGTTTCGTGCAAGCAATCAGCCCACTGCTCTTTGCATATGCAAATATGACAGACCTGATCATTAGCTTTTATATCTCTCACACTCTAATTGTTATTGTAAAAACTGCCGCATGAAGCCAAGGGCAAACATAGTCAGCCCTCATGCTGTCTCTCACTCTCTTTCTCTCTATCTCTCTCACTCTATCACCAACTGTCAACTTTCATTCCCCCTACATGTTTTATGAGGCTTTGTTGCTCTACACAGAGTCATGTAGTTGAATGTCACGGTAGTATAATCAGCCAGCAAATGCCTTCGCCTGACTTTGTTTGTGGCCGGGGGTGGAGGGTGGGGGGAGTAATAGGACCACTTCCTAGCAAAGGCTAATTGACCAAATGGAGTCACTTAGGCAGAACAACTGTCCCATCACAGCAATGATGATGATGACGATGGTGATGGTCCCACAGAAATTAATTGGGAGCTTACCGGTCAGGATGGATTTCTCATGAATGAAAAGGTATTTTTCTGTGATCTTCAGAGAACATGATTAAAAAAAGGTGAAAAAAAAACCAGAAACATTTTAAGGACTCGAGAATTTATGAGGATTTGCATTTGTTAAGCTGTGTGGCCTTCTGACATTCGTCAAAACCAACCCAGAGGTCCAGATGAATCCACATTATTGTTAGCTGTATTTAATTGAAAGCAATGAATTAGACCTCTATTACTTAATCCATTTATATACTGCCTGGTCATTAAAAAAAGTGAAAAAAAAACCTTCACATGGATTTAAGTAAGCAAATAGTTAAGATCATCCCACTGGGGGAAAATAGCAGTGAATTATGTTTTAGCTGGTAACATTTATTTGTTTTAAAACAGTGAGTTACTTCTTTTTTCTGAAGCAACCTTGTTTGGAAACCCATACTGTGGTCATACAAAAGATGTTATTATGTTGATAAGGGTCTGCAAAAACAATTTGGGGAGATAGCTTAAAGACCCACTCCAATGCTTATTTGGAACTATTTAAAATGTTCTCATTGGTCTTTAAATGTGATTATGAGGTTTTTGGCAAAAATCACCAAACCTGTGCCCTTTTCCAGGACTTCTGCAGAGGACCAGTAGCTCATTAATAATTTGCCTCTGAGTTGTAGGCGGAGTCAGTGCTGCTCAGTGAAATGGAGACTCATTAGACCAGCAACGTTTCTCCATCTTCTATTGTCCAGTGTTGGTGAGTAAGTGTGAATTGTAGCCTCAGTTTCCTGTTCTTAGCTGACAGGAGGCACCCGGTGTGGTCTTCTGCTGCTGTAGTCCATCTGCTTCAAGGCTGGACGTGTTGTGTGTTCAGAGATGCTGTTCTGAAGACCTTGGTTGGAACCAGTGCTGATTTGACCTCCTGTTGTCTTTTTATCATCTCCAACCAGTCTGCCCATTCTCCTATGACCCCTGACATCAACAAGACATTTTGATCCACACAACTGCTGCTCACTGGATATTTATTCTTCTTCAGGCCATTCTCTGTAAACCGTAAAGAGATGGTTGTGTGTGAAAATCTCAATAGATCAGCCATGTCACATTCAAAGTGGCATGTCACTTAAAGTCGTCTTCACGAAGTCTACATGACTAAATGCTGCCATAGCATTGGCTAATTGGCCAATGGAGCTGCAGCTGAGAGTATGTATGTATATATACACATATATGTGTGTGCATTTTTGTCAACATACTACAAAATTTTAGATTTATTGTTTACCAACACACATGGCTTCTGTAGTGGCCCTTGAGTCTGTGTAGGGGTGTTTATATCAGAACTTGTTAAACATTAAATAAAGATTTACTTCCAGATTATCCTTACTGCCAGCCATTAACACTTAAGCTAATCCATCAATGCTAATCTGAAACACATGTATTACTCCAAAGTTTTTAAGTGTCACTAAAACAAATATGCCAGGGTTTTTATGTAAGTGACGGCATCTGCAACCCAATCAAACATCTGTGGAGTTTCTAATCTACTCAGCCAATATAATATGGTCATAGCAGACTTAAGGCTTTATTTTAAAGACGTGCATAAAGAAAACTGCTTCCAACTAAATGATGTATATGAAATGAAGCCCGTTTGTTATTTTCTGTTCTACAGATTCATCGACATGGTGCACTAAATTATGGCTGCCAAGGGAATTAGACTCTACAGTCAATCAGAAGGTGTGGTCATTTCTTATTATTCTTTCAACCAGTCACATTACTTCTGTTTACCCATTAAAGAAAACAATGAACAAGATGGCCGATCAATGAATGGAGAAGATTTGCTTGTAATGGATCATGTCTAGCTGTCTAGATATTAAAATGTGTACTGAAGTTGCCCAAACTCATTCTCATAGTCAAGTCATTGTAACAGTAATGTGTTATACTTATCTTTATTTGTCTTTTACAACATTTGTATACATGTTTACATATTTCCTTCATCAAAAGCAGGGATCAACTGTGATTGCTGTCATCAAATCATGTATTTACATGGAATTTTACATTTATTGGTTAAAACATTTGCTAAAAAGTCCTTTTTTAAGCAAACAGAATGCAATGTAAACAAAAAGCTGCAGATGATGACACCCTGGCCATGCATTAGATATGGTTTTACACGGTGCAATTAAAATGCTTGCAACAAATAAAAGGTTACTCTATTTATCTATGCAAACCTCCAGGATACACTGTGTCCTCATCCAAAAATATAAGCTAACTACGTTCATCATTTTTCTGGCAATAGTGCTCTGCAATTTCACTTTTCATAAATCATTTTAGTTGCAGTAGGATCTGATTAAGCAGAGTCCCATCTGTAATTGGCTTGGTCTGTTTGATGCAACAGATTAAAAACCTTTTCTCTTTGGGGTTTGTGGGGTGGAGAAACTGTAAATAGTTGTGTAAACAAGAAATTATCTGTAAAAGCAATCATATTAACAGTTTGAATACACTGCTTTGGTAGCAGCACGTCAACATGACAAAATCTTAATGAGTCCAACATAAATTAAAAGGCAATTCTAATTTTGTTTTTACTTTTATTCTTCTCACGCTTTGTAGTGCACAGCTTGCGTTCGGTCTATCTCCCTCTCTCTTTCCTTGTTTCTTATTCAGAATGTGTGTATACTCTGCATTTCTCATTTTCAGCTTTAGTATGTTGCCTTAGTTCAATTTTTATTTAAGTGCGGGTTTAAACTTTTGCATTGTCCATTTTAAACATATTTAACAGAGTATCCCGATTTACCTGGCAACATGCTTGTATGTTCAAAAATAATAGTTTTGATGAATGTCATGTATTAATTTGTCTAAATTTACTGCAACACTGAAACCACCTGCTAATACTGTGAAGGTCCCTGTCATGCTGCCATAAATCATCTGACCAATCACAGCTACTTTGGACACAGGGACTCTTGGGAATAGCTATGATGTCTGAAAATGGGTTGTTGCAGATCCTCTAGGATCCATAGGCGGCTTACTGGAGCCACTGCAGACTTGTTTCAGCATCACTCACAGATGTTTGACTATTGGCTTCTGGGGAGTTTGAAGGCTAAATCAAGGACTCTGGAGTGTTTATTGTGCTACTGCTTATGTCTGCAAAATAGCCAAAGCCCCTCTAAAAGCTCACCACCAAGCAAAAATATTATTTCAAAGATATCAAAAATATCAGAAGCTATTTTCTCCTGTAAGAAGAAATAAGGCCACCAAATAAGGAGTGATGTTTGTAAAGCCTGTTTAAATTCCTACTAAAGATAAACTGTTTCATGTTTATTTACATTTTTTCAAGTCTCTAACAGATACTTGGGAGAATGGGAGAACTGATATCTTAATGTGCTTAATGAAAGAGTTCATGCACAGTGCCACCTGAGTACGCCACAAGGCATTCAACTTTAGCTCTTTCTTGTACTGAAACATTTGCTATCCAATTTCCCATAACCTCTTAATTAAACATATGATATTTACTCATTATTATTCATAGTTTTATCAGTTTCCATACTTACATCATACCACAATTTCTCAAGAGAAGGGAATCATAGAATATACAAAAAACTTTTTACCACATGCATTGCTTGCAGCTTTAGAAAGCTTTGGAAAACAGGACAAGAGGACAGAGGAAAATATTAAGTAGCATTGAAAATGCAGAGAGGTTGGACAGCAGCTCGATCCAGCTGTAATAGAGTTCAATTTTCTAGCTCCTCCTCAATACTCCCACTGGCTCTTCCTCAGTTGTGCAGGCGGAGGAAATTATCCTCTGCCTCAGTACCCTGGAAAGATGGTTTCCATTTACAAGAGAATCTATATAATTTACTTTTTTCACCACAGATGGTATCACAATAGGAGAGACATACTGTGGAAACTTACTAAGGAGGAATTTAATGCAACATGAGCATCGTACTGTATATACACTGTAGTAGCACAGATTATCTAAGGATCAGAGGTAGCTTGATGCATTTAGTCGTTGAACAGAAGGGAAATGAATCTATCCCCTCTCATGCATTATTAAGAAGAGATAGAACAAAACCATATCACTTAAGTTTCTATTTTATTGTGCAAAGTGACAAAGCAAAGAAAGTGGAAATAGAAAAGCTCTGCTAGTCAGAGCAGCTGGGTAAGCTGTGCATTTCATTGTGTCCAGCAAAATCTGCAGGTAGTACAGTTCTTTGTTTTGTTTTCCACACGGATGCTTTAATGATCCCAAAGATTCTATGAAGTGTTAAATGACTATTTGGGCAATTTCCATTTTTAAAGAAGTATTTAATTAAAAACACTTAACTACTGATGTATAAAACACAGTAAATGGAGACAGTTCATTGATTGTTAAAATGTGGGATGGGGGTGGGGATGAAAAGCAAAAAGATTTACACTAAACAGATTAATTTAGTAGGCATGAGTAAATCTGAACCAGGAATAATAGAATCCTGCAGTAACAGTTTTTGGGATGACCAACTGGCTCTAGTGCAGTGGTTCCCAGATTTTTTTCTGCAGGAACCCCCTTTTGATTGACAGCAATAATATCAAGCCCCCCTGCCCCTCCAATCCCACGACCACGTGCACTCCGATGCTTACAAACAAACGTACAAAGAAATGCACCTAGTTCTCTAGTTCATTGGCTGCTACTTCGTTAACTTTAGTTAAAACCACATCAGTGGAGGAATGAATTATTAATTCCTCTGCTACAGTGTGAGCCGTATTACCCCAGAAAACTCAATGAGGCCGATGCTGCTTTAGTAAAATAGCTCTTCTATACACAACAGCTGAGTAGTTTATTTCCAAAGTAATCATCAGGCTATTCTTTCTGTTCAGGATGAGACTCTTTGGATTCGTACAGTCAGATGCTGATATTTTGAAACAAACAAGATACTGTGATCTCTCTTCTTTACCCACCATGGACCATTGCCATCACTTGACCATTACCTGGTCAAGGCAAGATTTGCCTCATCATATTTTCTTGTCCTTTTTTTTGGAAGTTGAAATCTTTGTTGATTCATCATTGTTTGGCTATTTGTACTTTCACAAATATTTTTATCGTAGGTGCATGTCCACTGTGAGAGACATAATCTAAAATAAAAATCCTGAAATCACAATGTATGATTTTTTAACAATTTATTTGTATGATACAGCTGCAAATAAGTATTTGA
>JBAMHW010000001.1:35372747-35384268 GCA_037177495.1 Rhadinocentrus ornatus | reverse complement strand
TTCCCTGCTTAGGCAGCTGCCCCCGCGACCCGACTCCGGATAAGCGGCAGATAATGGATGGATGGATGGATGGATGTTATATCATAGATGAAACCACACAGCAGGGTAAGAATTCATTTAAATGAGTTAAATCTGCTACATGAAAGTGAACTCACCACTCCAACTGGAGTGCTTATAGTACAGTATGTATATTTGTCACAACACGCCATTGTTACCTCATTCTGGTAATTGTTGTTTGTTTGTCTGGTATTTAAACATATTTTAATCTCTTAAAACAAATGTTAAATTATTACACAGATTTTAAGTTATTTGTTTATTTATTTGTTTAGTTTTATTGTCCTATGTGTTCTTTGTCTTTTCTGGTTTCCTGTTTTATTTTGTAATCCCTTTCTTGATTTATTTAATTTTGTTCATTAGCTTACCTAGTTTTAATTATTAACTCACTCCACCTGCATCTCGTTAGTTGTGTTCCAGTTACATACCCCTTGGTTTCAGTTAGTATTTGTCAAATCATCCGTTGTGTTTCCTTGTCATGTCTCATTTGTTTCGGCCTTCGACCTTTATTCCTGCACGATCTGCATCCTGCCTTCTCCATCCTGCATTTGGGTCTGCTTCCTCCTCAACAGAATGATCTGATTACCACAGACCCAGCACACCTCAACAACTATGGTGAGGCGTTGCACCTGGCCAAAAAGGCCTACATCGATAGCATAGTGGGGCCCTTTCCTTGTACAAATCGCAACAGCCAAGAGGTTAGTGAATTTGTTGACTGTCAAGCCCAGGTATCTTAACTTTCCAGGTCTAGCCGATGTGCTGACTGAGGCCAAAGAAGATTGGAAAGCATTGTCTAAAGTCTGTCAGTCTCCTCCAGCTCCACGATTCGCGTTTTCTGTGCCGCCGCCAGCTCCACAGCAACTCACGCCAGCGCCCAGGGCCCTCGCTGCTGACACTGCCCCTGGTTCCTGTTCCTGAGAGGGTCCCAGGTAGGGATGCTCCTCAGCCTCCTGAGGTTCTTGTCTCTGAGGGGGGCCCGGATCAGGATGCTCCTCCATCTTCTGAGGTTCTTGTCTCTAAGGGGCCCCGGGTCTCCCACCAGCAGACAGAGAGCATGTGTGGAAAAATATGTGGGATAAATAACAGATAAAAACCAGGCTTCACAAATTTACCCTTCAACCTGTTGATAAAGCTGACATAGCATTGTTTAATCATAGTTTTCCTTAACTTTTACCAATTAACTTTAACTTAACTCTGCAAGCCGGAGATCCATCATGGTGCCGGAATACTTTAAGCCCTGATTTGCTCATTGATGAGCTTTATGGTCAGCAGAACAAATGAATGATTTTTTTCTGCTGTGTTTGCAGATGGGGACCCCAAACCTCCGCCCTGATTTTTAAAATGTCTATTCCACGTGCAAAACATGGGAGCTGTCAGTTTAAATATTTTTTGCCTGTGAGATGCCTAATCAAAAATCTCCTGGAGGTTGAAGGGAGGATGGCCCATGATCTTAACAGCTGTTCTTATCAGGTTGTTAATCTGAGTCTTACATTTTACTGTTAAATTTCAAAACCAACTGGTGGTACCAGTTGTATTGTAGCTTTGCAAAAAGTTAATATTACATTTTTAAAACAAAAAATTAAGTTGTCTTTGCAAAAAAGGAATGAAGGCTCTGGTGGATTCAGGCCCACACGGTGTAAACCTGTGTCTACCCGCTCAAGTCACCGTCAATGTCAAGACATTTGTATGAGGTCACCTGGATATGGGAGCCAACAGCATCTCAAAAGTTTTTCTTGTGTTAATGTGAGGTTTATGGTTGTCACACCAATCCACAAACCTCTCCAGAGCTGCTTTGTGGGTGGATTCACTGAAGTTCTTGGTGAGCTGCCTGAGAATGACAATATCATCAGAAAACTTCACAATACTACTGATTTGGCCTGATGCAGGAGACTCCCCCACGTAGTTGTCAAAAGATGCTACCACTGTGCTATAAGCTTGTTTTGATAGCAGAGTTTCTTCATACATCACCGTGGATAATCTTGGATAACAAAATAGCTTAAAACAGTTCTAAACAAAAAGAAACAAATATACTACTCTGCTAATCTTCTTAAGAAAAAGGAGGTTTCTAGAGAAGTACGTAACGAAATTAGGCAGGCCAAACTAAGGTACCGTGATAACATTGAAGCCCAGTATAGCAGAGGGGACCTCAGAGAAGCATGGCAAGGTATTAACAACATGGCCTCCACCAACCAGCACTCCTGTACCTACAAGCAGAAATTCTGACCTGCAAAATTTTCTTTCTTTTTTTCCCACTTTGAAACATCAGATTTTACTGAGAATGTCTCTCTCTGGAAAGAATCCCTTGGACATCTAAATAAATTTTGTGATATCTGAGCGATTTGTCACAACCTTTTATAGAAGGGTCAAATTTTGAAACGCTCCCCGATGCCATTTGTGAATGTACACTTCATTATTGTGCTGATCAGCTCAGCTGGAATTTTACCAGATTTTTCCAGATGTGTGACATTAACTATTGTCTAGTTAACTATTATACAGATTCCCAAATAAAAAAACTTAAAAGATTTAAATGATTTTAGACCGGTGGCTCTGACATGTCTTCTAATGAAGAAAGTTTCTTAGACATGACTGTATCATTGATAAATGGGAAGTTTGATCCTTTACAGTTTGCCTATCAGCCATCAGCCACATAGGCGGCTGGATAACTCAGTCGGGAAGGCATGTCCTGTGTCTCAGAGTTTAACATCTTCCAGTTGGGTCCTTAGGCAAGACCCTTTAACACTGCTGCCTAACCACCTTCAGATGTGACGAAGTTGTGACTCCCACGTTTCCCCTGATCTGGGGCTGAACGGATAGTTTTAATGAACAGCTGATCGAGGTGGTGAGACAATACGGAAAAGTAAACAACATGTGGGATTTAAAGACACGGACACAGCCACATACACAACGTATACAACAACAATGCAAAACAGTTGTTTTCACTTGATGTGTGAATAAACACTCAAAATGATGGCCGTTTCTCAATACCAAGTACACTTAGAATGTACTTGTCAAAAGTACAAACTCTTGAGGACGGAGGGACACAAGTACGCTCATTGTGCATTTGGAACGGAAGCATACTTGATGACGTCAAAGACATTGCTGAAAGAAATAAAATTTAAAAAAAAAAAACATTTGCTGAAAACGGCACAAATTGGACCGAGCAAAGCTTGCAGTTGCTGTTGGCATGCTCTACTTTGAAGCTGAAGAGGAAACGCCAAGGCTAAGGAGGGGAGGAGATACAGGAGCAACGAGCCAGGATGCGGAGAGGGAGGAGCAGAAGGCTTCTCCTGATGGCATACCTGTCAACTTAGATACGTTTATTTCCCCCGAACGGCTCTTTTCCTAGTATTTAACAGTGCAAACTGTAGACATTTAACATGACTTGATCTGCAGAACAAAAAATAAACCGTGAAAAGTTTTATTAAGTGCTTGTGTGGCTTCAATCCCTTCTGACATTGCATATACCTGTCAGTGTGTCTATCTATATTTTGTCAAACAAGACTCTTTATATGATTCTTTCCTGCTCTGCACTGTTAAGCACATAACTCACTATACCTAACTGAAAACTACATCTCAGGATTTCAGTCCAGCTTTAGAAAAAAATAATTCCAATACAGTCAAATTGAAGTAATGTAACAAGAACAATGTTTTTAAAAAAGTCATTTAATACACAATATAGAAGAAAAACATTCAGGGTTAGTTAAACGTTTTATGTTGTATTGCACTGTGTAATACAGTTTAGTTTAAAAATGAGTCTTCTGAGTTTCCCCAACCCCAATTTTTGCTTCCTAAAAGAGCAAGATCCTGCACAGAGGTACTGCCAAGTGGACATCAATGTGCCAGTCCTGGACCTGTTTTTTCTGGAGCTGACCTAAAACAAGCTTTCAGGCTATCTATGACCGGCTTTAATATGTTGGTCCAAATGTTGCCCCGGAAAAGATAACATGGATTGAGCCATGAGATTGAGGTCCTGGTCGCCATATACTTGCTTGCCTGTGGGGCCTTCTACAGGGCAACGGCAGACATTTTTGCAACATCGACTGCCACTGTCTGAAGGATTGTCCACAATGTTGTGGAGGAAATGATGACCATCCTCCACAGAGTCGTTCATTTTCCCCAGGCAGAGGAGCTGGAGGAGGTAGGAGCAGGATTTGCAGGCCTTGCTGGCCATGAGGGGTTCCGCTGTTCTGTTGGTGCCATTGATGGATGTTACATTCAAATTCGTCCTCCTGCAGAGCCACAAAAGAAAAGTTTAATAAATAGAAGAATTTTTCCCTTTATCATAATGCAGTGTGTGTGTAATGCCAAGGGAGCCTTCCTGTTTGTAGACATTGGCAACCCAGGCTCGGTGCACTTGTCCTACGACGATCACCCATGTATAAGCAAGCCCTTTGTCCTCCATCTGAGTTCTTTCTGCTTGGAGATGGTGGATACCCCTGCTTGCAGCATCCTGTCTGTGTAATCACTTCACACCGTCAGCCTGTTGCAAGTAAGTGGTCATCTTACCTACAATCACACACTAGATTCTGGGACAAAAGAGGCTGCAAAGGATGAATCACCAGCAGCCTTTATTTGAGGCAAAACAAATAGCGGGTTTGTAGGATGGATTCAGAGGCTCCTTTAAATTGGGACAGTGCTTGGCACACCACGTTGACGACAACAAATCTGCAGTTTCTGAGTTTCTACCAGTCTCCTCCCATCTGAAGCAGCTGTTAGACATGGGTTGTCCCCAACATGATTTAATAGATTTAGTAGTAGAATAATACACAAAGATTGACATAGGGAGAGGATTGTCAGAGTTTGAAAAGATGCAATATCATTTCCTGATCAACATCCTATTAAATGGAACCATTTTACAGTCACTCAAATTCTCCTGCCGTATATGGCCATGAGACGCAGTCACAACAAGCTTTCTGCTTTTTGCTGTGATCTTTTTTTCTCTTTAAATGGGACCTTTCTTTATAATGTTGACAACACAGAACATTCAGAAACACAGTGGTATGTTGAGCAATAAGGGAAGTCCTCACACATGTCTGAAATCATATTTCTGCATGTCCTTCCTCCACTTTCTGAGCCCTTTTCTGTCAATCTACTGTTGAATAAAGGTCACTAGAGCCCCCCAAAATGTTAGAAAATGTTTGACTTAAATTCAGCATGAATTGTTTGCATCAGGCCAGATTAATTGATAATATCTTGTATGATAAAATTAATCAGCCTAAATCTCTATTCATTAGCCATATTGTTTAAAAAAAATAAAAATGTAAATAGATGTCCTTTAATTGTTAAATGTGAGTAAAATGTAACTTTAGATTTTGTTCAAATGCAAGCAAATGAACTCTTTCAGTTTATTGTCATTTCTTGGTTATTATTAGAATCTAAATATTGCCTCTTTCCTTCAAACTCGCCTGATCGCTTTAGAGCTAAGAGCAGCTTATTAAACATAAATTTAGCATTCCACAAGCACATAAACAGTTATAAACAGTTAACAGCCCCTAAAGACAAAACCGTGTAATTAAGATCAACAGGCAGTAAATTAGTTGGAAAAGCATGGAAATATTTTATATACTTATGCACCAAAACTAGAATGGCAGGGTTTTTGTCAGTTAAATGTTAACATGCTGGTTGTAATTAAATAAGATAACACAGCTGACTTCACATTATCAAAAGAATCAACATCAGGCAAATGTTAATCATGACTGAGCATTAAACATAAGCAATGCAAAATCATGATCCCCCCATGTTTCCTTAGAGCCTTGTGCTATGTCAGGGCAGAATTGGGAACAGCAGGTAAGTAATGATTGAACCAGTCTGCAGACATGTGGGCACAAACTGTTTCTGACTTGGCACTGATAGATCTTGATCTCTTCCCATCTACTCCACCTTTCTGCATCTTACCATCTGCCAGAAGCAAGCTGGACAGAGGAATAAACCATGATCAAAGCTAACCTTTATCTAAATTCATATCCTGGCTCCTTTTCCTTACTCTGTGGGTTAGTTGCTCCACTTGCGGTAACTATTAGCCGACGTAGCTGGCAGATGGGAGGATATTGGGAGCAGGAGTTGTCAAAGGTTGTCCAATCGCTTTGCTGCCTTTTACAAAACTGACAAATGTATTCCTATCCTAAAATTCCAATTTAAACAAATTTGAACTTTAATAAAGCAGCATGCATCTGTTTGCCATGTGAATGTGATGATGTTCTTACCAGAGCACAGTGTTAAGGTCCATTTATGCTCCCATGCGTACATAAATAGGGATGTCCATTTCAAACGTTGTCATACGTTGCCGTCCTCATACTTACTTCCATCTTTTAAGTTGCCATGGTTGTTAAGTCAAATCCTCCACTATATTGGGCAGTGCTGAGTTCAAAGTTCACTCCTGTAATCCAACATCAGTTTTAGAAACTGGCTGGCGGCGGTAATGCGTTGTTTTCAGCTGCCCAACATGACCTAAACACTTGCATAGCCTTTTTTATTAAAGGCTCTGGCAATTTCTATGTTTGTTTTTCTCATCTTCGTTTTTCTTATACTTTTTTTTTTTTTTTCCTGTTCCTCTACTTCTCTGGTTTGTTCTTTCTGCTGAGTATAGGCCAGAGTACCAAGCATCACGATAATGCCACATTATTGTCTTTACCCTTGTGGATCACTTATTTCCTGCTCATAAGTTGTTGACATGCAGTCTAGTTGAGCATGCATGTTAACTGGTGGATGCAAGGTCACCAAAGTTGTACGTGTTCCTCCACCTATCTTTAATTAAAAAAGAAAGGGGAGATTTATGCATTTTCTAGTGGTAAAATAATTTCATTTTGGTTGATTCTCGAATGGATTTATGTTGGACTTCTATGGACTTTCCTCCTGCGAGTGTCTTTAGTGTGAGGGCTTATTAAAGTTTCCTTTTTATCTACACATGACAGCTTCATTTGTCTGCCTGGATTTCGGTTCTTCTCTCAGACTACTTGACACCATGTTAATTTGTTTTCCCTAAAATAGAGCAATGTATGAGATGTTTGAAAGGCTACACATCTGGTTTCATATTCAACTACTTTGCTTTTGTTTTGAACTATAATCCTGCTGTTCTGGCATGAAACCAGCTGTTTTTACGTTGGATCTTTAAGCAATCACAAGTACTGTATGTTTTTCAGTGAAATAGTAAAAAAAAGAGCAGATTGAGCTAAAATGTAACAAAGCTAGTAGCCTTTGCATCTGTATGTGCTGCTATAACCATGGATGCATAGGTAAATATGCACATTTATCATTGCAAGTATTGTTGTAAAGTATGTTCTCTACATTTCATTCTCTCAAGCTTTTGCAAAATAACTCCATTGCGTGTGTGTTCACCTTTAAGAGCGTCACAAAGAGGAGCCCAGAAGTGTCTTGTTAAACTCTGCTTGAAACTCTTTTTACACTGCTGCTATTATAATATACTGTACTGCTACACCATCATCAAAGACTCTGGATGACTGACAAATTCAATTCATGTATGGTTTGTGCCTTTTTCACCCACACTTTGGTGACAGTTACATAGCAGAATCTGTGAATTGTAAATGAAAACCATATGGTGGATGAGGGAAGCAACATGCAAATTTGCAGAAAAAGGACATGAGGAATGAAAAAGAGAAAATTTAAACCTGACAGGTAAAGAGTAATGGTTGATGAGAGGAAGGGGGAAGGGCCATTTGAAGGGTATAGGTGATGGAAATGCAGAGAGAAAAGAAATGGGTAGCTCTATGAGAATGATTGCACTGTGAGAGGAGGAGAAGGGGTTGCCTTGACAATAGAGGAGATGAGGTGAAAGCAAATACTGTGCTACTGCAAAAAGGCAATGAGCCTTTCTCATCATGACACACTGTTTTTATAATAATTATAATGATAATAACAGACTAGATTTGCACAACGCTTTTCAAGAGACACAAAGTGCTTTACAGTGACACCATTATTCATTCCAGCCACATCCATACTTTGTGATGGTAACCTGTAGCCACAGCTGCCCTTGGGCAAACTGATGGAAGCATAGCAGCCAATCTGCACCCACGGCTTCTCCGACCACCACCGAACATTCATACACCAGTAATGCAAACCCGCTTTATCGCCTTAGCCACTGAGAGACCATTTTTCTGCAGCTGTCAGTAGCCCTATAATAGAGCTCTGGGTAATAATAAAGCTGAAAGAGTCATTTTTAAACTGAACCTCTTTAAGCTTTGTGTTAACTAATGGATTATTTCTTAAACCTTTCTTTTTTTTTATGTTAAATAAATCTGAGCAGCAGCTTAGTTTTCTAAAAGTATTCATACCACAGTTTGATGCCCAAAACAATTACACAAACAAATCAAATAAATTAATTAAAGCCAAAGTCTGAATATAACGTCCTTTTAGATAAAGTGACTGTAAGAAAAAATCATGTATATTATCATTGTGGTTTACGATTATTAATATGTGATTAATTATACTTTGTACCATACATTATGTTTTAAGTATTAAGACTTAAGAAAATGTACTCAGCGCATTCTTTGTGCATGTGTGCTGATTTTCTGCCTGAGTCTGAAGGACTGGAAAGCCAAGGCCATGGATGAGATGAAAAGATGCGATTGTACCAGAAGGAGACCAGACACTAACCTACCCATGCCTCCTATTATTCATATCTTATCTTAGTGGAAAAGGCTGTAACCTGCGACTTGTGTTCCTCTGAAGTGTTTGATGTTTGAGGAAAGAACTTTGTGAACCTCCCTATAAAATACCTTGTGATGTGTGAAACAATTCAGTGTGTGTACCATACTTGTATGGTACACACACTGAATGGTACATACATTTGCAAAGTAAAATTGTTTACATAGAATAATGCTCTGTGGTTCTTCCTTGGGTTTAGCTTTGCAGTACTTGGTGTTGGGAAGAATTGTCCTGTGACAGTGACAGATATTTTTATTTCACAATTTCTGCTCTAAATATTTCAGTCTCTAATATAAACTGCCTGACCAAAAATAAATAAATAAATAAACCAAAAAACGTCTCTCCGTCTGGATTCACCTAAGCAAATGGGTAGGACCTTACTAATGAATACTTACAGCATGGGCGATTATCTTTGAGCTTGCAACAATTTATTTAACTGTTGCGATGAGTAACTTTTCTAAGACCACCATGTGGAAAGACAAATCCTGTGGTCATGCAAAATATGTTACGTGTTTAAGAAGGGGAAAATTACTGACATGCATCTAGCAGAGAAAACATCTAAGGACATGCTGAAACTACTAATATTGGGTTAGGGACTGTTGATAGTGTAAATTAAAAGCCGGATCGATAATGGGTGGACCATCGTCTTCCAAGAAGAAATATGGTCGGGAAAATTCCTGAACTCTCATGATTGGAAATCACTTAAATGTCCGGTGAAATTGAATGGAAGAAAAGCAAAAGTAGAACTCAGGGCCATGTTTAATAGTGAAAGTAGGATCATTCCTGCAGATTGGGATTGGGACTCAACAGCTGTGTAGCCATAATACAACCACTAATCAGTGAGACTAACCGGGGAACATGGCTTCAGTTTGCAGGGAGAATAAAGATTAAACTCTGGAGCAACTGAAGAAGGTCATGTGGTCAGATCAGACTCTACCATCATCAATACAAGATATTGGAGACAAATAAATGCCACACTGGATAGAAATAAATCTTGTGACATTACAGAAGCTTAACAAAACAAAGCCACAGCGAATGCTGCTGGAATCAAAGGCAGTCAAACAAAATATTAGTGTTACCTTTATATTTTTGGTGATAATTGACTTGCAGCCAGATGGTAATTATCTTTCTTTTTCGCTCATTTCTTCCCAACGTGCTTACACTTAAATCTGACTACCCACCTCTCTGTGCAACCCTGTGAACCTGGCCTGAACAACAGCACTTTTTTGAGTGGCTGCCCTCCTTCCATATATTGGTATGATTCCAGCCTTTGTTGCATGTGATCGAACCACATGAAATGCCCATCAAACTTAAGTCCCATCCTTGCCTTACTTCCATGATGCAAGTTATGTATAAAATAGGAGTAAGTCAAACTCCTTGTTCTCTTTCTTTTATTCTTTGGAACCTACCTGCGATTTCCCTACAATCGGTACTGTGACTACAGACCAGAGCTGTGAGTTATCCACACTTATCCATGACCTATTTCATTTCTTGAGAACACCAATTTAAGTAACCAATACCAAAGACCCCACACTTGACCTGTTGTGCTCCACTAGTGCTACTCCCTCCCAGTCACATAGCACCAATGCAACAGTGTCTGACCTTTATGCTGTTTCACTCACTGTTTGCACTCCACCTGGTCCAAAAGCGGAGGATCTCATTCAAGAAGACTAAATAGGTCAGCAGTTCGTGATGGAGACTCATCCCTGCTGCCTCTGACCTTTGCTCAAAGGCTTAAAGCTTTTTCTGAAATAAACGGACTCCCACATACAAACCGTTTCAGGGATCCCCATCTCTCTTTACGTCCCTGATGTCTTACATACTTGTTTTTGGTCATTCACCTCCATTTCTAGCTGACTATTTATAAACTGTCCTTCCTTAACGATCCACAATGTCAGTAAAAAGTTTGAACACATTTACCTGTTTTTTTTTCTTTTTGTAAAATATTTTCGTATGTCCAAACTTTTGACTGGTACTGTTAAAAGAAAAGCAGCTGCTGCACAGATGCAGCATCATACGTCCAACTATGCTCTCTATGAAAAACTGCCCTCATCAAGAACACTAACTACCTCCTCTGAGCTGCAGATGCTCATTCTTCTCCATTTATTCGCTGTCTCTGTTATTGCCCGCACAGCATTGTATTCAACTGTCTTTCCAAATACCATCTGGCACCGACAGATACTTCCACCCTGAACCCCTGCCTGAAATCTTTGCCCCTCTGACACAAGGCAGCTGTCCATTTCTGCCTTCTGGTTGCATGCCCTGGGGGGGATATAGATTTTTTTGTTCAAGCCCCAGCGCTTCTGAGCTCTTTACTTTTCTATATCGGACATATGAAGCCCCTAAGACAATTTATGTCATTACATGTAGTCCAAATTTTAAAGGGATTTCAGTGGCTCTCCTTAATCAGACTTTGTCCATTTGATTTCGTTTGTGCTGCGTTTTCAAGCCACATTGCTTCTTTTTGGTGGGTATCTTAGAAAAATGTCACTCCTTTGAAAAGGAGATACCGTGGTTTGCTTTTGTTTCAAATTCAAATTTAATTAATAAACCAAATGTTTGAAATTTTTAAGTCACACAGTTCGTGCAGTGTTTTGTTTTGTTTTTTAACTTAATGTGTTTGGTACCATTTAAAGTTTACGTTTAGTTTCCAGGCCCAAATTTTCAGATTTACACAGCAAATAAATCTGAAATCAGAAATGGTGTGTTCATGTGAAAATGTTAGCAATTTTACAATTTAATTTAATTTAATTTAATTTAATTTAATTTAATTTAATTTAATTTAATTTAATTTAATTTAATTTAA
>JBAMHW010000001.1:35339529-35353709 GCA_037177495.1 Rhadinocentrus ornatus | reverse complement strand
ACAGAGAGCTACACTGTAAACGTGCTACACCGTAAACGTGCAACAACAGAATGGACTCACCGGGAAATGACGTCAGTTGAGTGTTGAGACTGTTGAGTCCACCTCTTTGCTATGGTCCCTGACCATGACAAAATCCTGGTCAAAAATAATTTAAAGGTTCCTCACTGTAGTATTTAGTAAATTAATTACATAGCTAGACATTTTGTCCTGAGTTTTTCAGGTCCAACCATCAATCTTGTCTGAATTTAAAAGGAGAAAATTCAGTCATCCTGGTCTTTATGTCTCTAAGACATCTTTGTAATCTAACAAACTGATAGGTTTCATCAAGCTTCTTGGATAAGTAAGTCTGAGTGTCATCCGCATAGCAGTGAAAGTTTATACCATGCTGTCTAACGATATTACCTAAGGGAAGCATGTATAACATGAAAATGATTGTTTCAAGTGCAGAACCCTGAGGAACTCTGGTGTGTGAGGAAGACTCATCATGAAATCTAATAGATAAATATGACTTAAACCAGCCTAATGCAGGTCCTTTCATTCCAATAATATCAAGCCTCTGTAACAGAATGTTGTGATCAGTGGTGTCGAATGCAGCACTGAGATCTAACAAGATACGTACAGACAGGAGTCCTTTATCTGATGCCATGACCAGATCATTAATCATTTTTCCCAGTGCTGTCTCTGTGCTATGATGAGCTCTAAATCTCGAGTGAAATTCTTCGAACACATTATTACTGCTCAATAGGGTACATAGTTGAGTTGAAACCATTTTCTCAAGAATTTACATGGCATAAAGGGGAGGTTTGATATAAGTCTATAATTATCTAACACTCTTCGGTTGAGAGTTGTTTTTTAAGGAAAAGTTTGGAAGGATGGATGGATGGATGGAAGTATGTATGTATGGATGGATGGCTATTTAGCTGCTGTCAGTATAAAGGGAGAAAAACTCGTGGTGTTCATTCCCTGACCCCCCAAGAACCTGTGGAGAAAAAGGGATAATTTGATTTTAAGCATATTTCTGGTAAGTTAAATAAAAATAAAAATGGCACACTGAATTTTGAGAAATTAGCAAAAATTTTAATCATTTATCGTTCAGTTTAATAAAATCCTGATTTTTACATAACCTAATATAGTTCTTTATGATAAAATGTGATTTTTGCTGTTATTCACATTGTAAATTTGGAAAAAATCAACAGCAGGAGCAGAATAATTTGGAATAACGTATAAATGTCCATCTAAAATACTGTATTTGGAAGCAAAATATCAATAAGGATGACCATCTTAGATGTAGTTACTGAGTAACAACTTTCTTTCCCCGTAAGGTGCCATGGCATATTGAACATTGAACGACAACCTCTAAATTACCAAGAATGATTTAAAAATATGGAATAATAATAATAATAATAATAATAACTTATAATATAAATTAAAAGTCTGTAGACGGATATGTTTTACTAGCTTGACACAAACAATATAGAATATTTATAACGTGTATACAAAACCTCACTCAGGCTCTTTATACTGTCTCTTCCTATTTTTATTTTTTATTTTGTGGTCTGATTGGTTTGAATGTGTTTGTTGATTTTATGTTTTGGAAGGGTTTAAAACTCAAATTCAAATGAAATAATCATTATTATAATAAATCTTGCATGAGTAATATATTAATTTTCCTAACATCAAATTGCATTTGGCATTGAATTGAAAACAAACTGCAAATAAACATTTAATATTTGATAAATAAAAAATAACTGATGATACAGAATACTAATGGCGATCCTTTCTGTCAAAGTTACTTTAACCAGTATGCAATGTTAATATATATTTTTTTATATTGTTTATATATTATATAAATGACCCATTTCACCATTTTGTGTTCTAAAGATATGTAAGTGTGAAGGTCACAGTTTGAAGAGGAATAAAAATAACTTCAGTCCATGTCAAGATGAATCTGGAATGTACACAAATGTGAAAAAACACTAAAGAATTAACAAGGTGAAGCTCACCAATATCAATCATGTTTTCAGGATAGAAAAACAAACATTTTCCTATTGCTGAACAATGTTGGAGGTCACAGACTTAATGTCCAAGATCTGAGGTAAATCTGACTTTTATTAGAAGTCACCAATCACTTTGTGTGAACTCTTCAAAACATAATTTTTGAGGCTCATGGGGATCTGACTGAATATATAGCATAGTGTCTGTGTCTGTAGAATAGTGTCATACTGTCTAAATATTCACTGTCTAAATATTTGGCATATTTGAGCTTCTTACACAGTCGGTGAGGGAGGAGCTGTAAGTAAGAAGATAAAGCAAATGTGGGAACAAGAGACAGGGGAGGGGGACATGACAGTGGGAAACCCTAAAATGGAAAATTAAAAACCATGCATAAAAAATGATGGTGAAGAAATTATGTTCTGCGCAGGGAACCAAACAGAATTTGGTAAAACACCTGCATCTCTGATGTTTTAATTGAACAACCATGGTGACAGATTTAAGAGAGGTGCCATGGGAAGAAACTGCTGCGTCTCCTCAACAACTGACTGAATCACCAGGAGCTACTTGTATCATGCAATATTAATGATGAAAGAGAGACTTGTCTGCATGACAGCTGGAACTACTTGATAGAGATCACTCAGAAGAAGAGTGTGATCCTCCGTTGCCAGCAGTCGTCTGGTGTGAGCCTATGAGGACTTCAAAGTTTCTGCTCGCAAGAGAAGCATGCTGTGTGTGAAAGATACAACAAAGGATTTGACTTTATTGTGCTACGTTACGACAGGCCCTTGTAGGATTCGGCTAGGTTGTGGAAGTAAGAGGCGCGAGCTCTGATCTTCACCCCGTGCCTGATTTATTTTGCTCACCAGAAAAATCACATTTACAGCTGTGCAGTATTGCATAACCGAGAAGAAATGTGTAAATTTAAAGGCTAGGGAGTAAAAAAATCTAGAAAAACGTCTTATTGGAACTAGACAATGACATGATAGGCACTCAGTCATGGGCCTCTGGTACTTGCATAGCCCCCATGTGTAGCTTCCACTCTAGGCTTTATGCTTGAAACCCCTCCTACAAGATAAAACACCACTAACTGATATTTACTTTACCAGTATAGGATTTTTACAAGAGAATTTCTGCTACTTTAGTCAGATCATCTTCAAGTAGTGCCTTACAGGTGCTACTTGCTCTATGAGAGCGTTTGGTTGCTTTAAATCAGTGGTTTTGAGGCTCATGGGGATCTGACTGAATATATAGCATAGTGTCTGTGTCTGTAGAATAGACCCCAAGGGGGTCCCCCAAAGAGCACAGGGTGTCCCTAAGGCTTTGAACCTTAGAGCCATTGTAATTAATGTCCACAAATTGTCCCTTTTTTAATGAATAAAAGCAAGGCTGTATGTTGGTAATTTAACTTTGGCTTTATCAAACGACAGGACTCAACTAGAATACATTATTTATGGTGGGAATCTCACCTTTGAAAGCCTAAAACCAGCATGGTTTCAGCACAGGGTTGAGCAGGGGGTCCATGGCATTTTAGTATATGCATGAAGGGGTCCCCAAGGAAAAAAGGTTGGGAACCACTGCTTTAAATGAGTAATCCAGAGTCTTTCAATAAATATTCTAAAATTAAACTGTCATATTAACTGTTGCCTCTTTTTACTGGATATGGTCACCTTATAGTAAAGGGCTGTTACTCTCCTGACTATCGTTCAAGTCATTGTCACTTGTGAGTTTTTTACCTGCCTGACCCTAACTGTTTTGGACAGAAGGTCCAATGTGTGAGTTGTAGTGAAACCTCATGGGGAGGAAAGTTACGTCTGCATCTTAGGTGTTGGGAAGGTGATACCTGAGGTCACATCTTCTGTTCAGAGATGGTTTTCCAGTTCCTTGACACCTCTCTCAAACAGTCTTCTCTGTACATTACCATCCTCAAAGTAAAGTCCTTCATCCTTGTGATCCAGGTGGACTACTGGATCTTGATTTAATCTGAGCTTGACAGCTGAATCTTGCCAGTTGCAAAGATGCTTCCTACTGACTACTCAGTACTAAAGAAGCCTTTGGGATTGGACATGAAACAACTTCAAGAACCAGAAACAGAAATCCAGTCGCCTTTATTCAAGCTCTTATGATTACCATGACCTGAATGACTGAGAATCTGCATCAGTATATTGTATTAAGTATTCTCTTTAAAGACGTTTGATGGACAAATTTTGTTTGGCTGATCACATGGAGGAAAGTTCTTACAAATCCAGGTAAAAAGCATTAAACAAATGAATGAATGAATGAGTGAGTGAACGAATGAGTGAATGAATTAATGAATGAATTAATGAATGAATTAATGAATGAGTGAATGAGTGAATGAATCCTTTTAATTTAAACTGCACTGTTGGTAGTTGTTTGCTAGCCATGTCATTGAGTGGATCTAAACTTTTTTATGCCCTTTCTCTTTGGCAATATGCATTAACATCTTAAAAAAATGACTATCACCATCACTAGACCTTCTTTTATTAAATTATAAATTATTATAAAATATTGGAATGAGAAAAGAGTCCAACATTGTGACCTGTGCATTTACAGCCCTAGTCCTTCACATCAAGCCCATTTCATCAGTTAATCTGAAATTCAGTGGTTATTTTCTTCAGGCTGTAATCTTAGTTTGAATGGACCTTCACAAAACAAACATTCTGTCATCTTCTTCTTGTCCAGTTCAATTTTCCACAGTCTGACAGTTTTCTGTAATGTTTTTAGCCCACCACAACGTTGTTTTCCTCTGTTTAATTTATATTTGGCTTTTCTGTATCTAAAATAGTTTGACATAAAACATTTCCTATTCTTTCAGCTTATTTGTTTTAAATCTATTTTCTGAATTAACCGTTTTCTTTTCTTAGGGTTGAATATTTTCCTTGGTGCACCTATGCTTCGCTTACTATAACCTTCCTGTTTTGCTTGTACTTTCAGACACACCTAATTGGGAGCAGCCAGCATCATTTATCCAAATCACCTGATTATTTTATCTTCCTAACGGTTTAATGATCAGTTTCTTTTTTTTTTACAGGAGAGAACTTTCTGATTGGGATTTTATTTGCTGTTATCCAACCAGGTCATTTAAGGTCTGCGAGTTCTCTTTTGTAACTACTGTATAGACTGATTTACATGATAACTTCTATGCAGGTGTGTTTTTAAAAAAGAAAATTATGTGGGAATTACCTAATTCTTTCCACAAAATTCAATGATTACATCATTTTACCCCGACTTGATCCAAGAATAATAAATAATACAGCAGTTGTATTTATTACCTCCGTCTTGGCCAAAATTATTAGGAAATGGAATAAAGGATAAAGTGATTACATTTTGGGGGTGATCTCTACTCTATCGGGAGATAGGGAAAATTTTGTCATTACAGCTTGTAACTGAAAAGATAATGCCGAATCATTGGCAGAAAAAAGTAAAAATCAAAATAACATCATGATAGATGTTATACTCCGACATAGTTTGACCCGGATCATGTTGATATTCTCGATCTGCTGATCCAGAAAGTTGAAAATATAGGGGGTACTGGGTAGGGCCTTTGGGGGAAATTGTGTCCTCAGGTCTAAATTCCCATCACAATGTTCTATTATCTGTTTTAAAAATTGCTCATGTTGTGCTGTGATTCTGCTCCACAAGTTTTAACTTGACCAGGAAACATGTGCAGGGAAGACAATTTTGTCAAAAAGTCACAGAAAATAAATGAAATCTAGTCCTGTTACTTGAATTTTGCTTTACTTTTTAACTGTACTGCTTTTTTTTCTATGGTAAAAGCCAAGTGTACTGCCAGGAAGGCCGAGTAAATGTATTATCGTATATTTTTTTAAAACTAAACAGCTGCATGCATCATGCATAGCTTTTTAGGGTCTTAAGTCATTGCACTTTTATCGACCTACCTGCACCTGAACCTCTGAGAGAGCCTCATTTGTGCTAAGTAGCAGTATACATTTATAAAACATATTTTAACTTTATGGGTGTGTGTGTCTTTGTGTGTTTGTGTGAGGTAGCGAGAGCATAAGAGAGCAAAAGATAAATAATTTAGCTGAATCAATGCTCATCCGGATAAAGGCAGCAAGTTTCAGAGCATCAAGGGCAGCAGAGGTTAGAAAACACAGATTTATGAAATACATGGCTACATAGCTGACTTTTCTACACTGATTATCTGTGTGCAATACTATCTGAGCAAAAACTGCTAAATCTGTTTTCTACAGACACACTCAACCAAACACACACATGCACAATTGACGTTTTGTGTTATTTGGAAATAGTTTTCACACTTCTACCCATTTGACCATGAAAACATTGATAGATTTGCTTGCACACACATCATTTCTTGTATTCTACTTTTACGGGCTTTCAGCATTTGACCATTCTTTACTGGGATGTAGGAACATCTGTCCTGGAGTACCGGCTATTCTGTGATTCTCCAGAAAGATGACCAGTCCGCCCCTGTGCAGCAATGTGTAGTTATTGTTACATATTTAGACAGATGCTGTACAGCATATTAACAGTAACAATAACAGTACTAATGATAGATGTACAAAAAAGGAAATAAATAATGTTTTTACATTTATTACTGACTGTAAACTACTATATATTGCCCTGGTGAATACACAGATTAGGCTATTTTACACAGGTTAAATGCATACAGGTGAAAAGTGATGGTATTGCATGAACTACTGACAACACAGCAGACTGTAAAGCCTGAGAGCAGCAGGAAGGGAAAAAACTGTGATGTCTGTCAGGCGGTGGAGGAGTCTGTTGCTGAAGGAGCTGCTCATAGGTGTCACCACAGAATAACATGCATATGGTGGAGAGCATAGTCCATCAGAGATGATAGCTTGGCCATCCTTCTCCTCTTGGTCACCACCCCCACTGCATCTAACCAGTTTGTTCAGTCTTTTCCTGCCTGCAGCTGAAATGCTGCTGCCCCAGCAGGCCAGTCCATGGAAGATTGCTGATGCTACCACTGAGTCACAAAAGGTCTTTAACAGGGTCTTTTAGGCCCTAAAGGAGCTAAGCTTTCTCAGCAGATACAACTCTGACCCATTTTATGCATGCATGTACAAAAAAGTTGCGTGTACACTGTGAGTTTGCTTGTAAAAGAGCTTTTTTTGTAAACAAAGTTGTGTAGACCATTTTGGGGTAAGAAAAGTGAAAACCTAATTTTTAAAAACCTATACTGATGTGTGCCTAACCTGAATAAGAGAGCAAATAAAGGCCTATATATGCTCCCTTACATCTGTAAATAGCGACGTCCGTTTAAAATGTTGTCATTCGTCACTGTCCCCATACTTCCATGCGTCTTTTGCATCGCCATGGTTAAGTCAATTCCTCCACTAGTGAGCAGTGTAATTTTCAGAGCTCATTCGCGCGAGCCAATGTCGGTTTCGGACATCGTTTGGCGGCGGTAATGGACCACCCAACATGCCCCAAACACTCATTTAGTCTTTCTTCAAAAGCTCGCGCAATTTCTATAATTGTTGTCCTTGTCTTTATTCTTCTTCTGCTTCTTTGTTTCCTTTCTGATGCTCTTCTTCTTCTCTGGTTTCTTACTTCCGCTGGCCACATGTCAGCTTTTCTGCTCAGCACTTCCCCTGTGATTTCCGGTGGTATTGCTCCATCTTCTGTGTCAAGAGACGGATAGCTAAGCTCCCTTAAAAAACAGACCAAATTTTGCATGTAACCAACGAAGATGATGACAAAACTTTCCGTCCATTTGCATATCGGTCTTTTGTGTCAAGCAGAAATGGGCCTTAAGACTGCATTCTGAATGAACTACTAGACTTACAAACAAAATTCTTGAGTTAATCTTGCTAACATTAAGAATGAATAAAAAACATTTGCACATCTAACAATGAATTATTTTCTAACAATGTTCTACAGAAATTCAAAGTAATAGCAGTTAGCCATATTTCTTCTGGACTTTAATGTCATTATAAGTAAAAATAAATAAATAAATAAAAATTAGTTTAACACATTAAGGCATTTTTGTTCTGTCGTTTCTTTTATTTTCTTTTATTTATTTTTTTTTTCTGCCCACCACCAACCCCCTCTTTGGATAACACCTTTTTTTTTTTCATTTGCTAACAGTATTTCATTTGGCCTTTTATTGAATATAAATAGTTTCAGAATGTGTATTATCCAGTGCTGGGGTGGTTACTCTAAACAAGTAATTTGTTACTAGTTACTCATTACTTCTGTAAATTGTAATGAAATTACTTTACTCGTTACTGCATTTGAAAAGTAACGCCAATACTTAATACTTTACTTGACTTTAATTCAGCGTGTAGACATGGACAATCATCACTGCCTGTCTGCACAGTGTTTACTGTATATTGTAAACAAAACGGCTTTAAAACCACAAGAATAACATGGCTGTCTGTGGGAAGAAATGGACACTTGTCTCATAATCATTTTATCTATTATTTTTCTAAACCTGGGCGAATCAACAATGGACAGGGGGAGCATGTCTCCTACAATGAACCCTGCAACTAGCTTGTTAATTTCTGTCTGTTACCGGCTGCTGCTCTCCAGGAAATGTTGAATAAAGCTTAGCTTGTTTAGGAGGCGTCAGGCGCTGACTTTCATTGACTGGCGAGCAGGATCTTTCATCACAAGTTTGGACTGAAGCTAGACTGAACTGAAAATAATGTGAATATCGCCACTCACCAAAAGCCCGTATCTCCGACTCCAGCTGCATTTTTCTTTCTCCTTAGTTGCCGCACAGTCAGCTACGTCACACAAATCGATCTCTATGGCAACGTGCCCAGGCAAGCACACACACAGGCAGCAGCATGCGCACACCACTTAAAACAGATGAGAACTTCACACATGGCAAACATGGCTCGAGTAACGCAGAAAAACGCGTTACTGTAGTCCAGTAAAGTCCTTTTTTTACCAATATTTTAAGTATAATGCACTACTTTACTTCGTTACTCAAAAAAGTAATATCGTTACTGTAACGCGTTACTTTATAACATGTAGAAATAAAAGGTGGTTTTCCTACCAAAATATAAAACACTTTTAAGAGATTTAGGAACCAAGTTGTAAAATTGTGTTAAGGACGGCATGTATGCTGTTTTGTTTAAATTATTATTTGTTCATCTGCACTGTTAGTAGACAATATAAAAATCTTCTCTTGATAAACATGCCCACGCCTCATTACGGCTCCCCACACATCTGCAACTGGACAGCATGCTCTGTGGATCGGGCAGCTCACGCTAATGACTTGACAGCTTATACTAACAGACAGGACAGTGCAGCTTGACTGGATATCCAAAAATCTGCTGAATGAACTGCATGGGTGGCTATAGACAATGGCCTGATTAATGATTGTTTAATTTAAATTAAAATTATGATGGAGCTGTTTTTTTTATTTATTTAAATCTCATCACAGTTTAAACATGGCATACACCTAAACTCAATTAACCTATTAAAGGAATATTAAACAATCACTTTGTTAAGTTTAACCTATAGGTCTTCATAAAAACCTGATAGATTAAAATTATCCAAATGATGTAATCCAACACTGACAACTGCAGTGTGTCAGGTTTCCATTATTTTGATGTCTCGGTACAACATTTTGTGCTTTAATTGTATATTCCTGTCCATTACTGCCCATGTGCATGTGGAGAGTTCACAGTGAGGAGCAAATGAAAAAGGAGGCAGTCTGAGATATAAAAAGCCAATCCAAGACTTTCATTATATGAATATTCAAAAAAGGATGAGTACAAGTGCAATTTCTTATAGTGATAATCACTCTAAAGAACATCCATGGCTTCAAAAGATATGTAGTCCAAACAAACAAGTCAAAGGAGAATAAAAGCAGCATTCATGAGCCTTTTGCTTGTACAGACACAAACAGAGACACCTGTTTTTTAACAACAGATAAATGGCTTGAGTAAGGAAGTGGAACAAACAAGATAAGATTTTTTTTCCTGTATGTTCCTGAAGATAAATTAAAAGGAAGATGAATAGGTTATTCTCAGAATAATTTTTTGCTTAGTGGTATGGCAGGGATTTTCTGATGGGCAGGAAAAATAGGAGCACAGTTGACCACACTTTCTTTCTAAAAACATCAAACAGCCATGAAACCAGATGCATGTGAAGTGTTGACTAACAAATGTCCTGAGATCATGCTCACTGCCACTCAAATGATTTTAAAAGTCTTTAAAACTAATCGTGCCAGCATACTAAGATTAGCAGGAACAATTTTTTTCTTTTGAGACTGAATTGTGATTGTGCCAGCAGTGATTAGATCAGATTATTCACTTCTTTTGAAAAAACCTTCTTTACAGTAAAAAAAGGAGGAAAAAAAAGAAAAACTCATCTTGAAGTAATATGGTTGATGGGGTAATTGCATTCATACAGGCTGGTGTGTATGCGACTCAAAGGCCTTCTGTCCAGGGTTTGAACTGGGGATGGGTATTATAGGTGATTTTTTTTTTTTGTCATCTAGTCGGGCCAATTAGAATTGATTATTCGATTAATTGTGACATCATCATGACATCATTAAAAAATTAAATGAGAAATACGTCATTTCAAGAGCGAAATTGTAAAATGTGTGTGATGTTATTTGTTTAATGTGTGTATTCCATACATATTTTAACAGTACGTGGGCTCTATTGTCCTTTATTGTTTAATAGGTAAAAGTGGGTAAGAGAGACATTATGCTCGAACCTGGACTGGCTTTGTCCATGAGGTGAACTAACCACTGTGCCCACAGGAGGATAATCAGTTAATTTCCGTGTCTTTGCATCATTTCTCTGAGGATTGAGTAACCTTGCTGCTCTGGTCTGTTGCCTCCAATATCAGTAAAAACGTAGACAGAAACAGGTGATAAACTTTTCTGCTTTCGCTCCATTGTTAAGGTCGGGAGGCTGAGATGAAGTGATTCCTTCTGGGTTAAGCTTCAGCCAGCTTCAGGAGTAGCTCCTACTAGTTTACCTTACTCATTTAGCAGCGGTGAAGTAGACACAGGACTCTGTTCTAACTAAAAGTGCTGTCTGGTGTATTTTGCTAATCCGACTGCTAGCACACCATGTGCAGATTAACCTTGCGGTTGGCTGAAGATGGCTGTGCACCATCACTGGTGAAGCTGCAACGTCTGGGCAGGAAGGAGGTTGACATCTTCGTCATCATCATTGTCATCAACAAAGGGGTCCAAGTTAACATCCTCTTAATCCTTCACTCCGTAGAAGTATCCTCTGCAGCATTAAGGAACTCTTGCTTAATTTCTTTAGATTACCTGCAATGATAAACTCACACATTGAAGAGTTACATACAAAACTGTAATACGTATCTCAGTGATTTAAAGGAGTCCCTTCTGAAGACCAACAGGCCAGGAGCAGAGAACACAAAGAGATAAGAAAGATATTAACACTTTACTTAGCTCATTCATAAAAACCGCCAGTTGTTGCCCTGGGAGTCCACAGTACTAGAGATGGGTGGAGTGCTACTTCAGAATACACACCTAGCTTGCTTAAGAGGTAGACTGCAAGCCATACAATGTCACACTACCCATCAGTGAAGTAAGGTCATTATACTGCATGTCAAGTGCATTTTTAAATTCCAGGATACTGACATCGAACCGGGAGAATCTTGCCACACTATTGTCAACCTCCGCTCCCCACCAAGCATGCTAAACAGCTGTAATATCTAAAACAAATAAGACCTTTCAACTCACATAGTATACAAAATATGGATAAAAAGCTACTTAACTCGCCTGGGCCCCTGAGACTCTCCCCCGCAGTCTGAGCTTGGCGCCGGTCCAGCGCTGCGAGACACCTCTATGGACTGCAGGAGGACCTCTTTCTCATACTGGAGAGTGGCAGGGGCACGCTCCCAACTCTCCCCTAACTAAACCACACTTAGCCTGACTATACGGCAAATCTAACCCTTCAGCACCGCTGGCTATCTTCGGCGCCAGCAGCCCTATCCAGCTACGATTGGCACCCTCTCAAAAAGACAGACTCCCTGATTTTGCAGTTTGCCTGGAGGGGCTTCAGCACTTTGACGTATACCGAGCTTCACTCCCCAGGATCCTAGCCCACACTCACACAGCTCCTTTTCATACCTCCCATGGCTCACCTCCGTAACTGATGATCCCACTTGGGAAATCAAGACAGGTCGTCATGCCCACTCACTCTTCACACACACACTGCCCTCCCTACCTCCAGCGACACTCATTACAGTGTTTAAACAGCAAAGCTGAAAACTCTGTCTGTAGTTCTCTGAAGGAAAACTGTATTTTCATTGAACACTGCTACTTTGTTCTTAACCCTGTCAAAAGTATAAACTGCACATTTATGCATCACAGCTGTGCTGTTTGCTTGAAGAAAAGCATTGGGGTTATTAAGGAAACAGACTACAATGTTAGATCTTTTGTAAATAATAAATGAAGGTACACTCTGCTCAGTGTGAAGACAGCATGCTGCTGAGTGATGCTACAGCTGTTTAATAAAGGCAAGCAAAGTTTGGCCACATTTGTTTCATGCAACACACAGCTAAAAAGCAGATTTCAAGATGTGGATGTAAATCTATAAAGCTCTGAAAGTTAATAATTATGTGGTGTGACTTTGGAACTGAGAAAGTTATGGTCAGGTAAGAGTGCAATGATTTTTGTTTCATTCACATTTTTCTTAAAGATTTAACCATTTTCCATGTGCACAACAACTTTATAACCCTGAAATTATGTTTTGATGAACATTGGCCAAAACAACTTTCGACCAAGACTTTTCAAGAGCCTTTTCTTTTTCAACCACCATATAGAAATCCAAACAGTGGTGTATACTGACGCCTTAAACAACTCTGTTCAGACAGTAGTACCAAAGTCCTTCTACACAAGCTTGAAATATGCATGAAGTGGTACAGACCTCGGGGCTTCTAGGGCTTCTAGGTGAGGCTAATATGTGAGTAGAGTAGATCTCCATTTATATATTTAAAATTTCATTTCTGAAGTGATATCTGTGATAACAGAGGTTGTTAAAACAGAAAGACCTAATAAATGTGTTTTTTCTTCTCATGTGTTGAATTGAAAAATATAAAATTTAATGCAAGAATGTCTGGAAAATGAATTGTCTTGTGCAAAACAGCTCCTGTATTTCCTGTAGAGTCTCAAAGAGGCTCCAGTGCTGACTTTGATCACAGCTAATTGATAATTGTGTTTGATCCTTTATGCTCTATTCTAACACTAGCTTTTATTGTATAAAAATTATCTAACTGTGCTAAAAAAGGTAAGTTAGTGGAACATGATAAATGTTCTGGTTTGCTGTGCCTCATTAATAATAACATCAGGTCAACTTTTTAAAAAAATTTTTTTTTTATGTTTTTCAGCAGATTTGCAGGTATTGCAAAAATATTGCCATAGGGGTTAGGTGCAGTGTGAGCTGGGCAGCTGCAAGACGCAGGGACCCTGGCGGTCTGATCCTCGGCTGCAAAAGCTAGCTCTAGGGAAGTGGAATGCCACCTCTCTGGCAGGGAGCCTGAGTTGGTGCGAGAGGTTGAGCGGTTCAACCTCTGCGCATGGCTTGGGCTCTGAAACCACTGTCCTTGAGAGGGGCTGGACACTCTTCTATTCTGGAGTTGCTCCCGGTGAAAGGCCGCCGAGCAGGTGTGGGCGTTCTCATTGCCCCCTGGCTTGGTGCCTGTACGTTGGGGTTTACCCCAGTGGACGAAAGGGTAGTGTCCCTCCGCCTTTAGGTGGGGAGACAAGTCCTGACTATTGTAAGCAGTAGTTCAGAGTACCCACCTTTTGGAGTCCTTGGAGGGGGTGTCGGAGGGCACTCCTTCTGAGGACTCCCTCATTCTGCTGGGGGACTTCAATGCTTACGTGGGCAATGACAGCGAGACTTGGAGGGGTGTGATTGGGAGGAATGGCCCCCCTGATCTAAATCCGAAAGGTGTTTTGTTGCTGGACTTCTGTGCTCGTGATGGATTGTCGATAACGAACACCTTGTTCAGGCATAAGAGTATCCATATGTGCACCTGGCACCAGGACACTCTACGCTGCAGTTCGATGATCAACTTTGTACTTGTATCGTAGGACTTGTGACTGCACGTCCTCGACACTCGGGTGAAGAGACAGGCGGAGCTGTCAACTGATCACCACCTGGTGGTGAGTTGGCTCAGATGGTGGGGGAGGATGCCGGTCAGGCCTGGCA
>JBAMHW010000001.1:35323126-35339429 GCA_037177495.1 Rhadinocentrus ornatus | reverse complement strand
TTGCAGTTGAATTGTAATAAACATTTGTCTTGTTCCCTTGCCGTCACAAACCAGTGTACAATAATTTATATTACAGGATTGCATTAATGAGGTAAATCTGACTTTATTGTCATCAAAAAGGTATGAATAAAAAGAAACTAATTATATAACTATACATAAATAAAAAACATCATATAAATTTATAGGTGAATATAAATGATACAATAATAATGTTCAGTCATCTATGAAATTTCACAAAAACGCTGTTATTAATTTGCAGTTTACCTAAAAACACAAGAATACGAGGAACAAATCCGGTGGATTGTCTGTGTGGATCAGGAAACTTTTCTTTAATAGCCCACACACAGCAACTGGGGATGACAAGCCAATTTCCTGCCCCCAGGGAACCGTGCTTCCATAATATGAAATGCCTATAGGCGGCAAACTGGTGTTGTCTGGTGTCATCACCTGGCTCCCGTGAATGGCCAAGTGCTGTCACATCCTCTTGATAATGCCTATGTTTCCTAAGATACCCTTTGTCAAGGCAATATTGGATGAAACGTGGTAGTTTGCTGATACAATTAGCTAGTGTCTGACCACAGCAGATCTTCTCCCTGTCGGTTGGCATCTTCCTGCATAACTTACAAGTACACCAGTGCATTCCTGGGACTCCAGCTGCCTCGTACCCTGATCCGTCTCGCTCGTCCTCGCGACCATCCACCGGTCCTACACATAGACTGGCCCTGCCTCGGCTCAAATGCAGCAAACTTTGTGACACATCATCCTCGTCACTCTGAAAACACTAGTGCATAGACTGACAAAGCTGTAACAACATTCAAACGCGCAAATCCTGCATCATGTTATTGTGTCACTCTCTGTTGGTGTCAGTCTAATATTAGCTAAATATTTTCAAACACGTTTATAACGCTATAATTAACCTAGCAACTAGATTCTTATCACAGAGCTTTGCCTCATTTACTAGCACCGTGGTTTCCATATGCTACATTGCAATTTTAACATGTACTACTTCACAAAACAACATAGTGCATTGTTATTTTCAGCGTGAGGTAGAAATTGTTGTTTTAATAGTTACTTACCGCTTCACTGGGAGTTGAAAAACTGTATGTCATCACAGCTCCTAAATAAGTCTTGTGGACTGTGGAGATAAAAGTGGTGCGCCTGTGTGAATTGCAGGTGGGAGGAGTGAAGAGTATCGCTCATTACTGCCACCCTGTGGTGGTTTGTGGAGGTGACAGAGTTGTGTTTCTCATTACTGCCACCTGGTGTTGAAAAGAATCGCCTTGAAATCCTACAAACTATGCCTTTAAATCCCATGTTGTTTTCAAAACACCACGTAGACAAATAGCAGCTAAAAGATGAAATGCAAAAACATGTCAATACTGGTCAGGTTTGGCAAGGGTCCAGAGAAAACTATGGTCAGTTTAGTTTTGGCAAAGTTACATATCGAAACATTAATTATGGTGTAACCGAGTGTCAATACTGCAAACGTGAGTTATAATCTTACTTTATTTTATTTGTTTGTCCTTAGCCAGCAGTTTCAAATAGGATTCTATGTTGCCTGTTAGAAATGTAAAGTGGTTGATGGCAAGCCATGGGTTCAAGTTTGGAGCTATGTCTCCTCCTGGCCATCACCCAGTTGGCTCTGGTACCCTAGCTGGGTGGAAGTTGCTAAGGGATGGCTAAGTGAATTAGCTTCTCTAGGTGGCCAGGCTAGCTACCAGGTTCTTTTCCACAGTAGGGAGTCTGGCTTCCAAAGCTACATTTGGAACATGTACTGTTATCACAAAAGGAGGCAAAGGAGCATCTAAACAGCTGACATACCAAGCAAGAGAAAGCAGGGGACAGAGAGGGAGAGCTAGCAACTATGCTAGTACAGAGTACTTAAAAAAAATTAAAAGGTAGACCATAACAAGGAACCAAAAGATCCCAGGAATGGTGGAGCAGAAGAGGAGAATGTTAAACTGTTTTACGATGTAGAAAAGACAACCAGTTGAAAATGTTACGATATGCAGTGAGAAAAAAATACGTCAGCAGGTCAGCAGCCTGTCTGTGCAACACGCTGCTGCACACTGTGCTTTGTGAAACCAATGCCAGAGGGCAAATTATTAACATGGACAAAACAGTAGCTTTTGATGGCATGGGAATGCGAGTGGGTCTTTTTGTGTGTATAACACATTGGCATTGATTTTGCCTCATTTTCAACATTTCTGTTTGGAACTTGTCACAATGAACCATTGTTACCTCATTGTGTGTTTTATTGATGACTGCAGACAGGTGGATTGTTAAACATGTTTTAATGTCTTAAGATGAAGGGTTAATAATTACACAGTTTAAGTTAATTAGTTTATTGGTTTATGGTGTGATCATGTGTTTGTGTGTAGTAGCAGAAACCAGCAATCTTCCAGATAATCTTCACCTGCAAAGAAAAGGTAGATTTAATTGGTTTGGCTCAACATTTACTGAACAGTGCACTGATGGTTTTAAGTAATAAGATCCTAAAAAGTAATTTAATATTTGTACTTACCTCTTGTTGTTTTCTATCTCCCAGGAGTGGTGCGTGGGTAAAAGATATCCCCAGGGGTTCATGCGCCTTTTATTGGTTCCGGGGGGAGGGAACTCAAGGTGGAAAATAGGTTAAGGGGGAGTTTATGGGGAATAATTTTCTATAGTTTGGTTGATCATTGGGTGGATTATTTAACATGATTTTTGAGTAGGTTGGGTTAATGTAAATATATGTATAGTGTTTGGGGAAACTTTTAATGTAAATATTTTCTAGTGTTTCTTTGTATGTAGCTGTTTGTGCAGACCCATGGAAATGGTACGATCCAATTGAGCCTGTCTACTATATAAGCAGTCAATTGTAGCCATTTGTGGTTCTTTGGTTGTAGGGTATCATGGTGCAAATGTCAAGAATAAAGAAACATAACGTCACATTCAGCCATTTGCCTCCCATGTGCTTTTTTACATAATGGTTGCCTCTGAGACTGTGCACTGAAGCTGACAGAACTACTGCAGTTGTCTGTTATGTAATGTTTGTGGGATGACCATGAAGTACAACACAACATCTGAGATGTGCTCACAATACAAAATCTGGAGAGGTTATTCAGCAGCAGTGTAACAGGGAGAACAGCTTGATCTCAGTCCCTGAACCCCATGGTAGAGGCACAGACAGCATTATTCAGCTATAGAAAGAGCAGCTTATGGTACAGTGAAATGTCTTTTCACTGTCATTAGGCTACCTGTTGTCATAATCTGTTAACTGAATACAGATTGTATACCCTAAATGGTGGCATAGCATGGAGGCAAAAGCGGAGGCTAGAAGCTATGTTATCAAGTGGCAGCTAACAATTTTCGGTGGCATTTTAGTAAATAAAAGGTATTCAAGCAAGTGGTTCAGTCTCGGAACTGTTGGAATATGTACAGCAGGGGCGGGGTTAGGGGGTGGCTACTTGGGCTCAAGCCCCGGATATTTTGTGAAGAGCCCCGAATCTGAATTAAAAAAAACAAAACTCGCGGCTGTAACGTGCAGTACCGGAGTCCAACAGAGAGGCCGCAGCTGCTGAAAGTAGCCTGCATAGCTTATTATCAGTAAAGTCGTTTAAGTACAAAGAAAGTGAAGATACACAGACGTGGTTTCATGGGAAGAACCAGACAAGAATGGATAATAATAATGATAAAAATAAAGTCAATAACTGAGAGGCTGATGATCTCTGGATGACTGAGTAACAAGTATAGAAAAAGTAAAGTAGTACTATAGCTAGTAACACAGCTAGTTATATTTATGTATAATGTGTGTTTGTGTGTATGTATTCAAATGTATTCATATCTTCCCATTAAAGAAGGAAAAAACACTGAAATAAGTTTAAATTGACAAAAGGTAATCATAAATAAAAACATAATAAAAATCAGAAAATATTTTTGTAAAAAACAAGCACACAAGCATCATGGGACCCGTAAGCTAATGTTTTGTTGAGCAAACCTTTGAGGCAACCACTGCGATCAGGTGTTTTTTGTACCTCTCAGACTTCTGCACCTGTTGACAGGTTTCTTCCTCCACTAATAATCAGCAAACTGGTCTAATTAGTTCGGGACAGTTTTTTTTTATTGTTTTTTTTTTTAATTATTTTTTACAACCACAATTTCAAAGCAATACAAGATGACATATTGGTAGATGTCATAATCCGACAATGTTTGACGGATTATAACGTCTACCATTATAACAGAATAATGTTGATATTCTGGATCTGGTGATCCAGAAGTTCCTAAACATAGGGGGTACTGGGTCGGGTTTTTTTTGTCAGGCGAGTGACCCTATGTCTTGGCAAAGGTCTGTGTTCTTCTAGTTTATAAAAGATTTGGGGATTTTTTGATCCTATATATCCCATACACTCACTTGTACTGTATGTAAGTGTTAACATACAAGAAAAAAATGATAAATAAATAAAAGAAATAATAAATTGTCCAAAACTGAAGCCAGCAAGATTTTGTGAAAAGGCCAGGTTTAGGTGGTAGTCTGCTCCGACTTTAGATTCACTCTAAAGAGATTTAGATGCACATGCAAAGTATTACAAAATAAGAACCTTAAGTATTTTTAACATTTTATTTCCACCAGTCTGAAAGTTGACTTGTTCAGTTCAACAGTAATGATGGTAAACAAACAGACATTCTGAAAATCTATTAGCTCGTGACCCCCTTTCCCCAATTAACAGTTCAAGTATGAACATGCTAGCTCTTCACAACTCTTAATCATGTTTGACATGAGATTTATTTTGGCAGATTGGGAACATGAAACCGTGACTGAACGAGGGAGCAACATGCTGTGAGTGTGACACCTGGCAGCCCTGACCTTTTCTGAACTCATTAAGCTTTTATACAAGTACTAGTTTTGTTGGTCATTTTAGTGCTTATGGTCTGGTGCCAAATTGGGTCAAATTACCAACATATGAAAGCCATGAGGTGGAAAGCTCATTTCCACATTTGATTTACCTGAAGCCCCTAAAAGATTGTTTTTTTTTTCTTTCCAAACTGTCTTTTTAGTCTAAGACAATGACAATGTTACAAAGAGAAAAAGTATTATAGAGATGTTTATTATTTCATGATTGTATCTGCTGTTGACACATTCAACAAATCTGACTTTCCTCTTTCTGAAGTTTGCATCACTTGAAGGGAATCATATCTCTGAGGTTTTTAAAGAAATGACTGTCGTTGATTTCCTGAAGGAAAAGGTTCAGTAAGGGAAAGAAAAATGTTGATAAAAGTTTTAATCACCTCATATTTTTTAAAATGAGAGCATTTTTTGCCTCCAAAAAATGTTTTTTTTTTTTCATTGGTGGTTGATAGAAAATGATCCATGATGTTTTAGAGTTATATTGATTCCCTCAGTGTCAAGAAAAAGATGACGAAGTTAGAGGTAGTGGGACAGAACAAATGCCCCCATATCTTTCCACCGTCACATTGTGAAGGAGCTGCTAATAAGAAACATTGAAAACATCACAAAAACCACCAACTTCATGGTATTTTTGGCAAAAAACAACTATAAGTTTAAACAGTAATATCACAATAAATTTTTATTCAATGATCACAAAAATGAACAAATTGTCTGCATCCAGAGGTGATTCTTGGGTCTTTGGGGGCGTCAAGCAAAACTTCATAGAGGCCCCTCCAACCAGCATTCAACATCTTTTTTTTGTAATGTTGTATACTTGTAATAATGACAATAACATGTTAATAATATTTTCTTTAAGGGTTTGTTACAAAATAAAAATGTTCAATTCCAACTTTTAAATCATTTTCACTTCTTCTACTGATTTCTACTTCATTATTTACCATTTTAATTTATTTATTTGATCTATTTCAATTTAAACAGGGGGAATATGATTTAATGTAGTACCAATACAGAATATGGAACTAGAGGCATTATGACCCTTTAGGGTTACATTTACAGCTAAAACAGCACATACTGGACATGGAAAATAAAACAATAACATACAATTACTTTCTTCCAGTAGTGCTTATCATAATTCTGACCCATGAATTTTGTAATTTAACATCCTTAACTTCAGAGTTAATATGAACTAGACAGTTTTAATTTGATATGATTCAAGTTATTTGTTGCTATTTTCAGCCTCCTGACATCCAGGCAGTCATAAGGAGGACAGACTGAGTAGCTTTGAGCTAAATTAGCTTCTAGGTTATCACTACTTACCACTGTCCTGGTCTCTTCTTAACTCCTCCTGTTTTTTCTTTCATTTGTCAGTGTGAGATAGAAAACCTTTTGATTTTTTAAACCTGCTCTTTTCTGTTTACATAAGATGCACCTCTACAAAAAGCAAGACTAAGAGGTGGGGGTGGGGCCCTTTCAGGGAGTACCACTGGCAAACTGTCCGCATTGACACTGCTCTGTCTTGATTTAAAGTTTGTTAACCCTCACAGGCCCCTGTTCTGACTACAAATAAACAGAAATGTGTGTGTTTGTTGTTGGAAGAGGCGATCTAAAGCACGGCTACAACTCCACGTAGTGGAGCCAGGCCAAGGCACCAGTACCGGAACATCCAGTTGATTTTCCTGGCCTCAGTGACGACATTATAGTGAGGACTGTTGATGGTTCCAGCCACCTCCAAGGAGACGTGTTGGGGAGCCAGGCCAAGGCACCAGCACCTGAATACCCGGTTGACTTTTCCGGCTTCAGTGATGGCGCGTGGATAGAGGACTGTAATGGTTCTGGTGACGGTGAGACTTTTCTCTGGACTCTATTTTATCAATAAATTTGGTTAAATGCTCTGCTAGCCTCCTCTTGGTGTTGGTGCTCTCCACTTGAACCTATAGTTGTTTTTAATTTTAAAGCAAGTGGATGTGACCCACCCAGCCACGGGTCACAAATGGTTGCTTGTCGCTATTTGTGTTGGCCCTGCGATTAGGTACCGATACCGATACTCCTTATCGATACCAATTTTTATTGATAATCTTATCAATACAACGTAATTTAGAGCGAACAATAACGATAAGATGTTAAAAGAATAAACTTTTTTTAAAATCCCACAAGGAGGATCAGAACACAACAGAAGCTATTTTTACAACTAAACTCTTCTTAGAACAGAAGATCATAGAAAAAAAACAAATAAACATAACAGTGCAGTGGAGGCACTTCTCTTGCAGCATTTGGCCCTAACAGTTTTTGTTAAGAAAAAACAACATGTTTACTTTCTCAGGCTGCAGCCGAGACCTCTCTGGACAGATTGTGTCTCCTGTGGTCGAGAATACTCGTTCAGACGGCGTAGAAGAGGCCTGGACGCACAGATAGATGAATGACAGCTGTGAGAATAAAGGAAGTGTGTCTGTCTAACTACACCACCTTTGGACAAGGTCTTGTTCAGTGGGGATAGGGGGAAGTCCTCTGTAAACTGCAAGTTCTTTTTTCAGTCTTTCTTGAATAGTTGGTCCACTCCGCTGCTGAATGAGCTGCCTTTGCAGTTGTCTATCTTCTTCTGCGAACAGTTCTCCCAGTGCAGATGCTGGTTTTGATGCTAAAATATAAAATAACATATTTTTTCAAGTTAATTTCATTGCTTTTTGTTGCAACACAGCATAGGATCAAACTTATCAAACTTACATCCTCCTCCTCCTCGTCATCATCATCTTCTTCATTCCTTTGGAACTCAGCTTCATACATTGGCACCTCCGCATCCTCTGACAGCTGTGAGAAAGAGATTAGATTGCCTTAATTAAAGTTTTATATACATGCATGTACATTGCATACATTAACAAAGTTAAATTGTGATGACTTTTAACTTACTTCTCTCACTGCTACCTCCATCAGCCGGTCAAAGACTTCTTCTTTGTGGATTTTCTCCTTGAAGGGTCCATGATGGTGGCCTCTACCAAGAAGCATCAAATCATCATCCTATTCACAAATAAAACAAACAATAGTTTCACATAGTTCACGCAGTTTGTCTTTGTAAATGTAAAAGTAATGGAGAAACAAAATGCTGTTGCATAGGATCAGCAAAAAAGTGCAATGCAAAGTATGTAGATTTTTTCTACAGGAGAATTGGAAGTGTCATACATATAGAGTATGAATATGGATGTATGTCTTGTCTATACAGTGAGGAGCCAGCTATGTATGAATTGGGATGATAATACAAGTTTTGTTGTGGTTTTGCACCAGATAACGTTGGGACAAGTCATCCTACACTTTCTCCTTGATGGTGGCCACAAACGCAGAGTCATCCTGTGCAATTCATGGAAAGAATCTGGCTGAAGGTTGCCTGTTTTTCACTTGATACAGCCAAGGTGGACATGTACATTATTCTCATCACGCTGACAAACTCCGTGGCTTTTTTGTGGTCATCCTCTGTGAATCTTTCAAGTCTGAGATTACATAATTTATATATTTATTTATTCTACAATCATGTAGTTGCATTTGCTTTATAATGACATGAATTTTTATCATTCTTACAGGAACTCACTTTTTAAAATAATTCAATAATCTTTATGGTTACTTAATCTACATCTAATACTAGTTATTTATTAAAATACTAAAATAATTTAAAATACTAGTCCAGTGTCATTTGCAATTTCAATCAAACAGCACACTAGATTACCTCTCTCCTCTCTCTTTATCAGTTTTTGGGCTTGTGCGTCCAAGAGCGCAGCTTGTACGGCTGGGTATATCTGAATAAATAATTCAGCCATGAGATAAAGCGAGTTCCAGCGGATTCTCGCGTCCAGGACAACAGTATGGACAGTCATGCCTGAAACATATGGAAAGACCCATTGAAATCAATTTGGATATTGTTGTCCTGCTGTGGCTCCTGTCTGAGTGATAATATTGAAACAAAGAGGCCTATTTTCTTACCCAGAAGTCTCTGCTTCTCCACAACCAGGTTCTTTGCAATGGAAGATCTCTTGATGCACACAACACAGTCCTGGATCCTTGCTGACCACTTTGAGACAGTTTGGATGGTGTAGACCTTTTGTGCACTGAGGTTGAGAATGTGCGCAAAGCATCCAAGCTTTCTGATTTGGAGCTCACGTGCAGCCATTTCCATATTAGCTGCATTATTAAATGTCATGGCTACAACACTAAACTCTACAAGCACATCTCTTATCTCTTGAGCCACAACTGGACCACTCTGTGACTCATATACTGCCCGGTTTGACAGAACTTTCTGCCTTAACTAGCCTTCATTCACATAATGGAGTGTGACAATACCATAGTGATCCTGTGTGATACTCGTCCACCCATCACTGGCTATGGCCACTTTTGACCGGTACCTGGACCAGTATTCTGGTCCGGTACCAAACAATACTGGTACTCAGTATACATCCCTACCAGTCCCCACCCTGGACCGGTGACCTGTCAAGGGTGTACCCTGCCTCTCACCTTTTAAAATGCTGGGATAGGCTCCAGCTTCCCCGCAACATTTAATGGACTAAACGATACAGAAAATGAATGAATGAATGAATGAACGAATGAATGAATGAATGAATGAATGAATGAATGAATGAATGAATGAATGAATGAATGAATGAATGAATGAATGAACAAGAAACTTACACCCCTCAAAATTACATCCATCTGATTGCAGGAATAACCAGAAACTCTGTCAATAGAAGTCTGAAACTAGCAAATACTCACCAAATAGGTTTCTAGGGTTGATAGTGTATGCAATCAAATAAAATTCAAAATCAAGTTAAAATTTTTGCACTGTTTATAAATTGGTATTTTCCATACATACTCCTTTCGATTTTGAGATTGTAACCATCAAACACAACCACTACAATAAACTTAGAGTGAGTGTTTACCAGTCTACCTCAAGCCTTTGATGAAAAGTTATTTCTTTGAACCGCTTTCACATTGAATGGAGGCTCTGATGGTCCAGTTGTGAATAGTTTGTGCTGTGCAGCATTTAGTTAGTGCAGGTAAGGAAGAAACAGGTGACCCCCTTTTGTTCTTGCAGAGTTTACACCAGACACCAGCTTGCTTTGCTGCTTTGCTATTAATGAAGCCAACTGGAAGCCTCTGAGTGTTGCTGGAGGCACTGAAACTTGTTAGACTCGTTAGTGGTGTGTACTTGGTTCCACGTACTTTATACACATTCATTTATTTATTCATTTAAAAAGCCTAGCAAAAAATAGCCACATATGAAACACAACTGAAACAGTTCTCAAATAATTCTTTTAACTCCAATTTCAAAGAATAAATACAGTATCATTTACATCTCCAGAAGACTTGGGAAGCTTACACCTAAAAATGGATTTTTAACAGTCTTTTAAAAGAACTGATAATTACACTGATTTAGATTCCCATAAATGTGAAAATGTCATGATGAAACCACACAGACGCAAAGACTCGGCTCTGTTCTCTATGGGTGTCATTAATATTCAATAGAGAGCCTCCTTATACCTCTACCTGCCACTCTGTCTGTAAACTAAAGCCCCTTCATTTCCATAGTAACTCTGTAATAAATATCACTTTGCCCTTTCGGGGATAATGTTAACCATGCTGAAGGCCCTTTACAGAACTAAGCATTTGTATGTTACTCACATACAAGTATTCATGCACAAAGACATGTGGGACTATTGATGTAGGTTTTGCAAGTGCATGCCTGTATGTGCACAATTTCTACATTCATTAATCTTTATTTGTCTTAAGAGAACCTCCCATCAGACCAATGGCTTAATTCCATTAAAATAACACTAAGACACGAGCACACACACACACAACATGGCATGTTTCTCTATCTTGATTTCTTCATATAATTCCCTAATATTGTTGTTAAGGCTTAGCAATTAATTGCCTGCAAGCAACGTATACCACAGGGACACATGTCCAGCCAACTTGTTTAGTTATGATATAATGTTAATGTTCCAAGTCACAATGATGGCGCCTTACATGCAGTTCCCTTTTGCCTGTCATAGGTTAATGATCATTTTTTGTTTCTTTAATTTGGAGCTTCGCACTAACTCAACACGTGTTTATTGGAGGTAAGTTACAGAATAACTCAGTAGCTCAACAAAAATACCAGGTCACTAAAAGCACATGAAAGCCATTAACAGTAAATTAGGCTTTCAATGAACCCAAACTCTTCCATTCACTACTTTGCATTGGTGCATAACTGTATTGGGTTTAGGTGCCACAGCAGTGTAGTGGCTTGCCCCAGGACCTTTCTGTTTCTAATTTGTGTATAATTTTATAAACATTAATGGCTGAGTAACAAGGAAGACAGTAGTCTTGCACTTTTAACCTTGACCAATAGGGACCATTATCATTCTAAGAGCCACCGTATTAATAGTGAGGTCGAAAAGGTTACTGTAAGTAGTGCTATGTCACTGATTAGGCTGTTCTCTTCCCTGAAACGTTTCTATGTGGTGTGTGTGCATACAAGCAGATACATATGTTAATAACTATGTTCAAAGAATATATGACCTTGAGGGGTCATGAGAGCAGTTGCATGTGAAGGATAAACTCATGAAATTAACTTGTATACTTTTCTATCCCTAAACAAGTAGCTTTGATCTCTAACCGTAATGTTATAGCTGAAATGCAACCATGAAGTGGCAAGGTTTGTCCGAACATGATGTGATTACACATAACCATGGCAACCTGGAATATGGCCCCCATATAGGCCTGCAAACTACTCAGAGAAAAAAAGGTGACAGTGTCCGGTGGTGGCAAACGGGTGGCCGAGCCACCTCACTGGACAACGCTTTTAACAAATTAACAACACATGAAATTATACTAAAAAAAATGTATATATATATATATATATGTAATAACATGCATCACTATTTAACATACAAGAGGAAAATATAAAACAAAATATCATATGCACGCAACTTAGTTATTGCACAATCACTTAACTTAAAAGCTAAATAATTAGGAATTTTTCTGTAAAAATTATTTAAAATGCTCTCATTTGTTGCGAGGGATAAAAGGAAGCTTCACTATAAACAATCTGTCCTCTACATTAAACAATGTCTTTGTCAAGCTTTTCTCCTTTCAAAATAAGAGTTACCTGACAGAATAACTTCGGTGCACTGTGTAGCTCTTTACTACTTCCTTGTTCCTTAACCAATTATGTGCGATTCCCCAAAATGCCAAACAACAGAGCAGCATTTGGTATTTTATGTAATGCAGTAATGGTGTTTTGGAAAAGTGAATAGTGTGTTTGTCCTTATAAACCAAAGGTCATTAACAAGCAGACCACGGTCTGGATCCGGAACCTGTCCCACCTGGACCCGGAGTTAAAATATAAAATCAGATGGGGGTGCTTTTATTTTAACTGGGGCAACATTTGCAATCTTCACGGTAGCGGTCAGCAAACACGCGGACCAATTACATCTGAGGTAAGCCACCCCACGTGATGCAATCACCCAATCGGTGTGTGAGGCTCCTGCCGTGGTTGTCAACTGCCGGCTACAGGTTTTCTGTTAAGTCACTTGCAAATATTGCTAGTTGTTGTTGGTCTTGTTTTCCTGAGTGTAGTTTCTTTTCTGGGCTGGTCCTGTTATGAAGCCCTCCTGATTCTCACAGTTGTCCACAATAAAGAAAAAACCTCCTTGGATGCGAAACGTAAAAAGTAGTCTCAGCAGCTGTTTACTTGGTTACAGCGGCCGTCCGAACCGGCACGGCCCTAGCCACATGCACATTCAACTTCACGTGACAAAGCAACAGTGACAATGCCTGGGAATAAATAGAAGATGTGTATATATAATAAAGAGTAGAAAAGGGAGTGTATTAGAAGGCTCATCCATAAATAAGTCCCTAAATAAAAACCCTCTTATCCGTGAGGCACAAATCAGTTTTACTGTCATCACAGCATGAGGTGGAAGTTTTTATTTGTTGTAGGTCGTTTTACCAGAGGTGTTTTTGAGACGAGACATTGTACATACAGACTGTATATATGTACATATATATATATATATATATATATATATAAAATTCAACTTTCGGTTTTGATTTGAAACACTAGGTGTTAATGCTACTTATTTTGCTTAAATTACAGAGATTTTAGATAATCTACCACGCGGCAGTAATAGTAAATAAAGCAGATCTTTTTGTGTGGAGCAACAATGAGTTTTTAAAATAAAAACTAAATACATTAAGAACTTAATTTAACCATTAAAGTTAAGTTATATTTAAAAAAAAAAAAAAAATCTTTTCCCTGAACAACATTTATTTATTAACTGTTGATCCATAAGTCTTTTTCTTGGACATCTACAGTATATATTATTTATAATGGCCTATACTACTGTATATTAAATAAATAACCATTCATTCGACTTTAAAAACTCATCATCCTAAATTCCGGAACATGGATCAATCATGACATGATGTCCCACATCGGATCAGTCTCAGGAGATGATTAGGGGATAAAGAACTGGGACACTGACACTCCAGTCTTCTGTGTTCTTCGTCCAGTGCTCTCCTGATGCATGATTTCTGATGTCAGACAGTCCACCGCGCGCCACTGAAAACATGCGCCGACACATTTTAAAATGTGTCTTATAAACATCTCCGATGATGTCTGGCTAAGTATGGAAGCGTTTTTGCTTTTGCAGATTTGATAGAATATCGGGTGAAGAGGACATTTTAAAAAGGCCAATATGTAGCGTCTCTAGGCAACCGTGACTGCAACATACTGGCAAAGACAACGAGCAGCACTCAGAATAAGGGACAAGAGACAATCCAATTCAGACAAAAATACGGGATGACCCAGCTAATACGGGACAGTGGCAACCTTAGCGACCGCACACGACAACCTTCGTAATGAATATTCAGGATAGCTCAGAATTCCTAGTAGCCAGAACTCAGCCAGAGCACCAGGTTAAAGTTAGGGGCTAATGATGAGCCTACTGTAAGGTTACCAGCATAGGGTAGCATAGGGTAACTGTATGAAAAAAGCACTAGCTAACACTATTTAAAGGAAGAAAACAAATATCTGTTGTTTTTTCTCCAAAAAGATTGACTTACCTCGAATTCAATTTCCATTTCCATATGGTCAGGTCAGGTGTTTCATGACATTCGCTAAAGACAAACTCAGCTTGGGGGACTTCAGTCCAGCCCTCTCTAGCTATTGGTAGGATTTATTCATATCTGCCATTTCGGCCATCTGTCGATGGTACATCCCATGCAGGGCTTGTCCTCCCATGATAGTTCTTCCATTTCATTCTCATGGAGCTTGGATGTTTCATCTTAAATAGTGGACCTGATTCTCACTAGTCCTCGACCTTCCTCTTTGCGTTTAGTGTATAGCCTCTGGACACAGGATTTGAGGTGGAACCCTGTATGCATAGTGAGCATTTTCTGTGTTTTAAAATCTGTGGTCTGAACTTCCTCCTTGGGCCAGCTTATTATCCCAGCAGGGTATCTGATCACTGGCAGGCCTTAGCTGTTAATTGCACACCACATTTTTTTCCCTTAAATGTCAATGTTAACCATTCAGCTTTGTAAAAGTACTAAAACCATGCACGAATTAGCAGGAATCGGAGAGTGGACACGTTTGACCACTATTGTAATTTGTTAATAAACATCTTTACTCCAGCACAGAAATTAATATTACAGCAGCATTTATCCTATATTGTGTTTGATAGAGAAAGAAAATAGAACAGACATGAAAAATCATGGAACAGATAAAAACTGTTTCTGGATAAAGTGTAGAAACAGTGTGTCTTTGTCTGCTGCTGTTATCTCAACCAGGTTCAACTAAAGATTAAAGGCATTTTCTCGTTTTTTCTTTTCTTTTTTTGTCCTGTCCAGGATTTTTGGTTTCTTTGGTAATGAGGTAAAAAGGTGGATCGTATGGACTATTGTGTAAGCTTCATAAGAAAAAAGAAATCTAAAAAAAAAAAATTATTTCTGTATGTTTTCCATAATGACCACACAGAAGCTGTCTCTATAACATTTTGACCTAAAAATATCTGAGTATCAGCCCACAACCAATGACAGGCTAATAAAGAAAATCAGAAAGCTGCTGACTCACTGTTAATGTTAATTAATGATAGTTAGAAAATAATCTTCCCACTTTTAATAGAATGATTTAGTTCAGGAAAATATAAAATAACTAACTTTAAGGTCTGCTGTTTTAACCAGTGAACATAACCAGTTAACCATTAATCAAATGTTCTCCTGCTGGAAACTCTGAAGTAATCAACTAATTTTATGAATCTAACGAGAAAAACTAACATAGTAATCACATGGTAATGTACTGAGTTTTATGGACCAGTCAGACTTAATAATAAACGGTGTCGGACCAAAAGCCACATCAGTCGACCTAAAAAAATGCCCGGCTTGCATGATGTCCAGTCCGTCCCTGGTTAAATCTGACTACATGTCAGTGTGCACGAGGATCACCATGCTAGTTTCAAATACACCCTAAATTTACTCTAAAAGTTAAATGCATGATATGAAAAACTGGATCTATCTTTGATAAAAGATTAGAAACCTGCCCTTCAAGTCATACCCACAATAAAAACAAGCCTTAGGTTAATTCACTCCAGAGGAAAAATCCAGACATAACGTCGTCTGCTAAGTTGAGTTATTGGAATGAAAGTAATCCAGACATACATAATAAAAGCTCAGGGGCTGAAAGAAAACCTTCAGCTCCTCTAGATTAAAATATTCAGTAAGAGATCAAAGTGATGTGTTTTTTAAAGGCTGGATCCACAGCTCTTTCTGTTTATTATATTGTAGTTTATTTCTACAAGAACACAAATTTCATAGTAGTGAATAAATGTATCTCAGTTTTCTGACAATTTCTCTACTGTTAACTACCAGTGCAGCCATTTGAGTTTCCACTGGACTAACAGAATATGAGATTTACTTTCATTCATTCATGAAACAAAACAACAAGAACAAAACATAATCCAAATACATTACTAAAAAGAAGGCGAGAGACTAAAAACCTTAAATGCAATGACACTTCTTTCCAGATTGTACTACATGTTGGCTAGTGTAAATGACAAGTTCCATCCATCCATCCATTTTCTGACGCTTATCCAGAGTCGGGTCGCGGGGGCAGCTGCCTAAGCAGGGAAATCCAGACTTCCCTCTCCGCGGCCACATTCACCAGCTCATCCGGAGGGATCTCGAGGCGTTCCCAAGCCAGCCGAGAGATGTAGTCCATCCAGCATGTCCTGGGCCTCTTTCCGGTGGGACGTGCCCATTACACCTCACCAGGGAGGCGTCCAGGAGACATCCTGACCAGATGCCCGAGCCACCTCATGGACCCTCCTCTCCAGCACCCCTGAATAGACCTTCCCAGGGAGGCTGAGGAGTGTGATCCCCCTGTAGTTTGAGCAC
>JBAMHW010000001.1:35232682-35251862 GCA_037177495.1 Rhadinocentrus ornatus | reverse complement strand
ACCACAAAACAAGTAGTTGGTCCCGTTAGCTGTGCGCTAGCCATAGTGTTTTTTTTGCTAACTGTGTTTTGGTGTTTAAGAGGACTGTAAAATAAATATTTTGGGTCTCGATTACAGAGAATTTAAGCTTTCTAACAAGGTATAGCAGGCCTATAATTGACAAAAGTGTTATTGGAGAAGTTTTAGAGTTTGTCGAACGAAATGTCAACCGGGTCGCTGGCGACAAGGTGGGAAAGATGAGGGTAAAACATGTAAAGTTTTTTTATCCTAACTCTTAGAAGAATCAGAATCGAGAATCGTTGGGAACCGGAATCGGAAAACAGAACCGGAATCGGAACAGTAATTGTTCAAATTCAAATGATGCCCAACCCTACTTCCTGGTGACCTGGGACAGGAAGAACAACAAGACTTCTTTTTGGTGGTGGAGAGACCCAGGGAGGGGCTAACAGTCCATGCCCCCCAGATCCCTCAGAAAAAAAACCTGTCTGTGATTTCCAGTCCCCTCCCTCAAATGTGTGGTCGGGCAGCGTGCCAGGTGTGACCTCGGAGACCCTCAGAAGGACAACCAGGACCACAGCAGGTCACCATTTAAATCCTCACCAGCTACCTGAATCTGCCGGGGTAGGTTAAATGGGACTGCACCCTCCCAGATTGCTGCTGTTTCTAGGGTGGGACACATGTGTTTTAGGCCATGGACTTAAGTGAAGGTGCTATATCAGTGGGACGTTACTACAAAAATTAGATATAGAATGTAGCACAACAGGGTAGCTTGTCAGGGACTATTTTCTAATATGGGAAACGAGCCACAATGGTAACAGCTGAGCAAGTAGGTGCAGGTGGTTATGAAGGGGTCGGGGGCATGAGTAGAGCAGTGAATCCACTTCTCCTGAGCGGATGGTGAAACAGCACTGTGTGGAATATCCCAGCTGAGGTAGGTGTTGTTTAACTGTTTGTAATCACAGCAGTACTTCACTGGTTTGGTTTAAAGTGTAGGATTTTAACAGGTTTCTTCAAGGTCCCGGCTAGTGACCACCGTCGTCAGTTGCAGTGTCTGGGAGAAATCAGGTGGAGTAAATTGTTCTTCTATCATTAAACCTTGTAAAGATCCTTCCTAAAGGCCTGGAGGTTTAGGGTAGAACTGAAGTTAACCAGTGTGCCTCTGGCCACACGTATTCTTTTAAATCTAATCCTAACTGTGGCTCATAAGCCACTTTGTTAGGTACACTGATAAAGTTGGCAATGAGTGTAATTATGAAGTCATGAAGACTGGGACATCTGTGGACAATCGTTGTCCTCATCTGCTCCGGTGATCTTTAATATTTTTTTTAACTAAGTGGTGATTCCAGCTTGGTGAAAATTTCCACCCTTAGGTTATAAAAAAATGTGTGATATATAAGTAAAATGTTACATTTCTCCACTGCAGTGTTCTGTATGAAATGTCTAGATCAGGTGTTAACCTTTTTTACACTGGGGCCCAACTTTTTTAGTTTGAAGTGGTCAATGGCCAATTCAAATATTAACACTGCATTAGTTTAATTTATTTAATTCTTGGTTAAATTTGTATTCAATAACTAAACCAAATGCACGTACAATTTAACAAGCTAAAACCTATTTAAAATATGACAAAAAAATATGCAAAAAAAAATTTTATGTGATACAATGAGATTATAAAGACATTGATATTCCTCGTGTATGTATGTGAAACATTTTTTGTTTTCATCTTTTTGTTTTAAATACGGCAAAACTTTCACTTCAGGTTAGCAGCTAGCTAAGTGTTTTCTTCTGCTGAGCTTGTTGAACAACTGACAGACACATTACTGCCGCCAAGTGGTAGGAAGCTGCATTGCAGTGGTCCCGCAGCCCTTATGGCCCACAGCTGCCAAAATTCTTTTTTTTTTTTTTTTAGCTTTCTAGGTGGTGCTCGAGGCACAAGCTTGGGCCCCATTGTTGAGAATCACAGATTACATATATTTTACAACAATTTACTATTTATTTACCTTTCAAATAGAACAACTGATATGGGTCTCCTGAAAGATAGTGACATTGAGCAGGCGATATAGTTCTGTGTAGTGTTGAGAGTAACGCGTTACTTTGTAACGCATTACAGTAAATGTGTGAAGTTCTCATGTGTTTTAAGTGGTGCACGCATGCTGCTTCCTGTGTGTGTGCTTGCCTGGTCACGTTGCCATAGAGATCGATTTGCGTGACATAGGTGATTGTGCGCCAACTAAGAAGAAAGAAAAATGCAGCTGGAGTCGGAGATACGCGCTTTAGGTCAGTGGTGATATTCACATTATTTTCAGTTCAGTCCAGTTTCAGTCCAAACTTGTGATGAAAGATCCTGCTCGCCGGTCAGTGGAAGGAGTCCTTCAGCAGCCGACCCTCCTAAACAAGCTAAGCTTTATTCAACATTTCCAGGAGCGCAGCAGCCGGTAACAGACAGAAATTAACAATGTAGTTGCAGGTTCATTGTAGGAGACATGCTCCCCCTGTCCACTGTTGATTCGCCCAGGTTTAGAGAAATACTAGATAAAAGGATTATGAGACAAGTGTGTCCATTTCTTCCCACAGACAGCCATGTTGTTCTTATGGTTACTAGTAACAAATGACTATTTTAGAGTTCCTACCCCAACACTGGTTCTGTGCTTGTAAACCTTTCCTCACATCTTGTGTTTGGTTAACTTTGTTATTGAAATTCCATTTTAATCATATTTATTGCCTGTATTTTCGTGAAATCATGAAGCCACAAGCCACACATTTAAACTTGCACAATGTTAGCAAGCCGTGCACTGTCTCCTTCCTTATGAGCTTCTGTGGCCAAAATACACTCTCGGTAGACATGGAAAGTGGACAGCATGAAGACAATGCAAGCTAATGTGCTGAAAATTTTTTACCCTTTGTAGTGAAACTGCATCTTGTATTGCTTGGAAACAGTTATTCTACATTCTGTAAGTAAATGGGGTGGCATTACCAGGTCCACCACTCAGAAGCTGCACAGTGAAAGGATCAGTGTTATACTGTCATGACCCCATAAATCACTTCTTTATGTTTACAGTCCTAGTAGTGCCTATAGTTTGACTTTATTCTTTAACAATAACATCGGCTTTACACAGCAGCACACAGTTTAAGTACAACCTTTATTAATACTGGAATCATCACAGTGCGTTTTGTTACATTAGCAGTGACTAAAGTAAAAAAAAAAGGATAAATTTTACAAACAAAAGAAGAAAATAAAACTTCATCTGCAGCAACAGAGGTAAAACAACCATAGAAATTAAGTCACGCTAAATTAAAGAAAAAGAGCGTTAAAGTTGGGGAGAGAAAGAAGATAAAAGCACAGTGACTGCAGGGCTTCTTAGGAGGGAAGAGAAGAGCAAAAGATTGGCTTATAAAGGAAGATGAAGCAGGTGTTGACTGTCACAATGCTATTATTTGAACAAGTAGCCCCATTGAAAATACCTCAGTGACGAGTTATGTAGAGATCTGGAGAGTTCGGATGTTGGCTATCAAGGAAGAAGACGAAGAGAGCAACAGACACTACCGAGAACTGGAGTATACACAGTTAAACATTCAATTTAGTTACAGTGACAGTGGCACCTGGAGGCCAGTTCGGCCACTCTGTTCTGGATGACTGACGGACACTTGCAGTGTTTCATCAAGAGCCCCCCAGAGGACCTCAGTGAACCCTTATGTGGTCACTGAGAGTCTACTTTTGTAATGTGCACTTCAGATGAGTGTGTAAAAGTGCGAGTGAATGCACAGGGGATTGTTTCAGTATTAGCAGAAAGGATTGACAGATTGTGTGTAGGAGGTGGGAGGGAGGAACAGTAGGGGTCTCAACCATGTGTCCTTATGCAACACACATTCACAAACATGGATAAATGCATAATTGCGCATAACTTTGGGAAGACGGTTAAAACAGTGGGCTGTCTGCAGCACATTCATGGTACTTCTTTAGGTCTGACCACAAATGAAAAACTACATGTATGTCAACTGTTAGTTTCTGATTTCAGTCCAATAATCAGATATTTCCCAAACATACATGATTGCTGTCCACAAAATTTCCAATATAGTATTCTAATGGTGAGTTCAAGCTGTGAGCAAATGCTCACAGTGGAAATCTTCCAACCTTCTATAAATCTTGGTTACCAGGGAAACTCATATGAGGCTAAATTGCTGGGAGAAGTTTGTCATGGCTGGGTGATTCAGGCCATCGGAGCTACGTGAGTTTAATCAGTAATTAAATTAAAAAGGACTTTTTTAGATACAATGGACTGGTGACCTGTTCAGGGTGTACCGTGCCTCTCACCTGATAAAATGCTGGGATAGGCTCCAGCTTACCTGGACCCGTAATGGATGAAGCGGTACAGACAATGAATAAATGAATGAATGAATGAATTTTTAGGTACTTTCATTAAAGGTTATGTAACTTTCTGACTTAAAAACGCTGCATTTCTGACTCGTTTAATGGCTTAGTGACATCTATTATGTACAGTTCTGGATTTCTCCCGATGCTGAGGAACCACACTTTTTCTTCTGGGATGGTGTGTGATGTTGCAGCTGAGTTTCACTCTACGCACCTCGTCACACATCAGCAATGGGATATAAACACATCGGCCACTTTGTAGCTGATTAAGATTAAGAGAGAAAGAGTAAGAGAGAAAGGAACAGAGCGAGAGAAATGACAGGAGTCAACATAATACTAACTTTTAATGGCAGGATAGAGCTCAGAGTACAGGTAGGATGCAAGATGGATGCCAAATTAGCCATTTATAGGGTGTGTGTCACTAGCTGTGTTTACACAGAGCATGTTTAATCCGATTAAACGTCCAATTAGAATAATGTGTCATGTAAACATGTCAGATGATCCAATATATTAATCGGAAAGAATTTTTAATCCAATCATGATGGGTGATTTAAACCTTTTCACGGTCAGATCAGCAGGAAAAAATTGGCATGTTTACACTCCAATTGTTTCTGTGGTGGATGTTGTTTCTGCAAATGCTTAAAGCACATGTGGATTAGATGATGTAATAAGTTTCAGAGAAGACTCGAAAAATGGCGGAAGTAGAACAGATCGGGACTGTAGCAAATTGCACATGTCAAAAGGGTTAAAATTGTTTTAAATCTGTCCATCGTGTAAATAAACGATGTAGCTACTGAGAAAATCTGCCAAAGTTCTGTGGTGCATCTTTAAAAAATCACCCTATTGCCCTACTCAACTCCACCCCCATATACAGACTTTGTGGTTGCTTCAGTGCAATGCAACGGTTGCATCACAAAATGCGGTGGCATTGTGTTTCTGTAGAAATTTTTCGCACAAAAAAAAAAATCTATTAACTTTGTGAAAACAAAAGAACAGATTAAATTGCAGAGTCGCTCTAACAAGATTAGCATCTGCACTGTCTCTGCTACCTGCCATGGTTTCGAAACCGAATGGTCCACTGCGCAACAATAATGGCATACATTTTTAACCTTAAACTGTTTGCATGTGAATTAAAGGGTAAAAGATGTAAAAATCTTTATTTAAAACTACAACTGCTCATGTGGACAATGGAATTTTAACAGAGCACGTAAAATTACTCCCACTTATAAAATTTCTTTGACAGAAGCTCACTGATAAAGTCACATTAGCTACTTATGAGATGCTGCCAAAAAGATGTCTTAAAATCTGATCAAAATTAATTAAAATGTAATCTGGCATTGAGAGGGAGTGTTAGACATCCATCTGCTTGCCTTGAAAACAACTCCTGCAACTGCATCCACCAGGGAGACTCTTACCCAAGCTAACGAGTCCAACGCTTTGAACAACACACCCAGGACACGTTAGCCATTTCAACACATAACCCACTTTTGTACTCTCACACGCATGCTTCGTTTACAGACACAGAGGGCTGGGAGATGAAGGGGAAAATAGAGACAGATTACAAACAGAGCTAAGTGTGTATTTACTTTGGAGTGCGGTAGAAAAAAAGACTTCAACTAAATTATTTTCCATTAGATTTGATAGGCACAGAGAGCCAAACTACAGCCAATGAGAATTCCCATCGTCCACCAGGACATGCGTTGTGTTCGTCAGCTACTCGGCATCCTCTGTGGAAGAGGTTGAGGTTTGAGGGGTAATGTGAGAGAAGGAAGGATTAAATGACTTTTTGTTGTTGCTTTGTCCAGTAGGTGAAAGGAGTGAAGAAAAGCCGATTATGCAGCTGTTCAATGGCCAGTCTAAATACTCTCTCAATACACTGGGTTTATATTGTATGGTATGTTCATACTGGATTTATAGTTTTGGGGTCAAATGAATAAATTAGTTATTTTAGCAAGAAATGAGCAAAAAGAGTATTACCCAAAATCTATTTCATTACTTTAACATTTGATATTTTAAGTAACCTTCCATTAATCACAGGTAGATAACTGGTGTGTTTTCAGAGGCTAGGAGATTACTCATCATTTCAGCTTTGAAATGCACACGGTCCATAACTAGTGTAAAAGAAATACTTTGTGACACAGTTGTGCTGAAGAAGTTGCTGGGTTTAGTCACGTTGTTGTTTTGTGTAGGAATGTTCCTAACTGAGGGGAATCACCCAGATGTATCTGAGTGGCAGCTATGATAAATTCTCCCCGTTGCTAGGGAAAGTAGTGCCATGGCATCTTTATCATCATTGGAAAACACTGGATCATTCCTAATGAAAAGAAAGGAGATAATCCCATCACACAATTCCTTTTAACTGCAACATTTAAAGTGCCAATTATTATCTATCATCTATTAGTCCTAGCTGCGATTTGTGGATGTAAAGATCAGGACAGGATGGTGGGTAGCCTGTGAAAACATCTTTGAAAAGTTATTTTGTTTGTTTTTTTTTACATTTTTTTGTTGCTTAATTGCTGCAGACTCACATCACAGCTCAATGTGTGACGGGATTCTGGTTACAGTGTGGCTGTCTTTTAAAAAATACTAATTTCCCCTACCACAGTTCTTATTCTGATGCAATTTTCCAAAGAGATCAAGAGAAAATGCTTTTAAACTAGTTGTTTTTTTTGTTTTTGTTTTTTTTTAGCATTTCTGTGCACACACACTCGATTACTTTGCACACTTTCTGTATGAGGTAACAAAAAAAGGAAAAATAAATAAAATTTTATAAATGTTATTGGAAGTTCAGTTTTCAGCCTTTTGATCCATCCCAAAAATCTAGTTCATTTTAAAATATCACTCTACATGATGCCTGTTCCTTTAAACTGTTGTAGGATGATAGAGATAGAAGGAATATTATGCATGTGTCATATGAGCAAAATGTGTTTGTGTGTATGCACGCATGTAGATTAATGTTTCTATGTATGCACAGGCACCAACTTTTCCTGTTTGCTGGCTGGCTGGATTCTATCCACATACCCACACACATAAATTGACATATTGACACTGTAGCAGAGTAGTAATTTTAGCTTGTTCACACAGTTAGTTCAGTACACACTTCATTTAGCATGTTAAAACATTATTAAGTACAGATTTGTGCTGTTATCTGGGTATTTTAAAGGAAAATAGCAGTGTTTTATTTATTCTCATCTCATACTGATCATATTGTCAGTCATTGCATTGTCCATGTCTTTTAGCCTGTAAAGAGCATGTTGATCCCATTCAGTTTGAATATTCCACCCTGTAAAATCCTTGTCTGGTGTCTATTTTATGGGCTATTATCAAAGTAAAACCTAATGTAGATAAGTGGCACATGCACATTAAGGCATCAGAGCCATGTACTGTGAAATAGGTGAGAAAAACAGTGGTATTTTCCTTTATCATACTCACAATTGAAAATCATTGTGAATGTACATACATGCACCCTACACCTGTATTGCTTCCATACTGTCTTAAGTAAGTACTTAATTCAGTTGTTCAAGAGGAAAGCTCTGGCATCACAATAGTCCACACAAACCCAACATGTGCAGTTTGTTGTCCACTTTAACTGTAGCACATTCAGCATATGGATGTAATTCTAGTACAGAATGATCAAAATATACATATCTTTTTTTTTTCTCAAAGAATGGAATACAAGCTTGCTGCTTTCCCCTTCCACCCTCTCGATCATTCAGCAAACAGCATCCAAATGTGACAACATGCTTACAGCACCCCACCCTGACAAAAGGAAACATCTCTGTGTCGAAGCACTGTTGCCAACTTCAACCAGAAAGCATGCTTGGCAGAGACCGCCAGTGTTGCACAAAATGAAAATGTTTTTTGTTCTCTTAACTCATTAAAATGAGACATCCTCATGTTCTCTTTAAAATGACCACAAATGTGTCAAAATGCTTTAGGCAAGGCATAAAATTAATGAGAGAGCTGATGTCACTGTCTATGTTCAGGTCACTGCTAGAGGAGCGTACAGACATGGTGATGAAGAGTTCACTAGCCTACGGATCAACAGCCAAACAAGGACACACTCACTCTCAGCCCAGATATCCTACATCCATATAGTTGTTTCTGTTACAACTGGAGGTTTCTTTTTCTTCTTTTTACACTAATTAAAAGTAAGACTTAGTATTCATACAGTACTGCCGAAGGAAAACATAAACAAACTGAAAATTCCACATAAAATTTTCTAACTAACCTTTATACCAAATCTGTGCAACTGATTCTCTTTTACAAGTACAGCACATACAGTACATATAGTATGAACAGGCAGTGAAATGCTCATTCCACACATCTTCTCCTCTCCCTGTCAACTTCAGATGTCTGATCTAAATGCGAACGCTTCCTCACCAGTGGGCACATCAAGCAGGCTTCATCTATTCTCACATCTTTATTCTCATAAACTTTTCAAAAGCCATTTCCTAAACTCAACTGGGTTATTTGCTTTAGGCTAATCTCAGCTTTGCTGGGCTGGACTGGTGATTTATTTTTGTTTTCTTATTTATAACAGCAGTGCCTTGTTTACACTTACACAGAAACTGGATCACTTGGAATTTATCATTTTTTTAGACTGAATAAATATTTTTCATCAGAAAATTAAATAATTCATATCAACAAAAGTTAGTTTGCATATTTTTAATCTTCTGTAAATATCTGATGTTTAACTGTAGGCCAGGAAAAGATTCCAGCTAGCTGGTAGCTTAAAAGAGGATAGTTATCGCATGTTAGCCGTTAGCTAACTGAGCTAGCTGTCACTCTAGTTACCAGGAGAGCTGTAGAGTCTGTAAACACTTTTTAATACGGAAAACATGCTGACAGTCGAGCTCTGAATTAAAAACATTTTCACAGCTGTTGAATTTAAAACTTTAGTCACTTGAAAGTTGACGCATTAGCAAGAACTGCCCAAGACTTAGCAACCAACTAGCAAGTATGTTTTATGTTTAAGATTTAGTATTTTGTCTTTGCTGCAGTAATGTCCTCCTGTACAGCTACTCTCTTTTTATATGAAACACAAGGTTTTAAGAAGTGTTGTTCAGCTCTCCCTAGGGCTTACAATTTGTCTCATAATGCAAAATATACACTTTGTGGGCGAGACCATATTTTTAGTCATTAGAGCTGCTTTGTAGACTAAAAACTGCAATAATAAAAATAAACTGTAGCATGCACATTAAAAAATCTAGATCAAAAGCATTTAAATGAAGTATCATGAGATCATATTGCAAATTTTGCAACATTTTTCATTTGTTGCACCAATACAAAAATCATGATTTTAGTTTAATTTGTCAATGTTTTCACATTTCTGCTTTCACCTGCTCCCCAATAGATATTGGTAGATAGTTTTTTTCCTCATAGTTTGAAGAAACTGAGTAACTTAGGAAATTAATCAAAATAAAATGTTCTTTAATGTTATTGAAAAATCTAATTCCACTTCAAAAGTTGTTTGAAATACTTTAGAGTATTCCTAAACAAACAAAATAGAGCAAGAACCAGCTTATATGAAAAAACAGTCTCACCCATGAAGAGCATGTGTTTTGCATTTGTGTTAAGTTTTAAAAATACCAGTGCAATCATGTTATAAAACACTCTCATGGCTTTCACTGTCACCAACAGGCAGTAGTGTGTGCAGCCCCTGATGCCTGATCCACTCTCAAATCAATATTTTGCACTACTTTCTTATCCTGTCTCTCATTTGAACAATCACTCCACTGCTACCAGTCTTCATCACTTCCTCGTCTTCACTCCCTGTCTTCTTCTACTTTCAGAAATGAAATAGTTTTCTCAGGACTCAAGCATTGCTCTCACTCTCCCTACCACACAGTATGACTACAGCAACACCTACTGGTTATTTTACATACTCTACCCCCATCAAAGTGCTTACAGTTTTCCTTTTTTTTTCTTCTTTTTTTTTAAATTTTGTAATCCATTTTATTTACCAGAGAGAGACAGGAGACAGAGAGAGACACGTGACAAAACCAACTACGCATGAATTCACAGTCGATTTGTAATTTAGCATTCCTGATGATTGCCTGAATGGGACAACGGAGAACCCACAATCCTCCAGCGATCCACTTCTTTGAAACAAGAAAAATAAAACACATTTATTGCTCCATTCTAATTTATCGTTTTCTCTGTGGTTCTAGAAAATATATATGAATATATCTATACGCCTGGATTACGTCTCGTAGCTTCTCGTACAGTGGTAACAAGGTAAATGACGTCACAATAGAAACAAGAAAATACACGCACAACACACAGGAGAAAAGCCCTGCCCTCATTGGGTGACCAGCTGTCCTGCAGCAGAGCTCTACCCGCCCCCCCACCCACACACACACACAGAATAAATCGGCCACATGTATCCACACACTCAATTTTATATTTGCCCACATGCACACGCATGAATGTGAGCACACGATATGCAGAGAGAGAGAGAGGGGAAGGGGGAACTAGCACAGTTCAATGCCAACAGTATTTTTTTAAACCTTTTACATTAGAATTAACCAGAGGTCCGCTGGTTTGTTAGCTCCCCGTGCTAGTACCAAAGCTTCAGTTCAGTGGGCTTAAAAGTACAATGCATCACTGCTGAGACAGCCGGAGTTCAAATCCAGCTGGTCACATGGCACTCTTGACTCCCCCCTCTCTCTTTCAACCCCATCAGACCCTCCCTCAGTCATCAGTCTCTCATCGGGAATCAGACAGTCGGGTTAAAGAGGATCGGGAGGGAAGGTACACTGGCAATCAGAACAGAACTCTATGTTTCTCTCTTTCTTTGCCTCTTTTTTTTATCTTATCTGTTTTTTTCCTGTGAGTCTTTCCATCCCTGGATGAGGGTGTATAGAAGACAAACATGCGTCCGACACACACTACTTATAGTGGCCTGCTAAAAGCCTGTCAATATTAAGTATTTAACTTTTAATTGTCAGAATGGGTTAACATTATTAATGTTGTCATTATATTATATATCATTTAATCTAAAGGTGTTTTTTTAAATGTGTATGTTTTTGTTTTGATTCCTCTTCTGTTATATTAGAGCTTTCCCTACATGGTTAAGGTTTTGTGAACTAGGTGGTTGGGTTACACCACACCAACACATGACCCCCCATTTGCTGACGAGCATCCGACTATTTCTGCTTTTCCTCCCATCACAATATACGTGGAGCTGAGCGGTCATTAGAGACCGTTTTGCGAAGGCGAACTCCTCTCCGGATGGTGGTCAGCATGTCACCAGACCCCTCTGCCCCCTCTGGGCCTGTCTGAGTGTCAGTGGGGCCTGTTTTCGGTGGGGTGGGGTCATCTGGGAGGGCGGGGAAGGGGAACTGGCCCTCACCGAGGGCGTGCGCGCTGGCCACCAACTCGCCAATCTTCTCCACTAAGCTGTGCCGATTTGCTGCGATCATCTGATCCTCCACTGATCCGGCTCCCGAGCCTGCTGCCATCACGAGGCCCCCGTGCTGCTGGGCGTAGACCTCTAACGCCGCCCCGGATCCCCAGGCGGTATTCGGCAGGCTGAGTCGCTTTGGCGATGCCTTCACATAATCAAGCCCTCCCTGTGTGTCCTCAGCTCCAGTGAAGTACACACACTCTTCACTGCCCACACGGACAGGCACTCCACCTGCATGCCCCCCGCCTGCGTACCCACCTGCACCAGGTGAATGCGAGTCTCCGGGAACAGTGGGTGTTTTGACAGGCACAATGGGTGGTCGGATGGGGATGGGCCCTGCGCTGGACAATGTGCGCCTCACTCCTGGTTTGGTGGATGGGGTTCGACGGATGGTGGCAGTGCCTGGAGTCCCTGCTCCTCCTCCCCCGACTCCGCTCGGTTGTCCCGGTATCCCGTGAGCCCCTGGACCAAGAACCCCACTGGGCAGGCCAGCTGTACTGGCTGGCCTCTTGGTTTGGATCATGCGTCTGTAGTTCTGAGCAATGTTAGAGTGGCGGGGAATCGTGGAGGACTTGTCAAACTCGACTTGTCCGTCTGGACCTTCAGTGTCACCGTTCACAGAGTAGCAGTCATAATCTGAGCCTGATGTGTGTTTTGTGGGGTTAGAAAAAGGAAAATTGGAAAGTAATTCAGAAACAGAACACAGAAACTTCACAGAGATAATGTAAGTTGCTGAAATTATTGAACTTTGTTAGCTACTGAGAGCCGGCAGACCTAGGCAGGGACAAATTCAATATTTCTTTTATTTTTCTATGTATTGTTGTTTTCCCGCTGCTGTCAAAGAAACTGCCAGTCTAATCTGTCATAAAGTTTGGCTGCTCCCTGGATTATTAAATCCATATGTGAAGTTTGTAACACTGACAGGTGAAAGTGATACTATGAATGACAAACATCTGTAGAGCTTGTAAATATTGACAGCACAGTAACAACCCCTAAATGCTTGCTTTTCCCAAGATGCTACCAGAAATATGATGATCAATGTAGCCAGGTGAGATGTAATAAATCTGTCTGTCCTCGGTTGAAGAAGATTACAAGCTGTAGATTAGAGTCTGACCTTGTGAAGGAATCGTGTCCTCGGAGCAGGACGGGGTTGTTGTCTCTGTGCTATATCCACTGGAGTACTGTAGGGAGTCTCTACTGCTTTTCTGCTGCTCCATACTCAGTCCCCTCGTCAGCACCATGGCCAGGTCACTTGCCGCTGGAGAAACCTCCTCCCCGTGCTGAAGACACATGGGAAAAGGCTGAAATGGACTGAGATTTGATCCAACATTTGCCCAAACACTGAACCTAAATTACAATTCAGGTGATTTTGATTATTTCTCTGTTACTTATGTGGAAATAGTATTAATTTGATGATGAACTCCATTTACTGGCTGCCACATTCACCACTCATTTTGAAGAGATTGCATCTGTTTTGCTACCTGCTTACAAACATATTCTAAAATGTAGTTTTCACTAAAATAAGTGCAAGCTGGAGACTAGAAGTCAGACAACATAGAAAGTTCAGCGCACTTAGGGATTTCTTTTAATTAGCTGGTTTGAAAATAACTAATAATACAGTTCATGCCTCGTAGCATTACAAGACGGATTTAAGTCAACTCGTGTATTCTGACTCTGGGCCAAGATATGAGCAAGTTTGTGTAATGACAAAGCACAAACATGAATCTAAATCTGCATATTTCTCACAAGAGAAAGAAACTGTACAATCCAAATAAATGTTTACTGTTTTATAACCTCATAGAGCTGCTAGGGACAGAGCAATAACTGCCATTTGTTTGAGTGTGTAAGCTGCCCTATTGTGACGGCACATTCAGAGGAGACTGTAATAACAAGTGTATTTTTTATATTAGTGTGTTGCAAGTGTATGTTTGAAGCTTATACAGTTGTGTTGTAATAAGCTACAGGCTCAGAAGAAGCAACAAGTGTTGTATTACAGTGTCATATTATGTTAAACAAAATCAAAACCAAAATACAGAAGCGGAGGAAAACCCTCGCTGCTTTCACAGGAATGACGGGTAAGTAGCAGCAGAAGCCATTGCCTTCACATGTAACCAGTATTAAACACAATGCTCTACAGGATGAAAGACCATTCACTAGTGGAAAACACGCCAACCCAGACAAATTCTTCCATGAGTCACGTTCCAGCAGTTTCCACCCTTATATGTTTATCATGGCTGCTTCGTGTAGGGTGGATCTGTTTGAAGCATTGTGAGTTTGCAGCCTCAGAAATAAATGCTATTTGTTTGCAAGCTGCAATATGTAAGTAAGTAAGCAGGATGCAGAGTAGGGCCAATCTGACTGGATGTAAGGTCACAAGGTCGATAGGATACTTAGAATACAGGACATAACATACTTGGTTCAGGGGCCTTAAGACCAGTTTCCACCCATAAATTTGCATTCCCACAAAAAAGTGGAAAGGGTGCCAAAGTATCTACATGTAATCTAATCTATGGTTACTTATCTTCTTAAAATCCTGCTTACACCCTGCCTACCAGGTAAGGGTACGGTTGGTTCTGGCAGAGATCAGGGTTTACTGAGCCAAGCCGAACCAGACTGTTCCATACCACCCTTGTATTTTATCAAAATGAACCCAATACTGACCTTCTCTATTGGTTCTCTAATGCACCCCCTAGTGGAATACTCCAGTAATAAGCTTAGTATGTGCACCACATCTTGTGCTTTAATAAAATATACCAACTGTGAAGCACGGTGGAGGAGAGGTAGCCACAGTCAAGTCCATCATAAAGTCCTACATATACCTAAGTACTCTAGCACCAAATATGAGGTTAACTGACTGGTTAAGCAACGGGACAATGATCCATAGAACGCCACCAAGTAGAGAGAAAAAAAAATCAGTGGCCCAGTCAGTCCCGTAAGGACCTCAGGAAAGCAGAGCAGACACAAATCCTAACAAACCCCAATACACTGAAACACCAAAGCAAAGAAGAGTGAGTGAGATTCTTCCACAACGTGAGAGGCTGAAAGCGTCCTACAGGAAATAATTACTTCAAGTTCTTTCTTTTAAATGTGGTTCAACAAGCCAGTCTTAATTCAGTTTTGGGTTTTGACTTTTGTTAAATAAGGACACAGTGTAATGTGATGTGTTGCTCATCTAAGACTGAATTTCACTAACTTGAGTACCTGCTTAGACCATATATTTTATATTATGTCCTGATATGGAAAACATTCCAATATAAAGAACTGAAAAACAAAAACTTTATATTTCCCATAACTGTATGTTTTATTTAATTAGCTTTCTTAATTGTTTGGCTGAATTCCCTTTGGGGTCTATGGAAGGCGTATCCACTAATATATATAATATTACTACCCTAAAAAAAGTGGGGTTTTTGGTTCATTTGTAACGGTGGACCTGAATTTGCATCTTTATTATTTGCTTTTTGGGATGTGAATTAACTGGTAGAAAAGTTTTCAGAAGTTTCTCAGATTTATTCTACATTAACGTCTAAACTAACTGGAAGATATGTTACATAAACCACGATGACTAACACCGCTCACTGTCAACCACACTTTACTTACAATATATTTATGTTTTAGCTGAACCACTTTCAGAAATGAGCTTCCTCAATCTGCTTGTCATCCAAGGTTACCTTGGCAGCGATTGTAGCTGGTGTCATCCTGGGTCTCTGCCCGTCATCAGGGTGCAATGCCCCGGCGTAACCCTGGGACCCTGGTGACCCCTCGTTCTCCCTCAGCCGATCCAGAGGTTCCTTCCTCCTCTGAACTGGTGCTGCAGCCACGGGCTGTTCATACTGACCTGCTTTGGACCAATCCTGGAAAGGCGAGTGGAATTAATAAACAGGAAGTAGCAGCAAGTATCAGCACGAGAGACTTGTCCACTATCCAGCAGTTTGAAGCCCTTCATCTGAGTGCAGGTTGGGGGGACTCTTCTGGGTGGGCTGAGTCTCGGGGCATGTGTGTATGTCAGTGTGTCTGGACAGGGGCCGTTAAGCGTTGGAGTGTTAAAAATTATATGTGTTGATGATTTAAACCCTGCTTAATTTTGGCCAATCACCAGCTGATCGATGGCAAAACCAGCGAGAGGAAACAGTGCATGCACACACAGCGAGGATGAACATTTTAACGCAGCAAAGCAATGCGGTTATGAATGAGTTAATCTGATGGGAAAAATGAAAAGAAAATAAACTTGTGTATTAAGTGAAACTTATTAAACAGAAACGGAAGAAAAAAAGGTGCAACTGAAGAAATGGCAGCGAATGGAGAACAAACCTTCCACATGGGAACCTTTGATGTGGGGGAGGAGGAGCTGGATCCGGGGGGGCGGGTATAGGGTGGGGACGCAGGAACAGGAAGAATGACAGAGAGAGGCCTGGTGGAGCCAGAGTGAGAAAGAGCAGGGCGGAAGGTAGCGAAGGACGAGCCAAACTGCGGGACGAGAGACACAGTCATGTCATCAGAGAATGAAAAAGCAGAAGACACAGAGAGGCAGCCCGCCGTGGGACCACCCGGCCAAAACAGGGTGTGAGCACAACACCTACAACAGAAAACGTGAAGTTTAAGTCACACTGCGTAGAATTTTGGGTTATTGGATTGATATATTCTAAGAGTCGACCTAGATTGAGGCTGTCTTTATTTTATGCAGGGACTCCATTTCCACTCTTTACAACAGAAGGGGTTTAGAAACTAAAAAAGACTGAAAAAGACCACCCAGCTGGCACCATTTGAACATAATGAGGGGTTGAGTTTTACAGAGCTCGGTGCAGAGTTTGTAGTCTTTAAATTCCCACGAAGAGCAAAAAGTAATTTTAAAATATGCAGAAATCATCAACATACTGCATCAGAGTCAATAATCCCATCCAGTGTCTGGATCTTTGTCTATTTCCTCTTCTTTTCCAGTCTCCCTCTCTTCTGTTCTCCAACAAATTTAGACATTTTTGCCAAATTAAGCCAAAGCTGACAGGTGGTAAAGGGAGCAGGCGCAAGGTTCCTCACAAGATGGGGCTCTCATCCCAACGTGCAACCCAGCGTGACGTACCTTCATGTTCTTTATGAGCTCACACACCCTCCATTTAACATGTAGAGGCAGCAATGGATAAGCAGCAGATCTGTGGCTACAGGCAAGAAAAATACTTTATATGCAGACTAAGAGAAAAAGGCATGAAAGAAGTCAGTGTATCTAGAAAGGCTACATGAAACAGCTACTTTACACAGCAGTGTTATGCGAGGAAGGTCTTTAGATATGTTGAATCAGCCAAAGAGATTCATTTTAAAAATTTGTACCATAATGCATGAATTTGGAAAAGTCACTTTTAACCTCACCTACATATAAATGTAACCTAATCTAACTTGTAGAGGTCACAGTCTGCTTAATCGTGTTGTAGGTTCATTTGTTGCCCCTGATTCTTAGTTATGAATTGCCACACCTGCTCACCATTTCTCCTTAGTCCCCCAGTACTAAATCTGGTTCTGCCTTGTTTATTGTTCGTTGTGTTTTCTGCTCCTAGTCATCGCTCTCTGTCAGTCAGTCAGACAGCCAGCCTGCCAGCCAGCGAGTCAGTCAGGCAGTCAGCCAGCCTGCCAGCCAGCGAGTGAGAAAGGCAGCCAGCCTGCCAGCCAGCGAGTCAGTCAGCTAGCGAGTCAGTCAATCAGTCAGCCAGTCAGCCAGCCAGCGAGTCAGTCAGCCAGCGAGTCAGTCAGCCAGCCAGCCAGCCAGCAAGTCAGTCAGCCAGTCAGCCAGCCAGCCAGCCAGCCAGCCAGCCAGCCAGCCAGTCAATAATTAATTTCTACTCAGAGACATTAAAGCAGAATACGGTCTAAGCCTAACTCCCATTTACAGTCTCAAACCCAATATTTTAAAACCTAATTGTAATAACTAAGGTAGCACAGTAGAGATTTTATCTAGTTACACACCTTTGTGAGAAAGTGATTATTAATTGATGCTTGATGTTTTCATTGTGGGTTGATGCTGTAAGCTCATTGATCATTGAATGGCTGTCTTGTTGCACCCCAACTTTTGTGGTGGGGGCTGTTACTGGGACCTGCACATAATATTTAATAATGAAGTAAAGTTAAAGCAGGTCATGCAGCAGAGCATTTTATGCAGTATAATGGCGTGTTTCTGGTATTTTAGTGGCTGCAGGCATATAGTGTAGCTCACTAACTTTACACTTAAACTAAAGGATTATTGAAGTTCCACCATCTAATTAAATTTAATAGGTTTTAAACGTTTGAAGGAATTTAACTAAACCGACATACAGGGCAACTTGTTTCTTTCTTTTTTTAATGTTGCAGCAGCCACCCGATGCTGTCTGATGTGCATGCAGACTGATGTTAACGCGTATCTAAAGGCTTTCAGAGATGTCAGGAACAGACAAGTTTAAACTATTTTTTTATCATGTCTCTTATGTATCCTGATTTCACCTCAGATTTGTTCATCTTTTAAATAAAATTTTTAAAAATTACGGCGGTGTGATTGGTCTGCTACTGTCTTGTGGTGTTTTTGAAGGATTTTCCCCACAACAAGCAGTACAGGTGGGGTAAACGGCTGGTTCCAACAATGTTTGTCGCTCTAATCAGAGATGGATGACAGATGGTAGGTGGAGAAGCAAAGATTTCATGGATGGCAGATGCTGCTACAAATCTGATGAATATTTACTTTTGCTCCTGAGTATTATCTATTTAATTGTGTTTTTCCTGAAAACAGATGTGCATACTCCACAAAGGATATGCAGTTAAAGAGAGAAAGATGAGCTCTCAAATATAAACAAATGTCATCTCTGATGTTGTGGAATAGCCATCTACACTGCACAGAAAGCAAAGAATACAAGCAATGCTTTGTTGGTTGTTAAACTCAATAGACAGTGTGTGTGCAGAAAGAAACTATTTTGATTCATTAACCTACAGAAAACAGATTCCCCGAGTTGCTAATTGCCGCATTGATTTAAAAAATCCTTGATATATATTCATTTAAACTGAGCGCTCGTGTTTGAGGTGCAGTTTCCTCGTATTCTCTTGTTACTGTAGGAGAATCGATGGTTGATGCTGTCTCAGGCTACCAGAAATCAATCTCTGCAGGAAAACTCACTAAACCTCCAGAGAGCTATCAATGCTAGATTTATGTTACTATTTAGAAGTTTAACAATGATTTCATAAATCTACACAAAAGCCCTGCTACCACAGAGAAGGAAAGTTATTGTTTTAAAAGGAGGCATTGCAGTTTTAGCTATAGTTTTAACCCTTTAAAGCCTCACCCAAGAAATAATGGGCAGAAAAATGTAAATTTGAAGTCTTTATCTATCTATCTATCTATCTATCTATCTATCTATCTATCTATCTATCTATCTATCTATCTATCTATCTATCTA
>JBAMHW010000001.1:35207044-35222831 GCA_037177495.1 Rhadinocentrus ornatus | reverse complement strand
ACACGTGCATGCTCACAAACGTGCTCATCTCTCCATCCGCTTCCAACTAAATGTTGTTGATGTTTGTGTGTTGGTACGTCTTTCTACAGGTACTGTTGCACTTTTCATATCATCATTATCCTAATTTCCTTATTTATCATGTAGTACTGTGGCAGTTTATATTGTTTTTGTGAATAATGACGTGATTTAGGAAGCCTAAACAACTTTTATTTTCACATTTCAATTCCGTCCTTTTTTTCCGTTTCTCTCCTCCTCTATCTCCCTGTCAGGTTCGTCACTGACATATCAAGACTAAAGAAAATAAGATTATAATAAAAATAATAAAAAATATTTTAAAGATCAAGGGCAGCCATTTATAAAACATATTATATACTTTATTAACTTCAATTATTTTTCTTCCAAAGCTAATTTTTTATTTATAAAAGAAAAACTTTCTTTTTTTAGTTATCTGATACTTAATAACAGAAGGAAGATGCTTTAATGTCATGACATTTTTAATTGGAAGCTGCTTTCAACAACATTACAGACAGTAGAGCTAGAAAGTGGAGGATGAAGGATTAGCTTTTCATGACTGTGCTGTCTGTTTCACACTGACTCAGCACTATTAGCTAGCTAGCAGACAGCAAGCCTTCTAATAATATGCCTGAGAAAAAAAAGCTGTCATCTGACAACTGATTTCCTTACTTACCGCAAACTTTTGAATGAATTGTGGCTTTTATTTATTTATTTATTTTTTTTACTTTTCTGACTGCTTTACCAGAAGGTTTTTAGGACCTGCAGCAGTTATTTTGATGAGAAACTGTAAGTAAAGTAAAACATGCTGCAACGCTGGCTATATTAATGCTACCATGGGCTGGTTACTATAAAACATTGCAGGACTGAAATCCATACAGAGCAATAAACTGTACACTGCTTGTCCCAAAACAAGCAAATGCTTTTCTGGATCACCTTTAGCTTCGATTATGACACGTATTTCCTGTGGCACCGCTTTTGAAATGTCAGTATATTCAGGTAGTCAGCTGACCTCAGCAACCCCAGATCACAGACTTCCCCCACAGGCTTGCACAGTATACCCTGATGCTCCCATCGCTCCCACATGACCTTCTTCCATTGCTCTAGAGTTCTGTCTTCATGATCCCTGGCAAATTGAAGCCTTTTTTGTCTCAATTATCCTCACTGATAAGTGGTTTTCTTAAGGCCACGCAGCTGTTCAGCCCCAGTCCCTTCAGTTCCCTTCACATTGTCCATGTGGAAATGTTCGTACTTTAGATATCAAATAGAGCTCTGAGTTCTACTGATATTTTTTAAGATTTCATTTTACCACCAGAGGTGGCCCTGCATCGAGAATTACTGAAGGAGAAAACAAGACACACAATGAGGAAGAAAACAGTTTCATCTATTGGTTAATGCAGGACAACGTCTGTTTCTGCCACACAAGAGCAAAACATGAAGCTGCATCAGATCATAGCAATCTTCCAGAACTTTCTGCTTTGCTTTGTAGTCCACTTCCTGTATTTACCCCAATAGAAGCGGACCGAGATTTGCATTTGTAGGCAGGTCATATCCACTTCTTTGATCTGAATCAGAGTTTGTTGGTGCATTCATAAATCCCAAAACCAAGCGGACTTTCTGAGCAAATGGACTAGGATTGGAATAAAAAAGGGCTGGTGTGAGACCTCTGACGTTTTAACCACCACGTCCAACTAAAAATGAAGCACAGCCGATGCATCATTCTCCTGCATTGCCCTCTACATACTATTCCACTTTTAAATTTACTAAATTAAACCCAGTCCACAATTATGCAAAACCATGGTCACATATCATCATCATCATCAATGTCATTTGTTGTGGAAAAGTAATCAGTAAGTATGGAGGATGAGGAACAAGGACAGTGGTTGGTAGCAGGCTCTGGGTGAGGTTTCCAGAATGGTCTGTGTTGCATTCCAGGAGCTGTATGTAATTACAGTCATATAAATATTTACTGCATGAGAAACATTTAATTCTGGAGACGTGACAATAGCATCTAATAACAGTCCAATCATAGTCCTGTTGATCATGGCAACAATTTTGAAGGATTTAGAGCTGAAGTAAGTGGAGTTAAAGACGAAGGTGAAGGACAGAAACAAAAAGAAAGAACAAATGTGTCTTACTTAGTGAACTGGCGAAGTTTGGCCTCAATGCTGCGATGCCTCATGCACATCCTGGTCAGAGCTGAACCAATATCTCTGGTTGCTCCTGGAAACAAAACACAACCAAGATCAGACTGTTAGACGCAAACACACACACAGATGCTAAAAAAGCACCTCTCTGCAAATTACCACAAAAGGCTGTCTTTTTGTTCACAGATTACAAGTCTGAGGTCAGTATTTACTTTAAGACCATTTACCCCGTGTAAAGTGAGGACTAGTAAAAACTGGATCCCTTAAACAGATGAACAACTACCAGAGCTTTTTTCTCTTTTCCATTTAGCCAGTATTTACACAAGCCAGCAATCTGCCTCTTGGAGAGACTACACACACTGAATTCATCACCAAGTTCCAAGTTCATCCAAATAAAGTCGTGTCTCGTGAGTGTGTTTGTGTGACAGGCGGTGGCTCAGAGACCCGGTTTCATGTGCAGCTAACCTGCAACTGTAAACACCGGGCTATTTTAGGCAGCAGGTCCGTGTGGAAACAGCTGACCCCAGAGTTAAAATCAGTTTAAGCGACTGTACACACCACTGACTTTCAAACAGGCCAGAACTGCTGTCTCTGTGGTACAGGTGGACTACCAACACACAAAAACACTCTTTTTCTATGTTTTAAAGACTTATGAGCAGAGGTAAGGCTTAATCACTTTCCAGTGTCAGGAGATTTCTATAATCATGAAGACTGCTACTAAAACTTTGGAAAATTCTGATTTAACAGCAGTTAAATGGGATTTTCTTTGCACACTGTTCGTCATTGAGGCCTAAACAGGATTAGGTAGAAAAATGGAGAAAATGAAGGACTTTATTAAAAAATGTTGTGTCCTTTTTTTGTTATCCAAAACTAAAATCCTTTAATTGGAAAGTGAATCACTCCACAATTTCCTGAATGATTTTTCTGTTTTATTTCCTCACAATCTTGAAAACTGAACAAAAGAGGCAAATGGCTTTAGTACGTGTCTGACATCTGTTTGAAGAAATCTGTTACATTCTTGCTCTAAGCTTCACTCATTTTGATATGCAGCTCTCAACCTAAAACATTTAACGTCTTTACATATCTGGAACATACATTATCTATATGAAAATGGGACTATAATAAATATTAATAAGATTATGTTAAATGAGGCCTTCTTACTATGAGAGTAAAAACCCTGCAGGCTAATTCATTTTCATCAGTTAAAGCCAGGATATGGTCTGATTAGCATAAATCATTTAGTCATGGTTTAATTTATTCTGATATTATGTTCCTGATGTCCTGACAGCCTGACAGTGTTAAGAGATTTTTATTTTATTTATTTATTTTTTGGAACTGCTAGCTTAAAATAGCAGCTAGCCAAGAAAAACTGCTTTAATCTTTTAGGTTTTCAGTTGAGATTTGCAGAGTGTAAACATTGTTCAAAATGGATATCAGCTATTTGCATTCAAGCACTGTATTTTAGCTCCCCTAATTTCTATCTAGCTGTCACTCAGCTGTCTGCGTGTCTGCCTCTCATGTATGACTGAATTAAACGTGACTGAGGTCACAGACCCGTTTGGCAAAGCCAATGAAATAAAATGTGCATTGTTTGAAGCCCTGCAGAGATTGAGCGCTTCTTATGTGAGTTACATCCCAAACACTGTGACTCCATAGGGAAATAAGGTCCTACTTCTCTGATTTACTACTTTGTCCTGCAACAAGCGCTGCACGCCTTGTAAACACAACTGCTGGAGCAGTCTAAGAGGCGGGACCGAGTTTGAGTGTTTTCAATTGCAGATGCAAAAAGTAACAATATATGCAAAGCGGAGCATCCTCTAATGACAAAGTGCATGTAGCCCTGGAGAACACCAGCCCAATTTATAATTTTGTTGCAAACACAGACCGTTGTCAGTCAAGCAATGCTTTCCACTCATGGTGCAAGACAGCAAGAATGGGTTGGGTAGGGTGTGTATGTTAAGGACTTGTTTTTGTACTTTTGACTCACAGTGTTTTTTGTGAATTTAAACCATCAAGTCTTCAATTAAATGAGAGGAATTGAGATTAACTTAAGATAAGAATTCGATGGGATCAGATGTGCTTAGGGAGGTGTTGCACTAAGATGATGGACTAAAGAAAGAGCGATCATGTGGTCTGCGGTCATCTGACTTTTCTCTATTTTAGGTTGAGTTTAGACAAAAACCTTATTTCACTTGAAAAAATAAACAAGTCACATTTTGAGCTAAATGCATTAAATCTGCAGAACCACAATGATTGTTGTCATTGTATCTTTACAGGTAGCAAATTATACGAATTGCTGATTCTCTGCAAGGAAATTGGCTGGAAAGTGGCTGGCTTTTGATTGGAGAGGCTATTCTAAGTAACATGTTAATACAGTATATTCTGAGAAAACTTTAATTTCCTGATTCCTTTTAGGCCAGAAACACACATAAAGATTATCGGACTGTTTTTGTTCCGATTTTGCCTCTTCCCAACCAAGGATGGCAAACGCCTGATTATCTTGAGTCTTATAAGGTTTTCCTACAAAATCATAATTTGGTCTGAGGTGTGTTAAGAGCTAATTGTCGTGATAATCATCTCTGAACCGGGTTGTGGCCGACGATTTGACATATTAAACATGTTCAATATTTAAAATACCTTCACGTCTGTGAGAAAAGCCGACGACCCCTGAGTTGTGAGTGTGTGGATTGCAACGTGGAACGAAACGTAGCAAATCAGAGTGAGCTGGTTGGGGAACAAGGAAGGATATAAAGTCCGTGTTCACGCCGTCTCCAGTCTGTTACTTTTTTCAGTTCTGGCTTTTTCTGTTAACAATAGTCCCAAGACCACTATCATTCCCTCATCCTGTGTGTCCTTATCCATGCTGGGTGTTGTTTTTCCGGTTATTGATATGTTTCTTCTTCTACGTTTTTTACCGGTTGTTGCTATGGTTCTTCTTCTATGTTTTTGTAAGGTCACTTTTGGTCACATGAGATTTCTCAGAGGCATAGACTGTATATAAAAGATGGACGAAGCCTCCGTGACGTCACACGTAACTTTCTAAGGAGCGGAATTGAAGCTCATTGGGTGGTTCCCACCATCACCATCTTGACAGCGTCACGCTAAGAGGGCAACTGTAAAGTTGGGGGGGGGGGGGACACCCATCAAACGTCGAGCTGTCTGTAGCTAAGAGCTAATCTGGAGCGAACGGTAGCTAACCAGCCAAAAAAGGTAGGCGGGCTAAAGCTAAGGCATGCTGCAAGCCCGCTAAAAACCGTGGTCGTGCTACACCCTCCCTTCTTGCCGCTGACATTGGACACCTGTTAGTCAAAAGGACACGCCCCTAATTATGCTGAATTTCAAGATTAAATTACATCTAAACGGATGAGTTCGAAAAGAATTCACCCCCCTCACAGTTGTCACGAAGGTAAACTTGACCTATTAATCCTAAAATGGACTTTTGTACCAGGCTTTAAACATGTTTTTTTCTGCTATGAACTTGGTCTTTTTAACATGGGAGTCTATGTGGATTAACTCTGTTTTGAAGCCAGCCCCTAGTGGATGAGAGGTGAACTGCAGTTTTTTGCACTTCAGCATAGGCTTCACATTTCACCGCCGGAGGTTGCAGCTTGGTCAGAGGACTAGATTGTAGATCAGTTGTGGGACAGCATCGTTGTGTGTGTTGTTCTGTGATGAGATTATCTGAGCACACCACACACAGTATGATCATAACTGTTACATGCCTGATTTTTTCTCCTTGTGTGATGTCCCGACCAGATAACAAATCTTCTATAATTAGAAGAAAACTTCTTGTGTGTACCAGGCCTTAGGCTGCAGCTTCACTTGAATAAGGTTAGAAATCTATGTGAGTCCATGTGGTAGCATTAATGGCCACACAATGCTAAATCGTAGCCCCAGATTACTAATACGTGAGTGAGAGAATTAATTCATGACCACGTGTTATTTATGTGTATGAATTTATGGCTAAGATGGATCAGTTTGATTTTATTTAATTTTGTTTTAACCTTAGGACGAATCATACTAATGTAACTGAGCTGGGTTCACCTGACTGAATAGTTTGCTACAAAACAACAAATGCAAATGGACACCAGGTACACTATTCAATGTTGGTCTTGTTTCCCAAAAACTACAATTCCCACAACAAAAGGCAGCAGTTTGCCTCCTCTATGGTAACCCTGGGAGGACTATGTTCTGCTCAAAAACAAGATCCTGTGATCTCATGTGATTTAGCTTCTATGAGACACATCATTTAGGTGATAAGGGTTCACAGTTTGAAACAAAAACAAAAATTTTAGTAACAAAATTAGGCAAGTTGTCAATAACATTTGACCATGACTTTAATGTCTCATTCCCACACGATAGTAATCCATGGCCACGCAATAAACTATATCTTCTTTCAACATCACCAGACGGGCTCCGTAGGAATCGTAACCAGCAGCTTAGGATCAGAAAAACTTCATGGTCAGGGATAAAATAGTCTTTTTATGACGCATCACCATCACAGTCTCCAGTCTAAGAGCTCACCTATCCTTTGATGTAATTACTGTCCACGCCGTTTTCGTACATCATTGTATGACTTTGCTGACTTTGCTGATAAATATTAGTATTGCTTTTTAATGTCAGCACCAGCTGATCTGCAGACTCAGTCAGATGGTTGATAAATCACTGAGACGTTTCCTGACTGAAGTTACCTCACGTACACTCGCACATGCCAAACTTCACACACATACGCACTTAAACTGTGTGTTCCTCTCATCCACACAGAAGCCCTCCATTCATAATTAACAAATTCTTCCCTCTCGCCTCCTGTTTTACCCGGCAACCATTCATTAACGCAGAACCACCCTCCTCAGACACACACATTCATACACACATGCTAAGGATATAGAAGTATTCCTCATGCATGCCAATCAGTCGTACAATTGCAGAATTATCTCTAATCCTTATATGCTCACAATGTGATCTACTGTGATCCCAAGTGGATCTACACAGTGGCATGAGGAGAGGGAAACCAATGAGAGGAGAGTGTGTGATTTTTTCACATCAAATGAAAAGGATGATGTGGGAAAGAACGAAAAGAGAAAGAGTTGGAGGAGCGATGAGAGAGCAAGAGGACGAGAGGGGTCGCCTTGCACATTTTAATGAGCTCACTGCTGGAGTGAGAGCCATGGGATAGCAGTTACAGCCAACTCTGTCTGTGTGTGTGTGTGTGTGTGTGTGTGTGTGTGTGTGTTATTGTTTGACCACTGCACTTATGATGGTTGTTTTCCTGTTAGTCTGTTATTACCAGACCTCTCAGACTCCACAGGAGATTAACAATTAGATGAGAACACACACTATTTACATCTGGAGCTACTGTGTGTGGGCGTGTGAGTCAGTCAGTTTATTACATTATCATGCTTCAGCATTTTAGTTGACCTGAAAGACACACAGAACATTTATTTGATGCTAATAAGCTGTGATCAGCTTCACATTTCATACAGCAGGTCTTACATAATGAATTGACTTAAAAACGACCTCTGGGGGGGGGCTACTTCTTTCGGCTCATTGGGGAACCCCGAGGTGTTCCCATGTCAGTCGAGAGACATAGTCCCTTATGTGTGTCCTAGATCTTCTCCTGGGCCTTCTCCTGGTGAGACATGCATGGAACATCTCACCATGGAGGCAACCAGGAGGCATGCTAACCAGATGCTCGAACCACCTCATGTAGCTCCTTTGGATGTGATGAAGCCCCAGGTCTACTCTGAGCCCCTTCTGGATGACCAAGCTTCTCACTCTCTCTGTCTGTCATCCTGTAGAGGAAACTCATTTCGCCCGCTCATCTCCAATAGCTCATTTCGGTCACTACCCACTGAGGCTAGTAACTTAAATCGGCCTGTAAATTAAGAGCTTCGCCTTTCAGCTGATCTTCTACCCCACATCAGGCCGATGCAGAGTCTGCATTATTGCAGACACCACACCAATCTGTCTGTGGAACTCCAGCTCTATTCTTCCCACAGTCACTGACAAAACCCCGAGATACCTGAACTACTCTATTTGGGGCAGGATCTCTGGAGAGGACACTCCACCCTGGTCCATGATCTTGGATTAGGAGGTGCTGATCCTCATACCAGCCCTTTCAAACTCAGCTGAAAACTGCTGCAGAGCGAGTTGAAGATCGACCTGATCCTGAGGCCACCATGCTGGACCCCCTCAGCACCACATCTGTGCCTAGAAATTCTGTCCATAAAAGTTATGAAGAGAATCAGTGACAAAGGGCAGCCATGATGGAGTCCAACCCTCATTGGAAACAGGTCAGACTCACTGTTAACACTTATTATTACCTTCGCCAAGGCAGAGAAAGAAAAGAAACAAAACAGTGATATAATAAGAAGAACCAGCTTCAAACGTCATTTTCTCAAGTGACAGCAGATTACAACCAACCCGTAATAAACACCCATTTTATTAGTTAATAAAACCGAAAGCAAAGCACAAATTAAACACGTAAAATCGTTTCATGAGAAATATAGACTTTACATTATTTCGGTTTCCAGAAAATACCAGACACACTCATCTCACCACACACTTCTTGCATTGAAAATTTCCCTGTTTTGGTTTTTTCATTTTCTTCACTGTCACTTTACCTAATCTTGTAAAGCTAAATAAATAAAGAAAAATAAATGACAACATATTTCTTATTTGCACTATGTGCATGCAAAATAAAAATTGTTTCCTCGGCCTAAAATATACAAATTGTCCAGATAATAAGTAACCCTTTAAATTAATAAATAATTATTTTACCATTTCACTAGGATTGCCACAGAATTTAAAACAGTGCAACTACTTTACATATCAAAGATCTTTAAAGACATTTTCCCCCCTTTTGGGAAAGATGGCTTTTTCCTTCCGCTTTCTGTCACCCTCCCTTTCCTGTTTTCTTCTCCTTGCTGCAGTGAAGACTGTGAAAGGAGCCCAAACACACAGGAAACTCAACACAAGTCTTGTACTGTATTTGTATGATTTATGATTTAGGAAAAAACTTCAGCTAAATGTAAAATCCCATATTTTAAAAAAGTAACATGTTGTTTAATGCAGCAAATGAGATTCTTTTCGTCACCTTTTTGGTCTAAGCCATATGTGTAGTGACAACATAGAAATAAAAATAGGATTGGAAAATGTGATTGAAATTTGAGAGGGAAAAAAGACTAAAAGATAGAAGGCATGTCCAGTATCAGTATATAACACACTCCTTCCTGTTTAAAACCAGTTACTGTCCCACCAGGATGACCTCTCCCAGTCACTGGCAAAGTAACTATTCTTCCTCCTCACCTAGCAACAGACTTAACCGTCAGGTTTGTTACGGTTTCCATGACAGCACAGATCGTGGCCTGTTGCTAGGGTGGGAATCAGAATGTTTGTTGCTGAGGTCAAATTGTCTGCTGCTACGGAAACGAAAGTCTGAACTGCACTGCAAGAGACAGAGAGCGATAGACGGAGGAAAAGAGAGGGAATACCACACACACACACACACACACACACACATTAAATTCAAATAATAGCATCTTCTTAGTGCTTATTATATATTTTACTGTATAACGTATTTGTAGTATTTTTGTTTTTGGTGTTTGACTATTTTTATTGTGGTTTATTTTCTTTAATCATTGTTAGGTGAGCCTGGGATTCAAGGAATTCATTGCCAACAATTGTTGATAAAATTGTTGTGCAATGACAATAAATTCATTCATTCACATAGAACATCCTTTCTGTGGAAGTGGGCTTTTTTACCAAGATTTTCAGAGTTTTTTAAATAAAATACTGAACCCTGAAACATTTCTAATAGCTATTTTAAACCTTAAAGTGAGAGTTTTACACTCCATTCAGCTCCTTTCACAGACCAGTTAGAAAACACTGTCCCATCCTGGAGTAATTTCAGGTAGTTTAGGACTACAGTTCCACACTCATACCATCTACATATGGTTTCCTTTCCCTGAAAATCACAGAGCCTCTTTTGCTCTTTAATGATAGCATCTCTTTCTGTGTTTCTTTGCCTCGGGCATCTCTGGCCATGCCACCCGGGCATCTCCATGGCAACTATTATCTGTAATCTTGCAGAGGGATTCACCAGCTTCTGGCTGTAATTTAGCTGTGCGATGCAAGAAAACATGCAACTGAGCAAATATATGGTGCTCCTTCTTTAGTCTGCGGCTGACGGAAAATAGTCTAAAGTAGGCATCTGGCTTCACTCTGCTAGGACAACTCCATAACATGGACAGACTCACACTGACAATCAAATTATGACAAGTTTTATGTAAGTTTTCAATACAATGAGGAAGAGATAAAACAAGAGAAAAAGTGCGTTGTGACTCGAGTGATTAAATTACACAGAGAAATCCGACATTACATCTGAAGGCTTGAAGGGGTAACGTCATCAGACAAAATCCCCACAGAGAAATTCATTCAAGACACCAGCTGCGTAGCTAGATTTACAAAGCTGCCAACATGTCAAAAGGTAGCTGAAAAGCAACATGACCTTCACTGCTGTGAGGGAGGACAGAAGTTGAAATCCCTATTGTGAAAATGAATATCTAAATCCCCCAAATAAAAAACCCAATACCTAGCCAACAGCTCAGTTCTCCGTGTTACGGATGCTGAGAAGACACCTTTTAAATCCTCTGTGCTCACATGATTGCATCACATCATGTCTGCAGACTTTAATGCTGCAGAGCTCCTGTTCTCCAACATTCCAAAGATGTTTTATTGGATTCGGAGCTAGAGAAGGAGGTCACTGGACCACTGTGAACTCTTTGCCATGTTCCTAAAAAAACAAGTTTAAGACATTTGCTTTGGGATGTGTTCTGTTATTATGCTGGAAGTAGCAGTTCCAATTTAATAACTTGTGGCCATTAGAGGATAAAAATGGTGAGCAGCAAAACGTAAAACCCCATGCTGCTGATGCAGAAATCAGAGTTATTATTTGTACGCCTACACAAAAATCAAGTTTCATCAGGCCATGTTTTTAGTGAACCTACAGCCTTTGTAGTAGGGCTGCAACTAATGACTATTCTGATAGTCGATTAGTCACCGAAGATTAAAAGGACAAGTCGACCAATCGGATTATGTATCTCATAATTATTAAATGACTCTTATTTCACTTTCAGCTTTGAAATCTTGCGTGAGGTTGTTATGTAAGTCCGACGTGCCTCCTCTTTAACTGTTCGAGCATTGCGGACGTTGTTCCGTGGTACACAAGGTCCGCTTCACAAATCTCACATGTATTTAATTTATTTTGTACGTTAAACGTGAAGTTATCCCAGACTTTTAACGTCTGCTGCTGTTTTGTTCCCTGGTATTTTTGCCCTGGCAGACTTTATTGCGCATGTGCAACTCAGCAGATATAGTAAAAGAAGACGATGTCTCACTCTGTAGTTTTTTTAAATCGTTGCAGCCCTACTTTGTAGCCTCATTTTTTAAAATGAGTTTTCCACTGAAGTCCATCATCCTCACCCGGAGAGCACCAATAACCAATAAAGCATCTGTAACAAAGCTTTAAAGATACACGAAAAGGGAAATAACAGGAGCCAAATATTTATACATTCTTGAATATGACAGCTGATCTGTCTTTGTTTGATGCCTTCAGGACCACAAAAAACACAAATTGGTAGTTATAGTCTTATAAGTCAGGCAGTGAAGAAAAAAGCAGTGGAGAAAAATCTAATATTACATTTGAGGTGCCTAAAAAGCTGAAAAATTAAATAAACCCTCAGCTATGCATCACAAAGTAAAATGAAAAAGAAAATGACCGAGTTTTAAGCTCTTATAGTTAATGCAGGCAGATGCAGCAGATTGTTTTGTTTATGCTCATTTTTATTTTTCTATTTCATTGTTTCTGAAACACTGAAATAGAAGCAGACTACCAGACTTCTACATTTCCAGATAAATTGTAAAACTGTGAAAATAGAAACATTTACATGTTTTTATGTGGTTTTAACATAAGGATGTCAAAGTTCATCATTAAACCTAAAGGCAGCTTTTCAAGAAAGTCAGTAACAGAGAGAGTGTACGATTTGTGATTTGCAGCCCTTCAATTATTAAACTTTCAGCAATTTTGAGTTTAATTTAACCGTCATAGTAATGCTGCTTGGTCCAAACACAATAAAAACCAGACTGAACATAAAACATGAATGTAGCTTCCAGGTCTGAAAAGTAAAGCTGACTTTCAGACCTGCATTCTCTTTAATAACCAGCAGGGGGCAACGCAAAAGCAGATAGTTAAAGAAATAGCACCAGTCATTTCCTAAACATTTATTTCCTTAAGCTCGATGGAAAAAAATCACATGATCAAAGAAAAATAATAAAGAATATTTCTAAAGATTTCCGGAAAAGAGACAGTAACTAGAGATGCGAGTTGAAAGTGCTATATGAATAAAATTTAATTTGATTTGTTCATATTTATTCTCCTCTTTGTATATTTACCTCAGTCCTAACCAGTATAACTACAAAGAAGAAAAAAGTAAGACGGAATCAGCTTGAAATAAATGTCTTGAACAGGGATATTGGCACATTGACTCCCCACAGGATGAATTGCAAAGCTTTTAATTGGAAGGCAAACATTTTAGCCCCTTCAGCTAAGGACACTACATACTCCATACGGCTGTTCAGGCTTTTCCCAGTCACTATGGTATGTGGTCTTAAAACAACAAAATGGTTAAAACTAAAGTCTGCCCCAGTTGCCCAGCTCAAAGCCGCATGGGAGGAGGAACTAGGCATGTCCTTTAACAAGAAATCTGGAATTTAGTATTTAAAAATATCAACATATTAATACAATTCAAAGTGGTTCACAGGTCACACACTTTAAGCTATCTCAAGTTTATATTAAGGCCAGTCCTTATTTGGACAAGTGAAAATACAGCTAAAGCCACATTTATCTGTTTGAACTGCTCAAGTCCTAGCTTCACAAAGTTTTGGACAGAATTTCTTTCTAATTTTTCTCTGATATTAAATGTTCCACTGCAGCCAAAGCACCTGACAGCTCTGTTTGGTGCCATTGAGGAGTCTCTACCTCCAGATAAATATTGCATCCTGTCCTTTGTGTTCCACTTGGCTAAACGTGCCATTAACGAACATTATATTATGTTCTATTTAAAACTTGAGAAGATCACAGTGCAATTATTTTCCAATACTGCAGTTTCTTTTTGTGTAAAATACCAAAAATAAGCACATTTTTCCATACCTTCCCATACTGGGAAGGGAACCTGATATTCACTAAAAGCTTGAGTGTTTTAGCAGATTGTTGTTGATTTATATCCACTGAGTGACTGGCACTTACACAGATTAAAAGGGTTAGTCATGAGGTCAACACCCATGGATGATAGCAAAAAAAAAGGGGGAAGGAAGTCATAATAGAGAACACCAATGTAGTCGGTTATATGAGGAGAAAAAAATAACAAGGAGTCAATGATGATGATGCTTTTGTGCCTTAGGTGGCACATTAGGAGGGACAGTCGATGCCTAAACAGGTAAGGCTGCAGTTGCTAAGGTTACAGACGTCTGTAGCAACCGACCATTTATTCTCCTGACGGCAGCACCTCTGCGGTGACGCAGCAACAATAAGATGCTGGAGGATGCAAAGTATGACCAAAAGGAAGCCTGAGAGGAGGAGACAAAAGGTGGTGGAGAGGAAGATGATGAGGAGACAGATGAAAGAGTGGAAGACAGGCAGAGGCAGAGATACTGCAGTAGTTGCAGCACCGGATGAAGCAGAATTATTCATGAGGCCTAGATATTCCTCTCACCATGTAGTTGGAGATTGTGTTTTCCAGACAGCCAGGCAGCCAGCCATCCCGGCCAAAACAAGCCGTCCCTGATACAACAGCATCTACAGTACACACTTAGCTACGTTCCAATGTAAACCCTGTACAGCAAACCTCCAATACCACATGCGGAAGGAATGCATTACAGTCTACAGGCTGTGTTCTGGAAGATTTTTGATTGAAGAGAAAAATATTGTCAAGAAATCGAGTGTTATTGGGGTAACTGATCTGTACTGTACTTAGAAATGTGCTTTAGAAAATTATATGTGTCAGTGTTGCTTGATAATGAGTTAATAACATGTTAAAACCCCAAAAAAGATCATACACTCTCAGTCCTGTTCAATGTACGATGTACCACAGCTTCAATAGAGTTCTACAGCTGGGTTTATATCCAGCACAATAACTTGAAACAGGCTCACAGTGAGTGTACCTGTCTGCTTTCTGCTTGGATCAGAGGCTGCTTTCAAAGACCAAACACTTTGGCAAAGACAGAAATTATCTTAGAAAAAAAGAACAAGGTGGTTGGGGGTGTGGGCAAATGAGGAGATTAAAAATACAGGAGCTAAAAGATTCAAGTACTTCTGCTCCATCAGGAACTTGTGGGAACAAACTGTGTTAAATCTTACCGTTGGTTTGATACACCATGTCTCTTTGGCTATTTTTCCCAACTGTCTGAGGATGTTGTGACTCAAACAGTAAGAAGCCACAGGCACGCTTAGTTTATCATATCTTTAAAAGGATTTTTAGCTGTTGGATTGTTATTAAATTAACAATTTCACAATCAGAATGGAGCATAGATAAGGAGGCTGAGCATTATCCTCCTCTCATCTCTCATGCAAGACAGCTGTGACATCTAAAAAGTGATGTATCCAGATCAACAGCAACTGCAATGTGTTATAAGCCCTAAAATGTTGAGCTGTAAATAAAGATTTCAACCGGACAGGAACTACAGCATCTCCTCCAGTAGAAAAGCGTACACAAACACAAAGACTTGCTAATTATACACCTGCCAGATAAATCTCATACTGCTCACTAATTCTCAGCATTCTAAACATTAAAACTTTGTTTTTATTTCTTTAGTTTAATGCTGCAGCAGCATCCTCAGCAACCCACCAACGCTGATGAGGGTGACCCAGAGTGTCCGTTGTGATGAACCTGAACAATCAATGTTCTGCTCCAGTCTGGTTGATTTCCACAGCCAGTCAGTTCCCTACTTGGTAGCACGGCAGAAATAAATCATTATGATGTGGTGAGGCAACAACAAAACAAGCAAACAGGAACATGAATGTTTTCATCTGTCGATTTATTTGTACTCATTGGTGGATTTTTTTGAAATACATATCTAGATTTATGAAGTCTCATTCTGCATATTGGATTAATCTCATTCATGGAGGTGAGTCACACCATATATGGATGTTCACATTTTTCACATAACTCGGACTATTTATGAATGAATGAATGAATAAATAAATAAAGCACTCAGCCAATTGAATTATTAAAACATTTCTCCTCTTCTCCACAGCAGCATCCGAGCCCAGGTGGTAAATGCCTCAGTGCCACTGCTGGCTCGGAAGTTAGATGCCACAGTGACCTACGGTCATATCTGTCCCCTTCAAAAGTAGCTCTGCTGGAGTCCTGAACCCAGACCTGCATTGGCATGGTGAAGTAAGTAGGCAGCAACTCATTTACATAATTCTACAGATGATGACGGAAGACAAGCAGAAAGGACTCTAGCCTCTATTTATGGTGGCTAGCTGTGAGGAAAAATACAATGGCAGTTTATATGAAAGCAAACATTATTTATGTACTTTATGGGTACTTTGCAGACTCTCATCTAAA
>JBAMHW010000001.1:35188353-35199215 GCA_037177495.1 Rhadinocentrus ornatus | reverse complement strand
TAAAAAAATAATAATTATGTATCGTTCTGTTCCTCATCACCTGACAGGACACTCAAACTTCACATTTATGAATCTCCGCAGCTTCCATAGTCGTTATAACGCTCTTCAACGGTGAGGCTCCAGTAAAGCGCTACTCGGTTGCTTGTAATATATTAGCGCACCACTAGATGGGAGTAATTCTTACGTACTGTGGCTTTAAATAAAAATATACTGTGAATAAATTAAAACAACACATGGAGCTTTCACAAGCTTTCTCAGGTACTTTTACTAATAGTCACCAAGGTGGGAATTATGTTTTTCGCGGTGTTGATTTGTGTGTCTGTTAGCAACATTACTTAAAAAGTTATGAACAGATTCTGATTAAATTTTTAGTCTCAAAAATGGAATAAAGGCACAAGTGATTTGATTTTGGGGGTGATCTAGATCACCACCTGGATCCAGGAAATTGTTTTTAAAAAATCCTTTATTATGGGGACATAATGATTAGCATCGGAAATACTCGTTGATCCTTTCAAAAGTAAGGGGATCGGCGAGTACTTCTGTCTAAACACCTTCCGATACCATGGACACGGAATCATAATTCTTTGTTTCCTGCCCAACACGACCACACGAAGACGCAGGAAGTTACGCAGTTTTGCCTGGCTGTTGTTTTGAGTTGGTAGGCGGAGAAGCAGCTGCACTGTTGTGCTAACATTTAGCATTAATTGTTAATAGCATTATTGAGTTAATAGAAAACAGGGTTGTCATTGCAAGTTGCTCGCTGAGTGTTATTTGGAAATGTTCGATGTGCAACTGTGTCAATGGACACAGCTTGTTACTTTGTACAGACTGTTTAACAGACGGATTTGCTTCTTTAGTAGAATTTGAAGTCTAGGAAGCTTACTCATTAGGAGAAGCTCCCCTCCTTTATTTATTAGGGAGCTTTTGAAGTGTTTTGTTTTCTGTTTTTGTTTGCATATTGACAATAGGATTTCTTTTGTTAAGTTTCCATTGCTTGTAATTATAACGCTGCTGGTTTTGTGCAGTTCCTTTTATCAGACAATTTAACTTTGTTATTAGTTTTGCTTACCTAAAAAGGACACTTTAAGTTTGGGTTTTTGTACAGAGTTTTATTATTGTAAATAAATTGAGATTGTTTTAATCCCTTTGTACCGGCTTGTTTGTGTTATTAAACACTTTAGCTACATTAGACAAAAAGGGTTTGTAACAATTATTCATCTGAAAAGGAGGAAACTAGTGGTTCGTCGTTCATCTCATATTTTACCCAAAGTATTGTTATTGGACACACAAGCAATAGCAAACACTGATCAGTCACATGTCAATCAGATCCATGACACTGTCACGTGAAGCTGAATAATTAAAAAGAATTTATAGACCTAGTAATAAAATAACACAAGTATCGGATCTGTACTCGGTATCGGCAGATACCTAAACCCCAGGTACCGGTATCGGTATCGGACAGAAAAAATGGCATCGGAACATCCCTAAAGAAAGGATATTAATGTAGCTATTGTGATGCACTTGGAGGAAAATTTATGTTCTTAGACTAAATAAATTACACCATTTTCATTTGTAATTATATTAGTGTTTAACTAATTAAAATTTCTGTGGCATCTAATTCTTAATAAAATAAAATAAAATAACAAAAAGCTGTTGAATGACATGCTCAGAGCAGCATATTATGCTCGAACATAAACATGTGCCATCAGACGAGAAGCTTGTCTGTGCTGAGTCACACACTGCAGTGGTCTAAATATAGCAATGTGGATATTGTAGTCTTGCCATCATATATGCTCATCTGTAAACTCCTGACCCACAATTAAAAAAGAAATTAGCACAACAGAAAGCAGTAGGCCAGCAACATTTTCTCTAAATTAGCTGCTGGGCACAGCTGGACTGTTGCTGACTCACAGGTCAAGAGCGGCTTTCAGTTATCATCCTGTCAGAAATAATATAGTTCTAAAGAACAAATAGGGAAAACAGGAAAAAGAAGGCAAAGTTTGTTACATCAGACGTTGACATCTGTGTGCCACTGTTGCCACGGCAATGCACCCAATTGCAGCTCCACAGAGATCAAATACGGGGAACAAAAGGTTAACAATAAAATAAATAAATGAATAAATATATAAAAAATGGATGAGGAGAATCATAAATCTGTACACAGACACCATTAATAACACTGTTTTGGTAAATAAAGTGTGAAGGCTACTGAACGTGCCAGAGGCCCAATGTGATGTTACAAACATGCCAGTATGTGGATGAGAACATTCAGAATAATTCATCTTTAGTAGACATGTTTGAATAAAATCACACTGACAGTCCTTCAAATTCACCATGAATAAATCACAGCTGTTTAACTAGTGTTATGAGCACATGATGAACACTGTTCTTCTTCTTCTTCGTTACCTGAAAAATTGTGCCCTCATCCAAACATGGAGGGCCCTCAGAGGTGTGTATGTGTTCAGCTGAGCACGCAGCAGCAATACCAGTTATCACGCCTGGCTGCTGGCTGTTAATGCTGCGGATTAGCACCTAACTCTCGTTAACTCTACTCACACACACAACCACACTCTAATATACAAGGCTTTCAGTCATGGAAAGGTTGCTTCAATATTCTATAAATTCTTTTACAATCAGAGAGACGCAAATGCCAAAAGCTTACGTTAAAATCCACAAAAAGCAAAACGCATGCTTTTTAAACAACATTTAACAGTAAATAACACACTAGCCTTTAAAACACACACATTTAACAGTATTATCACACACTAGCCTTTAAAACACTTTCTCACATGCACTTTGCTCCTCACTCCAGCCTCTTGTCTGATTAAACAGGATTGGCCCCAGAGCAGCAAGACTCACTCAGCTCAACTTCCCATGCTCACTGAATGAGTGCACTACGTGTGTGCATGTGTGTGTGTCCAACAGAGTATGGCTTGTGTTGTTGACCTGCGGGACAATACTGCTCTGTGACACCAGGAAATGCTGCCAGAGACAGAGACGAGGATGGAGGGAAGGAAAAAGCCAAAGAAAGAACAGAAACAGGAGGGAGATGAGATTTGATGGGAGAAATTTGTTGAGAAGTAAGACAAGAGCACACAGGGAGAAACGAAAGGGTGGGAGAGGAAAGCAGAATTTGGACTGAGTGAGATGGAGAAAGAAAAAAAGGGATGGAGGGGGGTCAAGAGGGAGGGAAATAGATGCACTTGGTTGCTGAGGCTTAATTAAAGACAATAATGTTGTTTTGTAGCCATCCACAACAACAGTCCCATCAGCTATGGCCTACTTAGCAGGAAAAAAGGGAGAGTAAGAAAGAAAGAACACATATGTGCAGGTTTTGTTAGAACATTAGGACAAAACATTTAAAAAAAGAGAGAGACGCAAGCATTTTTAAGAGTAATTATTTTCTTTATCATTGTTTTTTACATTTTACCAATGATCACTGATACAGTTTAACCCAGTTTGGCATGAGGTGGTTATTGGTACTAATACAGCTGATGTATATAATCTGTGTATGAATTCAGGGGAATTAGCAGTACAGGTTTCTTTTGGAGCGTCAAATTGTGAGCTTAAAAGCATCTCATTAAGCCTTCAGTCACTATTTTAAGTGCTTCATGAGAAAAACCTGATTTTACAGCTGCTACATCGTCTGTCAAATCTCCATCCAAACAAACTGAAGACAACATCTGTTTTACTCTCCCAAAGAGAAAGTTTGAAATCAAATCATAGGACCAGAGGAGATGCACAGCCCTACGGTTTACACACTATATTTCACATTCAGCTACACAAAGTTACACACGAGTTAGTGTACACAGTTTGCATATCATGTTTAACTCACAGACAATGATATTGAGAAGATTTTCTCTCCATAACAGTCTCCGAGTAGTTAAAGCAAACAAACTAGGAGCATTTATTCTACAGTACTGACTGACTTGACGTTAGCAGCTAGCTTAACCCTGTGATTGCATTCAGCAAATATAATAATTCATGATAAAGTATTGATTGGGATTAATAACTACACTATAACGCATTTGTCAAATGGCTTAAAGTGTTTTTAGACATTAGACAAAGCCAAATTTATGAATAACCGCATTGCTGTGCTTAAACATGTCTCAAACAATGTTAGCTTTATGCTAGCTAATGAATGCTCGAACCATATGTTTTCAAAACCTTCAGGAATTTTCATTATTTTCCTACTAAATAGATCATGTACCCGAGGTAAAGTTAGTTACACACCAGAAAGCAACAATGCTGTTAGTTTTTAACTGTTTATTCTCCCTAGGTGGTTAAAAAATTCACTTAGAATATGTTGGTTTGTTTTCAAACCATAAAATTGTTTGAATACCACTATATATCTGATGTAGATGAACAAGGAAGAGGAAGAAATGTCATGTCATAATGTAATCGGTTACAACAGTAGGGGTTAAATTAAGGTCAGTAGCTGACTAATCCCTGTTGTAACCCAGTTATGTAGGCTACAGGACGTGATATAGCTGATCATGCAAACACTTTAGTGGCACGATTAGTTATATCAGATCAAAAGAATCGGCAGTTGACCGTGAATGACACGCTATCTGTAAAATGCAATTAAGCCGTCTTCCTCCGAATTCTCCCCTCCTCTTGGCAACAACATGGCTATTTTTTTCCTCTGCCACTACTTCCATCCCTTTCTCCCACACTCACACTCTCTCCGTCTCTCTCCGTGTTGCCAGGCAACCATGCTCGTAAATGTGATTCCACTTCTCTTTGATTGGCTGAAAGTGTGGTGAATCAATGCCAGGGTCATATGGAGAAAAAGGGGAGACACAAACATCCCATTCTGGAGTTACAGATAGGAAATCATTTTTGATTATGCGCCCTACAGTGTTACATGTTTCCCCACACATCTATGAGCAAAAACACATGCATGTAGGAACTGCATATGTAAGTGTGTGTGGTTAAGGGGTGTACGTGCGTGTAAGTAATCCAGTCCACTTTATTTATAAAGCACGTTTTTAAAAAATGAAGTACTGTTATGAACTAGAGTGTCGCCCTTGTTTAGCAGCACATGTGTGTGTTTGCATGTTCTCAATGGCCTCATGCATTACTTTTCTGTTTCCACCCAGGGACTCATTAGGGGAGCAAGGGTGTAGTGATCCTCATTGACTCCTCCTTAGCTGATCACTAACCAAGGTGGATAGTCGTTTCGTAAAGTTACTGGCCAATCAGAATTTTCACTAGCCAAATGTGTCCTGCCTTGTGGGTTTGTTAGTTTATCTGTAGCCGAGTTTCTGTCTTGTTTTCTGCTTATTTTGTTGAAATTTCCCCTTGCCTTTTCTCTTTTGCTTCCTGCTTCCTGCTCATTCGTACACCTGGAACTTTTCAAAGATTTACGTAGCTCCCACCTCTTATGAAACCCAAGTGGTTTTTCATTTAGAATCACTCTGAGCTTCTGTTTTGCCTAATTTAGCAATTAGTTTCATGTTTTTTTTTGTTTTTTTTTTATTGTTTAGCATTTTAATTTCAAATGCAGAACTGAGATCCAACTCAGTGATTGGCCACATGGTGTGTCCATCAAACTTAACTCCCACCTCCTGCCTGCTTTGCAGCATATGCTGAAGATTAAACTGACAGGAGTTGGCTTGTCTTGTTCACGCATCACTTATTTTTCACCTGCCAAAGTGGCTACTAGTAAGTTCTTATTTCTACCTGACAAAGTGAATTTTAACCCACATTTGTCGGGTTGGTGGGCGTTAATTTAGAGCCCTGGTCCTCAGAATCCCTTACAAGTAGATGACTACCCTCACAAAATTTTAACTCTGATCCTGAAACCAAGTTCTTCACCCTGATTAATAACTTTGCAGTCTTGAGAACAAAACAGTGACCCCTTCTTTTGTAGGAAGTGCCCTGGAAGTTGGTGTCCAGCCAGGCTTTGGTGGCCATCACAATAGTAAAAACCACCATAATGACTTGGCAAGGAACAGTGTTTGGAACGGCAGCGACAATCAGGGACCAGATCTGACACAAATCCACCTGGTGAGTTGATCATTGGTCACTTCCACTGCTATTTAAAAAACTGAACTATTTTTTAACTTTCCACTTCAAACTAAAGCCTCTTTCACGTCTGCCTTTTCCAGCTGTGACTGATGCAGCTTCACTGTGCATCGCGCCTTGAGTGTCAGTTTGATCTGCTGATGTTCCTCCAGAAATCTCCACTAACCAACAGTGCTGTCGTCACTCAGCTGATTTCACAAAGCGGGCTTCATGTGTGAAAGAATACAGCGTTGCAGTTCTGACCACCTCTGTCTGTCTTGTATGAATTACGAGGAGGAAGAGTTTCAGGTTGACAAGGACGATATGTGAAAGGACGAAGTGCATCAGATCTCAGTTCAGTAACTCAAGATGTCACCCTGTTGAAATGAACAAGATGCAAGATTATCGTTGCTCTGGAGGCCTGATCAGACGCACACCCACCTCTGTGCAGACGCTCTGCGGAAATGCAAATTAAAAATTTGAGAAATTTAAAAAAATAATATGATGCAAATCACAAAATCTTTCAATTATTTTTAGTGCTGGGCAACTATCAAAATATTTAATTACGATTAATCGCATGACATGTTGCGATTAATCGAGATTAATCACATTGTTACGTGTAAAATGTGTCTTTCCTTTAAAAAAGGGCCTACGGCTATATAAAGAAAATGCAGTACATTTTGGTTTACAAACACTAAATCAGGGTCTCCAAACTCTGCTCCAGACTCTGGGGCCGCAAGTGCCTCTCTGGACCTTCCACAATGCCTCTAAATGTGTATATTTATAATAATTTATTTTTTTTTCTATTTTTCTTGTCCAGGTTGGAAACTATGGACCCTTTTATTTTTTTATTTTTTTTACTTTACATCTACATCCCTTAGAAGAAAGTCTGTCTATTCTCATTTTATAAAGGTTTTATGTTTTTCTTTATTTTAAAACCAAAAAAAGGAAATAAAAATGTGGTTAAAAAATAACAAATATCCTGGTGGTTCTTAATCAAAATATATATATATATATATTAAGTTGCCTTTTTAAAAAGGATTCGTAGCATTTGCAGCTCTAAAGAAGTTTTATTTAGCTGGCTGAGGGAAAAATGGCTCTTTGGATTGTAAAGGCTGCAGACCCCTGAACTAAACACGTAAACACATTTAGCTGCATAGATTACAATCTCACAGCTTCTAGATGGTGAGGAGAGAGAAATATTCACAATATGCACAATAACTTCCATCCATGCACCTTTAGTGCTTCATATCCAGATTTCTGCCTAGAAATTCTCTAACTACATTCTTAGCTCCGCTACCGGGAGTTAAGGGGTTAACATCTGGACTTCCGAGTGTAGCGTCAGGTCTGTGTCTGTACTGTTCACAGTCATGAATCTCAGCTAACAGCTCAGCAAAACCATTTCTGTGACCACTAAACACAGTTAGGACAAGAAACAGTTATAGACCAGGTACACAAAGTCTAAAAAAAAATTGTAAACACAGATGATGTCTCTCCGACGGCATGAACAGACAAACGACTCCTCTACTGAAAGCTCACATCTCACAGATTCCACAGCTGGAAGTTTCATCTCGCTGTGACCAAGATTCACCAACCAGAGGAAGAAGAAGGCGCAGTTCATGCTTCACGTTTGTAAAACAGTCAGAGAACCTTTGCTAAAAAGTTTCTCATTGTCTTTAGGGAGCCGTTTCCCATCCAAAAGTTACGAAGTTCTGCCCATCTGCATGAGTTTGGACAGATAAAAAGAAACATCGGTTCTTTTTCTTCTTTTTTTAACTTCCAGACAGAAAACGTCTCTTCGTTTTAATAAACCCGCTCTCTTCTGATTATATCCGACACCACTGCAGCAGGGATGGAAGACGTGGACGGCATGTTTGTGTGATCACAGCCAGCGAGCAAGAAAAAAAAAAAAAATTAATGCGCGATTAAAAAAATGAACGGCATTAATTAATCATTGCGTTAATGTGCGATTAACACGTTAACGTGCCCAGCACTAATTACGTTACAAGAAATTTCTAAATTTGAAATACCATTGAGACCAGAAGATACTGGTAAAAAGACAATCTATAGTCCAAGATGTATCATAAAGAAAAATGTAAACATGAGATTTGATTCCATTGGGACTTAAAGCAAAAAGCAGAGTTATGGGTCAAGTTCTAGCATCCAAGAAATAGTGTTCTCAGGCAAATCTCTGAATTTACTTCACAAATATTTTAAATTCTCAATAATTAGTAAAAAATAATAGATAAAAAGTTAGTGTTATTGAAGTAATTGGAGATATTTTTCTTAACATGATGCTCTCAGCTAACTTAATATTGTTTATAGTAAATGTATTAGATAACAGCATCATCTTCACAACTAAACTATAGCAAAACAGTCATAACTTTGGAATATAGTGGTGGCTGTTGATACGAGGTTACTTCAGTTCATTTAGAGGTCAGTATGGTCCATGTAAAGAAATGCCACAGTCGTAGCCAGTGTTCACACGTCATTAAAAACTTCCTCACATTTTCTCGCAACAGTCCTCTGTCCATTCTCAGTCTCTATTGCTCAGTATACTCAGTGCTCTCACAAGCACGGACCTCTCTGTCTTTTCATACAGTCATCACCCCGTTCCTCTGGAATAATCGACATCATAACCATTGTGAACACTGTGACTGTCCAAATCACTTTGTCTGCACACAGCATCATGACTCTTCTGAGATCTTTGATTTACAACAAATAGCTGTGTTTTTCCTCATTCTGAATGTCTTTAAATTAACATTCCTACCTTAGTAAAATAACATGTACATAAATGCGACCACATCCAGGACAATTGGCAACCTCCATGTCACACCAGTGGTATTATTAATGGCTGTGTTTTTCAAAATCAAGACCACATTTCCCATAAACTTCACTGCTTCCTGTCCCCCAGCTTACTTCCTCTGGCTTCAATGAGGACGATAAAAATGCTGGAAATGAGTTTTCCAGCCTGTTTTCCCACCTCTCCAACATCTGCAGCTAAGATAAACCTCAGCCTTCTTTCTGCTCGTTTCTCTTTTAGCTGAAAAACAGTCAAGCTTGCTTTGTTTTCCCCTAAACAGTTAGAAATTGTTTTACATCATTAAGTGTGTTGGATGGCGAAGCTTTGCAGATGTGTTCTGAGTGTGTGTGCATTAATAAGATTTAGAATATTGATTATGAAATGCTGCATTTGGATGCAGGTAGGCAGCCTGGCAATGAGACTACCAGGCATTATTTGCCATCAGATCATCATCCTCACCCTCTCTGTCTCAGAAACACACACCAAAGTAAGCACATGTGGGAGTGTTTTATTACCCTCTGCTGTGCTAAGAGTGCATATATAGTAAGAGTCCGGGGATTGACCTAGGTTTTACTGCTGCTACTGCAGAGAGAGTGCAGAGGAGATCGAATCCATGGATAAAGGGATACAGCAGCATCTTCATCGCTAAATAAACAACAACAGTGCATTTAAATAGCAAAACAGAAAGATAGAAAACTACAAAAACAAGTATAGAACAATAGTTTTTCTATACACTGGAGGAAAAAAGTGCCTAATTGTTCTTTTAGGGGTACAAGGCTTCTCATAGGGTAAATTATGGTCTGTATTTATATAGCGCTTCTATCACATTCACCCATTTACACACACTTTTACGCATTGATGGCGGAAGCTGCCATGTCAGGTGCTCAACCACGACCCATGAGGAGCGATTAGGAGTTGGGTGTCCTGCTCAGGGACTCCTCAATATCAAACCGGCAACCCTTGGGCTACAGGATGACCACTCTACCCATTGAGCCATGCTGCCCCTCATAGGGGTGGTGAAATTGAAGGGACGGGGTTTTACCCTCAACCGTCTCGTAGCCTGATTTAAACGTAGAAAATGCCTCTCTTCCACCACCGGCCAAAAGAAAGGTAATACTTTTTCTCTACCAAACATGTCACTTAACGCAGCAGAGTGAACACGGGGTTCAGTGTATCGCTCAAGGACAGTTCAATAAGTAGGCTAGAGAAACTAATTATATATTTATATATATACAAAAAGAGAGATAAAGAGAGAGATTGATATATATAAATGTCTACGTGTGTGTACCATTTACAGCTAAGAAACATAAATTACCTTTCCCTCACAAACGTACTCACAAGGTCCAGTTATAAGCACTAATGGGTAAATAAGTTCACAGTGTACTACAGGGAATAGAAATGTGCTCCATTCTAACATTTATGCAGTTTATATAAAAATAACAATAAAAAAAAAAGAAAAAGCACAAATTGTCTGAATTTAAAAAAAGCTGGGGCAATTTAAATTAAACTAAAGATTATTTTGTTGCTAGATATTCATCGGTTTAGTTGAATATTTATTGAATAGTTAGCGATTATGAAAGATATCCTTAACATTACTGCATTATCTGGGTAAGGGCGCCCTTACACAGCTGCAGAGAAAGAGGGTGGTGACAGAAGCTGGCCGATACAAAATGGCCACTATGCTGCAAATTCACATATTTATGTCTTTCTTCACAATATTCGATTTACGCTTCTTTAAGATTTACCTTTCCAAGTCTGTGCTGAGGCATATCTTGAGGCATTTTGAGATATAAAGTAAAGAATGCCCTGCAGCGCCTGTAGGTTTGTTCTGTCACAGTTGGGTCACACTGCCCCATCAACCAAGAAACAGGGAGAGTAAATCTGAGAGTGCACTCCTATTCACCCCACACCAGGGAATTCACAAACACTTGCACACTTCCTGCTGCTGGATTTCACCCACTTGCTCAACCTCTCTCTCTCTCTCTCTCTCTCTCTCTCTCTCTCTAAGCAACAAATACAGGGCAAAATGTTTGTCCTTAAGCTGCCTTTC
>JBAMHW010000001.1:35175941-35188253 GCA_037177495.1 Rhadinocentrus ornatus | reverse complement strand
CTCTCTCTCTCTCTCTCTCTCTCTCTCTCTCTAAGCAACAAATACAGGGCAAAATGTTTGTCCTTAAGCTGCCTTTCTTAATTTTATCAGCGTAAGAGGAAAAACAAATATACCCTGGTACTGAGAATCCAGTGCAAAGTATGGTCTGGTCATGGTCCAAGCTTGACAAATCAACTGGCTACACTTGTGTGGTATGTTTTTTGCTTCTTTGCTGTGCTAATATGTTAGCAGGCTACACTAATTACACCACATCCAGGACTGTCTGTCCTCTGTTTCCAACAATTTTCTGTCGTTTTTCCTTTCTATGACCTCATATGATGCCTGGCAATCTTACAAGTAGTTCTCCTGGAAAGTTTTCTACATTTTCTCAACTTGACTGTTGCAGTCCAGATCTGAAGGATCAACTTGTTATTTATTAATTACTTTCTAGTTTAGGGGAAAAGCTAGCTTAAGTATGTGTGGTGTAACATTCTCCTACTTTGTAGACATTGTTAGTTTAATTTGAAGTATGAGCCTTGTTGATTAAGATTTGAGGATAAAACTTATCTTGACCTCTTTCTTAATGGTGATACTATACAAACACAACTAGCTCCTGATCTAACCTGCATACCTGCCTTGTTGTACTTCATGCAGGTGAAGAAACAGGAATTTATTGACACTTGAGTAATATTAAATCTGACTGTATGTTACAGTATGTTCGTTGTAGACAGGAGTATTAAGTACCCAGATCATGTGAGACTGATAGCTTACTCCATGGAACCTACCAGAACAATTGCACGAGACTGGGATCAACAATAATGGAGAAGTGAGGTCGCTATAGACAGCAACAGAAAATTTTGAATGTACATCTTTTCAAAGGCCTATTTTAGCTCGATGCTGAAGAAAGATAAGCAAAGAGATGGACAGTTTTGTTCGTCGTCTGCTTCGGTTACACGCATAGTTTCGTCCATTTTCAGGAAGCTTAGCTATCCGTCGTTTGAAGCGGAGCAGTACCATCAGAAATCGCAGTGCAGTGCTGAGCAGAACAGCTGACGTGACAAGCGAAAGATAGAATAAAATGATCAGAAAGGGAACAAAAAAAGCAGAAGAAGAATGAAGACGAAAACAACAACTGTAGAAATTGCACAAGCTTTTAAAGAAAGGCTATATGTGAGTGTTTAGGGCATTTGGGGCAGTTGAAAACAACTTTATAGTGACGCATTACTACCTAAACAGTGTCTGAAACTGAACTTAGCACTGCTCACTAGTGGAGGAACTGAGTTTAACAACCATGGCAACACAAAAGACACATGGAAGTATGTGGATGGCGACTTATGACAATGTTTGAAATGGACGTCGCTATTTACATACATAAGGGAGCATGTATGCTTTAAAGGTCTCATATTATACTTTTTTTCAACAATTTCATAAGAGTGTCAGAGGTCCAACATCATTGTTTTCAAAGTGTATTACCCCAAATTAAGCCTTGGTCCTTCATTCCATCCATCCATCCATTTTCTTCCGCTTACCCGGAGTCGGGTCGCTGCGGCAGCTGCCTAAGCAGGGAAACCCAGACTTCCCTCTCCTCGGCCACAGTGAATTCCCAGTGCAGTCTATTAACTATTTTAGTCAGCACTAAAGTGGCTGACCCACTAACTCAGCCATCAGTAGACCCACCACATATCAGATACCAATGTTAAGGGTAACTTCCTAACAGACTGAATACATGGTACACATCTTAATTCATATTTAATTAGTTTAATATCAGTTTTCATGAAACTATGAAAACATCACATTAAAATTTTTATTTTAAACACCCAACTTGCATCATTTCAGTTCACGTTAAATTTGTTTAACATCCAAGTGGAAACGTTGCCAGTGCTGTCTCATAGAAGAGACTGTCGGTGCAAAAGCAGAGCAAAGGATTATCAGTACCCTTTTAGTTTGATTCACACAAGCTGTAATAAGCAGCACATTCATATACTGAATGGCAGAAAGACAGAGAGCATCATTATTGGTACCATCTTCTGCCTCCTTCCATTTAACAAATCTATTAGAGAACATTACACAAGAAGAAAGAGCCACAATTGTATCACATTTGACAAATGGAGTTCAATAGGAGTGACTCATCAGTACAGAAAGTACAAAGAGCCTCTGACGACCAGTCCGCATCATCGTAACAGCATCATTTATGTTATATTTATGTGCTTGTGTGGCCGCACGTGGGGTGGGGTGTATGTGTTGTGAGCTGACAAAGCTCAGTGACTTCCTGTCTGGCCTGTAAAAGCAGCACGAGCCTCTTCCTGTATCCTCAGTTATAAGAGCCCACCTGGGGCTGCACATCCATGCCATCATCTCATACAGAGTCTAACATCTGCACACAATAAGTCTCAACAGCAGGAGAAATTCTCTGTGTTGCAGCCTGATTGGTCATCCTAGTTTTCCTCCATGTCCTCAGTGGTACCATACTGTGTTGCTGACATGGCCATCAGTAGGTGGGGAGTTAGTGTTTGTCTGAACTTCTCAGCTCTCGGTGTCCTAGTAGTACGTTCTATTTAAACTAAAGCCAAACTTTAAGCCCACGCATGCAATATCCAGTCTGACAATAGGTCACAATTCTACAAAGCTCAGCAAGTTTTTAGGGAAAGTCTAGTGCAGGAAAAATCCAGCTTCCCTTTTACGAATAAACCAGGATGCTCGTGCAGTTTTTTCTGCTGCAGGAAGAGACACCGTTGCTGAAAGATAATTTCAGATTAATTCATAAATTTTACTTAAAAAATGTGATTTGTCTTCTTGGTTTCACGTCATGACTTGTTGCTGTCTCACAGTTTATCTAGTCGCAATCATAATGGTTGCAGTTGACTTACTAGCAAACTTTACTTCCTGTTTTATTCTGTTTCTAAAAGCCACTCCTGCTCTGTGTTAGGTCCTGACTCGGTATATATGCTGTTTTAGTTCAGAGAAAGATCTTGCAAAATCACTGTGTTTCTTAGTCGACGCCGTCTTGCCTGCCTAGTCTTCTGTTTGTGTCCTTCGACCATTAAACTTGACATTAAATATGAGAAATGTTATATAGGTACAACATTTTGAGTCAAGGATTGAGTGAATTCTATAGTAACCCCGAGATGCAAAACAAACATTAGACAAAGATATTAAAAACTATTTGAATTCAAAAATATTTTAGAAAACACAACATGTAACAAAACAAAGTTAAATTTGATGGTTGTAAAAAGGGTTTTCTGAATATTGTGTCCTGCTTTGTTTTAGGTTTTCTGTTTCGTTGTGTTTTGTGAAATGTTTTTATTTTACACTATTGTTGTGTTTTGACTTCTCATGGGAGATATACTCCTGCTTCTGACCGTGCGGGCATGGGAAAGACTTCACATGCACACTCTACTGAACGCAGAAGCAGTGGTGTAGTCTACGTGACACGCAGGTATACACCGTATACCCACTAGAAAAGCTCCCAAATTTCCGTACAACCACTAAAAAATGTGCAAAGACAAATATCAACATAGTTTTTTGACATAACTTTCACTTTCCCGGTTATAAATTAGCAACGAAGCCGGGGGGACACTACAGTTAACACTGACAGTTCAACCTGATGACCGGGGGTGTGTGGGGGGTCTGACGCTGTCGTCCAACCTGGTGTGTTAAACAGCAGGTGATTGGCACATTAAATTATATAAAACTAGCTAACTAAACTGGTGGTTTCGTGGAAATTAAGGCAGGTACTGCTTTTGTGTGTGTGTCTGTGTGTGTGTGCGTGCTCGTAGAAGAGAATTCGACCTGGCCGAGATTTGCATGCCCATCACGTGAACGCACACATTTAAGCAAGCGAAATCGCGTCGCTGAGACAGTTTTATTGTTGCTGTTTTATAAGGCAATAAATTTTTTGAGAGATGTACTTTAGTCATATTTAGAGCTACCCCACTGAGTAAAACATTCTTAATTCGCTTCTTTTGTCCACTCTTTTTGGCAGCAGTTCACTTATGTAAAATTAACCCCTGACTGGTTAAAACTTCCACTCAAATGATCCCGAAATTATGTTTTATTTGTGTTTTATTTTGTTTATATCATGTTTTTTGGTTGGTCAAATATAACAAGGGAAAATGAAAGAGGTGGAAGTGCTGGTTATAAGTTTTATATGGTTTAAATGGCTCCACATGTTTAATGGCTAGTATTTCAATCAATCAATCAAATTTTATTTATACAACTCTAGTTGATCAAAGTGCTGGATAGAGATAAAACCCCTAATAAAAAAATAAACATAGCACACTTAATTATAAATATCACAACTGTCTCAAGTGACACCACTGTCATGTATTAAAGGCTTATCTGTAAAAAATAGGGTTTTAAGTCTTCTCTAAACAGGGGCAGGGGTAACGTATGTAAGTTGCATGTAAGAAACCCACACTGACGTGTCAAAATAGACTACTTATAATGGAGGAAACACCATTTTAACCCTACCATTTTGTATTTAAGCTCCAGGAGGGGGATGTATTACGTGGCAATGCAGATTTAAGGCTTGCCGAGAATGGCATCCCCCGGTTTATTATGCTAGTATGTAAGTTACTTATTAGAAACCCACACTGATGAGTCAAAATAGAATAGTTTTAATGGAGTATGCTTAATTACTGTGGTGCTCATTAACAAAGTATAAATTTAAGAGCAGTTGTTGCTTTGGGAAGGGTGCTGCAAGACAGATGTTTCACAAAGACATGATGTTTGAGGGTGGGAGGGGAAAAATCTGAGTAAACACACTAGAATAAACTAGACTGCACCACTGCGCAGAAGGTAAGTACAGACACGTAGCATCTACATTAGCATCTGTATCAGTGCTGTGTTGGGTTGCGGTCTCTAACTCGGCACGAAACAGCGAGCCGTGAGTACCGTTCAACATCCAACTAGAAAACTGAAACTACTTCCGTGAGGAGACCTCGCTAACTTCTCATGCGCGTGTGCATGCTACTCCTGCTAGCCAATCCGAACGCTATATTGAATAACATGCACAGAACAGGGGAGGGTCAAACTTAGCTGCTGTGATCTGTCTTCCACTATTATATTTATTTATTCATCTATCAATCTCTGTTTTTAAGGTTATGTTTTGTTGCTGTGTTTGGAAAATGTCCTGTTCTAAGAATATGGTTGTGTCTTTTTTGTTTTCGGCAAATGCAAGCAATCAGTGTACAAATCCATCAGGGTCATCAAGTTCCCACTGAGACTTCAAATGAATTAATCTGATGACAAGAGATTTGATCACAGGGCTTCACTGTTTTATCTTCAGGTTCTTAGAAAAATTGTCCTCCTTCCTGTACTTTGTGACATGAAAAAAATAAATAAGTAAAATTAGAGTTTGGGCCTATTTTTCCACTGTTTAAACTATCAGATGTCCCTCGTGACATCATGCAGATATCTTATGTTTATAGTAGTTTATTTATTTAATGATAAACAGTGCGTCAAGTTGACCTACTTGTAAGTTTTTAACTTTTACAACATGAGCTTTGCAGCCACAAAAAAAGATAAAATTAGGGAATTTTCTTCAGAAGAATTATGTTTGTCCCTTCAGTAAATTTCCACAAACTTGGAGAATTGGTGCTAACGAGGATTTATTATTCAGCAGGCAATGACCAAAAGAGAATTTTTTATTAAGGGATCAATAACTTAAGAGATTTGTGACCTGAAGAAGTCTGGAGAAATTTAACTTTCTTCTTCATTCTATAAAAACCTGTGGAATGGACCTTTAACCTGTTTCCAGCAAAGATAACCAGGTGATCATCTGAGATCTAGCTTTGAATAAACACGTTCAGATGCTTTCATCTTTTTCTGTTTCTCTAAAAAGTTCAGAACAAATCCCCTGAAGTTTGGGACAAAGTGTACCTCAAAGCGGTTCTAAACATTTTCATCATAAAAGAAGAACTTTGGAAGTTGTTTGATAAAATCTCTTCAGCATAATAAAACTACTCACTGCTTCAATACCGAGAAAAGCAACAGCAGAACAAGAAATGCAGCAGAAAGAAAGGGACAAATAAAAATATAGCCAGAAAACATTTATTTTTCTGAAATGGGCATTCATTGCTGACATCCTACCTCTGGTGTTGGTAGCCATGTCTGCCACTTTCTGAAAGGCATCCAGGAAGGCCACAGCAGCCAGAACAGTGGTTCTACATGGACAGAAGATAAGCTCAAATATCCCAGAAACTTGATGCAGTTTTCTACACAGAAAGTCACTGAGCTCTTTCAGCCAGTCTCGTGTTTAATGTTAGCTTGATATTCAATGTAAAAAACTATTTTCTGATTATGGTGAACAGCAGAGCTTACCGGAGCTGGGAATGCAGTTTGATGGCCTTGGCGCTGAAGTCCTCCCACACAGGATAGGAGCACTGGAAAACAGACACAGCAAAACATGTTACCTTAGCGTGACAAGTTTGATTACCTTTAGCCACTATAATTTGCTAGAGAAATGAGGAGGGCATACAGTAGATAGGAGGTAGAGTGACACTATTTTGGATTTCATATATAAGATTTATATAAAGTTGGGTGTAGACACAGAGGGAGTGAAATAAAATGCTAGCATAGCTAGCAAACATTTTCTCACAAATTATTCTGCTTCATTCTATCAGATCAGTGTTGGTCATAATTTTGAAAGATTTCTGATGTCCAATATGTGATTGGGTTTCAACTACCAATTCTATTGAGCTAATGAGAAAAAAAAAGGCTGAATTTGACACATTAAAATGGTCAACTCAGTCTCAACAGAAAACAGGAACATTTTACCAGATCTCCAAAATGTAGAAGCATGATAATACATGGTCAGAAATCAGAAAACAACTGTGTTCCCAGCACATTTTTTAGTGTATAACTGCATCCACTTGACATGGGAGAGACCCAAAAACAGGTAACATCTTAGCCCGTATATTCATTATAATTTCACCTGTGCAATATATTGAAAATTTACCTTCATGGGGATATTAGCCTTTGCTATATAAATATTAAAACATGTGCCAAAGCTACGATAAATGGTCGTCCCTGTTATAAAAAGTGACATGACTCAGCTCCAAAACACTGCTGAGCATTCATGCTGTGCGCATCAATGGCGAATCAAATGGACTCTTATTGTCCCGGATGCTTCATTTAGATGCTAACAGCTGCAGCACAGAGCACATGGATTGAGCGTGTTGATGGTAGAAGGTAACTAGAGGAGGAGGAAGTAAACGTGGACGCTAGAGAAGAACCGGTGGCTAAACAGAGCAGCACATCGGCTATTTCGAACTACGTTGGTTAGAAGAGAGAAGATGCACACACGTACTCTGCAAGACATGTCGAGTCCTTCTGCCAAACACCAGGGGACACATGTTTAACCTCCGCTGCCACCTACAGTAAAACCACAGGGAGCCATGGACGATTCTGGACAACGTTTTGTGTGTTGCAGTGTTGCTTTGTGGATATCTGGACTGATGATGTTAGACATTGATCCACCGCTACTGATGAGGGCATCTTATCTGGTGGTATTAGAGTCATTCTGTTTTTCAGATTAGTAATTGGTCCATTAATGTCTAAAACTCTGCTGCATCTAACAGAATCTCCTAATTTATCAAAAGTTGGCAAAAAAAAAAAAATGTTAAAACTTTTGCAAAGACTGTCAATTTTTGATTTTATCTCTACTTTTTAGGCTGAAGGACACCATATTACATGATCTGTTTGTGTTGCTGACCAAATTATTTTTATAAAGAAGAGTTACTGAAATTTAGCGTTAGCTAAAACATGCTACTAGTGTTATTATAGCACAAGCTAAACCGTTTAGCAAACGTCGGTCTGTGTTTGAGCTTTTACCATTGGAGCTCCGTATGAGAAAACATCAAAGCAGCAGCTTTATTTATTTCATTTATTGCAGATCACATCGTCATTGCAACTTTCAACAGTTTCCTCGTATAGCGCATGTTTTCCTGATGTCGTGCAGTCCTGATCTCAACCATGTATTTTTAATTCCAAACACCAACATTGAGCGCAAACCAGAAATAAAAAAGGGACTAGACAGTGGAAATATCTGGAATGGGTTTAGTTCACATGGTGGATGAAGAACCAACAGCCCCCGTCCGTCCTTCATTTGCCCAAGTCAACTACAGTGACATCACAAAGCAAGATGCAGCAATATGTTACCTATGTTTCTATATATATATACTGAGAGAAAAATAGGTCTGAATAATGTAATAATCTTAAAATTTTTTAGCCTTTATGTTAAAACTGCAACACAGAGTGGATATTATTCTGTAACTGGAGAAGCTACTTCCAATACATAATTGATGATGTAACTAATAATAATACATTTATTCATTGAGCTTTTTACATACTAGTCAGACACTTTTCATCGAGATGATAAAAATTAAACAAATAATGTTAAAATGAGATGAAATTAAGCTATATTTGTTTCTCTGTTTCTCTTGTGTTTTTCATCTGACTAACTTAATGTTGAAAATACTGTAAATAATCTTCTCTGTTGTTTTTCTTTTTTGCCTTCTTGTTAAAATGTTAAAATGGGAACTTCTCATAAGTGTGACCAGATTTATTTTTTTTTACTTTTTTTTTTATTGTTATCATTTTGGAAGATGTTGAATATTAATAACATTAATTGTTAGTTGCATGATGAAATATTCTTCCATGTTCTTCCAACAACATCCACTGCCTCGACAGGAAAAAAAATCACCTCCTGGATTTAACAAAACCAATCATTTGAGGACGCTTCAGATGCTCCAGTCCAATATTTTCTTTTCATTTTATATAAATAAATAATAATAGAAATGATAATCACTCAGATAGCTACATCTTTACCAGTAAAGACTTTTGGGTGCTCATGACTCAATTCCCTAATTTTGCTTCTATAAAAGCACAAAAACATCCTCAGACATGCACACACACATCCCACTTTCCTCTTCATCCATACACCATACCCCCACTCCCACTGTTCAGCCTCCCTTCACCTCATCCTTTATCCCCAAAACCCCTTTATCTCCTCCCTATGCAGTCATCTAATCCATCTACCAAAACACAAACTCTCACATACACACACGAGCATTCGACAGCCACTGGCATCGCGCAGCATCAAAGGCTTTGACAAGGACAGCCAAGATCATTAACACAACTGGAAGCTGAAGCTGTGTCTCTAATGAATGCTGCACCCCCATCCACCCCGCGCTTCTTCAGACTGGATGACTGCTCTATCACACACCCCCAGCCTCAGCACCATATTACATTACACTTGATCCAGGTTAACCTATTACCCCGTTAAGCGCTCTCAAGTTGTCCATGTGGGGGGTTGGTGGAAGTATTTCTATCAGCATGGGGTCAAAATATCTTCAGGAACATCAGGTACTAAAATACTCAAGTAAGAGAAAAACAGATCAAGTAAAGGGAGGGGGTGATGGAAGTGTGAAGATAAAGGGGGGAAGTTAGAAGGAAAAGTGTGTGTTTGAGTGTGTGTGCTGGGGGTGGCGTATCCTGTCAAGATGTCAGACTGGCACCGAGAGTAAAGGGTGTGCACTCTTTGATGTGGCGTGTTTGATGTGACTTAATTTGGTCTGAAATCACAGTCCTAGTTCCCTTGGTACTGTGGAAAAGATACACATACACACGCACACACACCTACACATATCTGTCCCCTTGCAGTGTGTAAAGCACCCTACAGTGCATAAGTAGTGTGAATGTGAGATAAGTGACTCCCTCCTCTATGCCGACACACACATACACAGCTCTGCACTTCATTAGCATATTTCTGGTGGTTTGGCCAAGGAGAAGAGCCTATTGGAGAGTGATGACACCACCATCCCCCCAGTTATCCATCCATCCACCCATCTCCCTCACACACGCACACACAAAGTCTGTTAATACCCCAACATTAACTGTTTAAGAGCTTACTCTGAATCAGACATTGCCATGTAAACCGTAAGGTCATTTTTGGAGAAAGCAGTGATTTAATTCATCTATATGGAGAATATATCATCTATCTTACATACATATAAATATATAAGTCACATCACTTCCTTCTTCACATTGTTTTGTGACACACTGCTGCTGAACAGTGCGTGTCTTAGTCTCTGAAGCTACTGGGTTCCTTTATTGTATCTTTGGATTTCTTTCATTAGAATCCAGTTGCTTGTTTGTGTCAATAAGTCTGGCAACACCAGTTTCAGAAGCAGAGCCAGTGCAGGACAGCTGCAGGTAACAGTGCTCCTTCTCTTAACAGATGGGGATTTGGGAAATATTGCAATGGTAAAGAGGGTGTAACATGGAAGTGAGCATGAAATATCCTTTATATAACTTGGAATATCCTCATTCTAACACCGTATTTTGAATATTGTTGTGGTTCATGTCCATATAGCCTTAGGTGTGGACATGATAGGAAGCTATCCACCTGTGACGTGCCTGCTTACTGGTTCACGAGCCTTTAAACACCTCCACTTTTTAAAAAAAAGGCAGATAAACCCTTTTATTGACGGTTAGTCTTGGTATGTAATTCCACATGCATGTTCAATAAAACTGGAAGCAAAAAAACTACAATTCCTCTGAATTAAAAAGCTTTTTTATTATGCTGAAAACTAGGAGTTTGTCCACACGTCAAACAGAACTTTCCAGCAAATGTTTGTGGAAATTAAGAGTCCAGCTCGCTCAATTTGTCACGATGGGAAAAGGTGCGAAACTTTCCTGCTAACTGCTTAGAAGCAATTACAAAGATTATTTACCTCCAAGCCGTAACACAGATTTAAAACTGTAAGGCAGATTTTTGCCTTGTGATGCGTGCGCGCCATGAATCTCAACAGATATTAAAATAAAGTAAAACCTATTTGGACGAAGGCTGTTCATCCTCATCAGTCAAGTTTTGCAGCTTTAAAGGAAAGTTGAGTGTTTTGACCCTCCAGACTGGTCCACGAGTTTTTGACTAGGAGGCTGCATCTTTTTGTAGATGGTTTTGATCAAACATAGTATTATGAAAATTCAAAATCTGCTGTGGAAAATCAGTTATGGACATTAAAAAGCTCCCCGCCTGTAAGATTCACGCTCATTTACTGAGTCTTTGAGAGCGAGCTTGTCTAAACCAAAGCCATAACCAGTTCTCTCACATGACTGTGGGAGTTGGAGTCTCACGGGGGGCAAACACATCGGCATGTCAGAGACTCAGAGCGGGGAGGCAGTGACTGTGTGAAAAAGCTCTTGGTTTGTATACTATTACATCACCATTTCCTGTGTCACAAAAACCTCAGCACAGCACGCATGGTTACCGCTTCAGCGTATACACACTGTGCTGTCCATCCTAGTGTAAACATATCACAACCGAACATCATATCATAGCCTTCTTTCACCAACTTTTTTCCAAGTCACTGGTTTAAAAACTAAAGTAAATCAAATGCTAACTCACTGGACTGTAACAGAGGCTGTGAACAATTATGGATTCAGAATATTTGCTGTTTCCTTCAAATAACAGAAACATGCAGCTCTCTGCAACCTTCCCCTTGATATATCCTTCACCTCTCGTTTTCCAGCATATCCTCCCTTCCTTCCTGTTCCCTGTAGTCCTTCCTTTCTTCTACAATAAAGATAAGCGAAAATGCAGAAGAACAAGCCATTAAAATCTAGATGATCAATTAATTCTGTGCTTTTAATAGTTTGTCTTTAATATAATAAATTTACTCATAAAGCAACCCAGATACAGTCATTGCAGCATTTAATATATTTTTTTGTACATGAAACTTAAACTTGAGTAAGCATCCAACTGCTTCTGGACTGTTGGATCCACCCACACGATGCTGGAAGCACAACATCATCAATTTTGGTTTGGCTGTAACATTAGTCCCAAATGTCTAAGACTCCAAACTCTGTTTCTTCTTCTTTCTTTTCGACACAGAACACATGATTAATTCTTTCCCTTTATGTTCCCCCGTCCTCAGTGATGTTATATAAAAAGGTTTTTATGCTCCAACTCCAGCTGATCATCACTGTTGAATGAATTATTTTCAGACTTGTTGCATCATTCCCATGTCAAACATCTCACCATGATGGCTTTATGAAGTCAGTTGTCAGTGGTGCTATACAAAAAAAAAAGACAATCCATTAAGAAATTATATTTTGTTTTGTTTCAGTTATGTTCAGTTTGATCCGCCTTTGTTATGTTGAACTGAAACAAGCCAAGTATCTTTGGACTTTGCCACAACGCTTATGTATTCATCATGTTTCTAGTCACGAAGCTGGTGCTGGTGGTGGTGAGGACCCAAATGCAGGCAGTCGAGGACATGAGGCAGGATCGTGTAGGTCAGAGGTCCCCAACCCTGGTCCTCAAGGCCC
>JBAMHW010000001.1:35147447-35170648 GCA_037177495.1 Rhadinocentrus ornatus | reverse complement strand
AATCAGTTGAAATACATGTTATTAAACACAGAGTAATGTTACAGTTGTAACATCTCTCCCTTCATCAGATGATCTCTGAGTCTGCAAGTCACACAAACCGATTTCATACGATAACATTAGCTATTAGCAGTAGCTTGGTACTAAATACATGGAGGGCACGCTTGTAACTTAGTGGCATAAAAAAATTATAACTATGTATCGTTCTGTTCCTCATCACCTGACGGGACACTCAAACTTCATATTTATGAATTTCTGCGGCTTCTGTAGTCGTTATAACGCTCTTCAAAGGTGAGGCTCCAGTAGAGCGCTACTCGGTTGCTTGTAATATATTGGCGCACCACTAGATGGGAGTAATTCTTACACACTGCGGCTTTAAAGCTCTGGGACAAATGAAGTATTTTTCTTTTAGTTTTCTTTTCTTTTTGTTCTATTTAATTTAATTTAATATATTCCATCAGTTTAGTCAGATAGCTAAACACATAAAAAATGGAAAGCAGCCCACGGAAGAAGTCCTAAGGAACTTCAGTAGATTTTCTAGGTGAAGTGGCCCCTAACAACAGATCATCCAGGATCCATCTTGCATCCTGTCTCTTCTCTGAGTTCTCTCCAGCCAGTCAAAGTCTGTGCTCTGTCCCCTTCTTTTCCTCTGATATTCTCCTCTTGCGTTTCTTTGGCAAATTACAGTTTGTAAATGTCAACGTGATTGTTGATGCTTTTAAATCCTGCAGTCCTGGTCACATACTGAATGCATCATTATAACCTCACTCTGCTGTGCCACGCTGCCGGCATGATACATCACGGTACACACGAGGGGGGCATATTTAGCCTTTGTTACTACCTTCAGTGCAACTTTTACCCCCCTTCCTTTCTGTCTATGACCATTTATAAATCACGATTCATCTAAAAAATGGCTTGTATAATTTATTTAAGAAATAATAGCTTTTTACTGACAGCTTTAAGAAATAAAACAGAGCAAAAGAAGAAAGAGAAAGTCATAAACCAACGTGTTAAGATTTAAACTACCAGATTATCAAAAATTCAACCAAAAAAAAAAAAGACAGATTAGTGCAGCATCCAGTGGACAGCTAATGCGTCTTCTACTTGAGCTGCTGTTGGATCTAATCTGAGGTTCTGTTTTCTGGTGACATCCGAAACTTTAATGAACTGATCTGTAGAAAAGACAATTGTGCATCAAGCAGAGAAAACACCAGACATCTAAGAAGATGCAGAAAATACTAAATCTGGGTTAAGAACTGTCCAACGCATTATTAAAAACTGGAAGGATAGTGGGGAACCATTGTCTGCCAGGAAGAAATGTGGTAAAAAAAATAAACATTTTGATTGATGGTCATCGGCAATCATTTAAACGTTTGATGAAATCAAATGGAAGAAAAACAACAGTAGAACTCAGTGCTGTGTTTAATGGTGAAAGTCAGAACATTTCCACATGATCAATGTGAAGGAAACTCAAGGGTTTGGGACTGAACAGCTGTGTAGCCATAAAAAAAAAACTTAATTTGTGATGCTAACTGGAGAAAAAGCTTTCAGTTTGCTAGGAAGCATAAAGATTGCACTTTGGAGCAATGGAAGGTCATGTGGTCTAATGAGTCCAGATTTACCCTGTCCCAGAGTGATGGGAACATCAGAGTAAGAAGAGAGGCAATGAAGTGATGCAGCGATCATGCCTAGTGCCTCCTGTACAAGCCTGTAGGTGTGTTCTGTGTTCTGGGGTTGCCGCAGCTGGTCAGGTCTGGGTTCAGCAACATTATGTGTCCAATGAATGAGGTCACTGACTACCTGAATATACTGAATGAGCAGGTTATTCTATCAATGAATTTGTTCTTCCCCGACGGCAGGTCCATATTCCAAGATAATATCAGGATTCATGGGGCTCAGATTGTGGAAGAGTGGTTCAGGGAGCAGGAGACATCATTTTCACACATGGATTGGCCACCGCTGAGTCCAGACCTGAACCCCATTGAGAATCTTTGGGATGTGCTAGAGAAGCCTTTGCGCAGTGGTCGGACTCTCCCATCATCAATACAAGATGTTGGAGAAAAGTTAATGCAACACTGGATGGAAATTAATCTTGTGACATTGCAGAAGCTTATCGAAACAAGATACAGCGAACTTTGCTGGAATCAAAGCTATAGGCGCTCCAAGAAAATATTTCAGTTTTACCATTTTTTCATTTATTGGGGGTGACTTTTTTTCTTTTTTTTTTTTTTTTGGCCAGGCAGATATTCTAATAGCATTTCACAAATATGGTCATTTTGCTTTCCTCTGTACAATGTGGGAAACTGTAAAAACAAAAAAACTCTCTTGAATTAGTTAATACAGAAACATATAAGTGGTACTGAAAACTTGTTATGTAACCTTTTATACTTGTCAGCTGACATCCACACTGAACCCATTTTGTTTCTCAGGACATCACATAACCAGTGTTTAGTCAAAGCCTGTAGCGTTTCTAAGATTCACACAAGGTGCCCTTTGATAGTGGTGCCACGATTCATTGCCTGCAGTAACCCTGGATGCAGACCATGGATACAACATTCTGGAGGTGGAAAGTCACATGAATAGCAAACATGAAACCAGACTTCAACACCATTTGGGAATGTTTTTATAGTTTTCCTTGTTTTATCTTAAAGGTTCCTTCTCGTCACCTTCCTAAACTAATGACCTAAGTAATTTTTTCACAAAAAATATTTCTTTACCTAAATGATCTTTTTGTGATGCTGGCCAACTCTGAAAATGTCACCAACATCCTCAGATGAACAGTTTATAATATGAGCTGTTCACGAGAGGATGCTGGTGACATTATCAGAGGTGGCCAGCATCACAAAAAGATGATTTAGGCCATTAGTTTAGGAAGGTGACAATATTATACATTTTTTCAAAAATTTCATATGGCTATCAGAGGTCCAACAATATTGTTTTCAAACTATATTACCCCAAATTCAGCCTTGCCTCTTAATTTCAGTCATTCCAAATGTGGCTCTAGTGAGCTCTATCAAGTTCTGTGTCTGAACCTTAAATAAATGGAGGTGGTTTTTCCCTTTGTGGGGTCACAAAGGGAAAGAATTACCCGTTTGAGCACACATTTGCTAAAAAGTGGAGCAAGCAAGTGAGAGAGGAGAGAGAATTTTCTCATTTTTGGGCCTTATACACAGGCTATGAGGACACATATGATTGTTAGAAAACCTTTAGAAAGGGAATTTTGCATAATATGGGACCTTTAACGTTTGCTGTTTGCTCTCCTTGTCTTATTGTTTCACACACTGTTTTAAGCAACACAGGTTTGCTTTTGTTATTTGGTTTTGCCGTTATACGAATTGCCATTACATATGACTGACAAATTTACAAACTGACATTGAAATGCTTCTTCTGTTTTGACAACCAATGATTGATTTTCGTATACCACTAAATAAATAACTCATGGTAATCATATTCATAAGCACATACACATATAAATTCCATACAAACACATCCACCTTCCAATGAAAATCAGATATATAGAGCATGAATGGATTTGTCTTCTCATCGTAGTTTACAACATAGTATTGATTTACCACATTCATTGTTATTCTCTGTGTCAGTCTCTGGCCTGTTCATAATGATCAATGTGTTGTACAGTGAACAGCTGAGTTTGATGAGAAGGCTTTGACAGGCCTGACAAAGGACCAACTGAGCGAAGCTGTCTTGGCTCACTCCCAAGCAGCCTCATGCCTCCCACAACCTGCGCTCCCCATTCATCTCCACTGGCCCTAACGAGTCTCGGGGCCTAATAAAACCTCAGAAATTTTAACGAGCTCAAATGAGGGAGATGCTCCTTTACGTGGCCTGTGATCCTGCTGGCACATTGGCATCTAAGGCGGTGACCAAAAGGATTGTTTCAGTGGTGAATTTTCCTTTAAAAATTAAATGCTAATAAGTTATTAAGAGAAATCTTTACTTAAAGACAGATTCTTTGGTTAGTTTGCAGCTATTCCCATCTATAATCCAAATTTCACACCTGGAAAATATATATATATGGTTAATGGTCCATATTTATATAGCGCTTCTTCTGTACCTGGAATGATACCCAAAGCGCTTCACTTTATACATCACATTTACCCATTGATGGTGGAAGCTCCTGTGCAAGGCGCTCAACCACGACCCATTTTAGGTTCGGTTTCTTTCCCAAGAACACCTTGACATGAACTCAACCTGGCCGAGGATTGAACCGGCAACCCTCGGGTTACAAGATGACCTTGCTGAGCCACGTCGCCCTAGCCACACTGTATACACTGTATATATTCTTGAGATACAACTAACCTCAAAGTGGAAATATCCTGACCCTATAAGTGTGAAAATAGTTCTTCAAACAACAAATAATCCCTACTGTATTAAAAAGCTTCCAAAACTTTTCTTAAACAGTAAACTTTAGATTTTTTACTTAAAAATTAAGCTGTCAAAAATAAAATTTCTGTTTACTTCAATAAGAGTATTAATACATTACAAGAAAAGGTTAATTCTCTTGCTGTGTGTCCACTGCATAACATAAAGACAGATACACTTGCTAAAGTCATAGCTGCTACTCTGTTGGCCGAGCTTGTAAAGTACGAAAAGGTTTGAGGGCACAAGCATTTGGATATTTCACGCACATACAGGAGCCACAACATTGATGAGATTTGTCTTTTTGCCCCCTCTCGGGTGGCACACACTTAAGCCTCAACAACAGTGATTTGGTGGGAAGTCTCTCTGGACCACACAAGCACAAAAACATATCACAGATTGGACTAATGATACGCTTCCACAGAAGATCTTCATTCCTGTAACATGGCCCAGAGTCACTGGAAATAACTGTCACAGGCTTTTAAATAGATGGACAACAGTGGGTAAAAGAAAATTTTCATTAAGGCCCATACAGTTCTCTACCTATACTCCATCCAGAAATATAGCTTTGAAAACAATCTGGGTTGATTTGGGCTACACTGCTATGTAACTACTACTTCAATGTTAAATATTTATCACAACAAACTGTGGTAAATATTTAATCCAAATAGCAGTTCACATAAAATGCAATATTGAGCTGATTCTTCCACAACCTGGTCATACACGAACCACACAAGATGTTAGGAAGACTATAAGGGCTACAAAGACCAGTAAGCATCATGTGAGATTTCATTGTTGATTTCAGGGGAACTTGGCCCTCTCTTCAACCTCCTAAACTACAGCTACAACATCTGTGTCACACAAATTTTCTCCCAAAAACAATCTAAAGTTGTTTCTTCATGTCAGGAGAAACAGCCGATAAATACGTTCACCGAAAATACGACCTCTGGTGGTCATCAGAGCAACTACAAGTGTGGTGAAAAAATGAGGCCCTTTAAGGAGACTGAAAAGTACAAAGGTCATATATTAGTCTAAATCGTAATGTTGTTTTTTAATCCTTACAAATAACTTTTGGCTTTTTATTTGTAAACAGGTGACATATCCAAACTTAACCAGGAAGTTGTATTGAAAAAATAATGTATTTAGGTCCAAATCAATGTTGATTTCTTTTAACTCTAACCTTTTATTGTTGCTGCCTAAATCCATCCAGAAGCTGACAAAGTTTTGTTAACTGTTGTGTTTCTAACTGAAAGGTTTATTTAGTCAGGCCCCATCGAACAACATTTATGGTGATGTCTGTTGTTGAACTTACTGTTATGTCTGTTATGTGTTAATGTTAAGCCGAAGGCCTATTTATGCTCCCCTTACATACGGAAATAGGTGTCAAACATCCCTGCCCACATAGTCCCATGTATAGTTCTTTGCATCCTTTGTGATGCCATAATTTTCAGGCAAAACATCCACTGAGGACAGCAAAAGGTTCAGAGTTCACCTCCGAGTTCTAACGTTCCTTTTTAGACAATAACAAATATAGTGATGGTGGAGATCATGATAATGCACATTATCAGAAAGAGACCTATAAAAGGCAGTGTAGTAGATGATGGTGGTCTGTGAGCCGTTAAATACTTTGTGGCTTCTTCTTTTTTGTTCCTTTAGCTATTCACACTGCAGCTATAGCGCTCATTACTGCCCCCCGTGGTATCTGGTGGTACCGCTCCATTTTCTACATGTGAGAAAGCATCCACAGACTCTCTGAAAACGTATCAAAATACGCATGAAAAGCATTAAGAAGACCAACAAAGGGCTCAGTTTGTGTCTGTATGAGTGTTTAATATAGAGCATAAATGAGCCGCAACTCAAAAAGTTAACAGATCAGAGACAAATCTGGGATCAACTTTAACACTAAGATTGAAAAATCAACCTACTTTACCTCATATAGACATATGTTACTGTGATGCCAACATTTAACGTTAATGAGGACATTGAAAAGGATGCATTTGTTTAGATCGATGTATATTTGATTACAAAGATCTTAGCAGAACTAGAGATCAACTGTGATCTGTTCCCACAGCAGCAGTGACAAAGTGTGTAAACCTATCTGAAACTGTATGGCCACTGAAGATGTCAATAAGATAATTCACAGCTTTAAAGTTGGGAGATTTTATCTGTATGTTGACCGGTATGAGTGGGCATAGCTTAAAGTCTTGCAGGTCACACCCTACATACAGCACATTACCAGACTACTGTGTCAGCTTGGAGAGAGCTACAGAGCTACTGTCACCTTGTAAGTGCGGCAGAGGTTCACTTCACTTGTATCTGCTCCGGTGCAGAAGTGCTGCTAGCTAATGCTAGTCATTATAGGCAATAACTGCATATTTACTGTATGTAGAAGTGAGATGGAATCACTAGCAAAAAAAATAAATGGTTGAGGAGAAAAAGGGGTCAAGTCTTAATGTTACTGGCCAGAAAAGAAAGTACAAAACAGTGTTTTGTTTATTCAATTTGAATATTAAACCCCATTTTGAAACACACAAAACAGGACCACAGATGTGATTTTACAGTGTTTAAACAAGACTTATCTGCCCAGAAGTCAGTCTTTGTAACTCTTCTAAAAAGCAGTAAAGTTGTAACACAGACAAGCTATGTGGAAGCTCATAAGTCTGCTGGCAGCAGTGTACACAAGCAATGCAGAGATCGCGTGGGTTGTCTCATAGCTGCATTTTGCCTGTGCAGCACTCTGTCATGTCATAAAAACTTTCACAACTTCTATCTAAAACTTCTGCACGCTGCTTCTTGAGTAGTAGGAAAGCAAAAAAAAAAAAGAGGAAACCATAATGTTAAAAAGCTCATGTAGACGTATGTGGTGGCAAGGTGGTTGGATCTGTGATAACTTTGAATAATAAACAAAAATCAAATTAACCATTTAAAACCTGACTTCCCTTAGTTGGGGGACTATGTGAATAGATTGCCAAAACACCCTTCTCATCTGAACCATCTGTACTAAAGCCTCTCATGTAGTTCTGTTTCACTTTGTCAGAGTTTTTCACATATTGTACTATGATTTGATGGAGGTTTAGACCTACAGCTGCATCATTCCAAAGAGATATTCGTTTACAACTATCTGAAGTATCTGTTACACACAAGAAGAAAAAACTATTTTCCACAACTACATGGCAACATCCCAAAAAGTCAACTAACTGAACTAATCCAAACAAGTAAACTAACAGGAAAATGTTCTGAATAGCTGTTACATTCTCTGCCTGACATGGGACCAATTTACTGATTTATTATAAGTAGCTTTGGTCACTTATGCGGACACGAACTTCGTTTTTTTTCCTTTGGTTTGGTTCCTTTTATTTACCTTTACAAAATTATGTGTAAAATACTACGGCAGATATTTGACATAGATTCAGTGTTTCCCCACTATTATATTAAATGGTAAACGGTCTGTATTTATAAAGCGCTTTTACCCAAAGTGCTTCACATTATACATCACATTCACCCATTCACACACACATTCACACTCTGATGGCGGAAGTTGCCATGCAAGGCGCTCAACCACGACCCTTCAGGAGCAATTTGGGCTTCAGCGTCTACCCACTGAGCCACGCCGCCCCCAATATAAGGGCCGGCAGGCGTAAATCACCGCCGTCGTTAACACAAACACTTTTCATGTTTACATTTTACCATCTTCTTACCACTGTTACATTAATGCCCTCCAGTGTCCCCAGCTGTCTGCTGACCGTGAACGTGACCTCTGTTTCTCATGTCCCCCTGTGACCTGTGCGTGATTGTAATTCACAAGAAGGATGCGTGACGCAGCCTTGAGGGATTTTTTTGGCTTTGACACAGTATGAATACTCCCCTCCCCCTAGCAATTTGTGCTGTGCACCACTGTTCAATTTCCATTATTCTTATTCTCTGCAGCAAAAGACAAGCCAAAGTCAAATTGCATTTGATGCAAATAAAGATTACAAACATGCAAGGAGAGAGGAGCCTCGGGTGGAGGACCTGCTGAGAAATGAAAGCGGAAAGGAGGAGGGGGGAGAAAGAGGAAGAAAAACACTTTCTAAACAGTGTCAAACCAATATGCTGACGTGGGAATACAACAGTTTGACTCTAGTTGTGAATCCATGAGTATGTGTGTTACCTACAAGCATTGGGATTCATTTATCAAGTAAAAAATTAAACCAAATGACTATTTGACTAATGTGCAGGTAAGAAATTCAGCCAAGTTTAGCCAGAAAACATCTAATGGGATTGTTTGCAGCGTTCACAATCGCAAAAATAAATGTAGGTAAGTCATGTAAATTTTTTAAATGTCTAAACCTGACTTTTCAAAGATGATGAGCTAACTATATACACAAATTCTACCTCCGATCCCCAACCACTTACAGATGAGAGCAACGTAGAAAACAAAAGGAGAGATGGAGACTTTAGCAAACATTGTGCAGGATGAGTCTCATACTGGCAACCTCTAGAGCAAAGGTCATTAGAACCGCCCATCTATTCCCTTCTTCCTCTGAATAAGTGTTTGAACTTGGGAGATGTAGAACATTCACAACATTGTATAGGAAGACATGAAGAAAATAGAAACACCATTGAGAGCCACTGAGTCTCCTAATAATACTAATAAAAGGTTAATACTAGTTTTTAAGTAATATTTATATCATTGTGACTTATCTTCACTGATTCTGCTATCATCAAAAATTCAAAGGCACAGAGTTTTATTTCAGTCTAATTTAATTTAATTTAATAGTCTTATAGGGAATTTATGGGAAAATCGAAAAAGTGCTGGCTTAGTCCAGTACCCTCTTCTTTTGTTTTTAGTTCTTTTTTCTTTTTCTCCTTTTAGTTTGCTAATGCACAAGCCAGATTATGTGAAGGAGAACAGAATAGGTATTTCTCTGTCCATGCACCTTTTATTAGCACCTCTAAATAACGTTTGTCGCTCCATGAGAAAATGCATTTCTTCATGTGACAAGTGTTAGCTGTGTCAGTCTCAGCCCGGGAGCTGTCATCCCTGTAACTCCTATTATCCCACCTCCCTGCATGTTTCATTACACCACTTTCAGCTTCTGGTTTAATCCTGCTCAGGATCAAAATACTCCCAGATTTGGTGATTTTGGATTGTTTTAGACAATGAATTCTTCTAAAATGGCATTTGTTAAAAATTGTCTCCCTATTGCCCAATTTCAGAAGCCTGCCTATGACTGATTTGCTCTAACTGTACATGCTGGTGAAAGCTGCTTGGCATTAGAGTTCAGTTTAAATAAAGACCTTTAGACGAGTAATTGTTTTTCAAATTAAGGATACAATGTGGAGCCAAATTTTCCAGATCAGACTGGATTCATTTACAGATAGAGCAGCTGCATACAAGGTGAAAAATATTTATATGGATCCATTGTAAAAATCAATACATGTTCACGACTTACGAATGATTCAGAAATTGTTTAATTTTATGTATTTATATATTTTTAGCCTTATTTTTTGCTGTTGGTAGCATTTATTGCCTCGTCTGCTTTCCTTCCCTTCCTATGTTTTTAATGCTGAATCTGCATTTTAGTACATTTCACAATTCCCTACATGTAATTATGTAATTATGTGCACTTGTGTTGTGGAGTTTAAGCATCAGCATGCGAAATCGAGTGGGGGTTCAGGCAGAAATAGAGCTGTTCACAATCACTGCATTGCTATTTTAAAACATGTCTTTATACTCTTTGGTTGCACATTTCTAACATCAATTCCATAACCACAGCTGTCAAAAAACAGCCTGTTTTTAAGAACCAACAAAGCATTGCTATTAGCTCATTTGTTTCATCTGTTTCTTCCTTGTTGAGCCATGAACACTGATTAAAGACACATAGTTTCCTGTTGAGGCAAACGGACAAACGCTCTTGCCTACTTGCAGCTTATGGAGTTCATCCATTCCAGATTAGGGAAGGAGCGTTTTGTAGCCCAATAAGTAGTGACCCATATATATCAGAGTGGATAACATAAACAGGATAATGATCAGAAGACAAATAAATAATAGATGAAACAAAGAAAGAAAAACAAGGAGAGGCATTGTGATTATTAGGCGAGTGTGTTCATTTATGTTTGTAAGAACAAGCTAATTCTGATCCATAATGAGAGCCTACTGTAAACCTATGTTCTATGTTTCTACCTTCATAGTGTGTTGCAGTGCCATGTTTATGCTGCTCTGGTTAGACGGATGGGCCTTCTGTTGTTTGTTTTCATCTCAAACCTTTGACATTGTCCTGATTTATGATCTGCATGGTAGATGAATCCCATTACGCAGCCCCAGAACAACCTCCTCCATGTTCACCACAGTAAACATGGATCTACTGAGTAATTTAACCACAAGACAAACAATGTCAGATGTTTGTATTTGTCTACAGCCCAGGTCCTGCAGAAACCACATGACTTTCACGGTAAAAGCCCCGTTTCCACCAACGAGTCTGGCTCAGTACAGGCCGGTTTGGTACGTTGGGGGAGGGGTTAAAATTTCACGGGCACAAACTGGGAGGGCTCGCAGAATATCCGATCTGAGCCGTCCTGCTGTTTTAGGATCCTCCTGTCCCAGTCTTACCAATCCAACCCTAAAGGGTGGAGCTTGACACACTGCAATCCACTGATTGATACATTGAAAAATCATCACTTCCTGTATGACTCGGCAATAAAAACAAAGCAGGAACAGTTTACCACGATTAATTATTATGTGGATTTTTTGTTGTTTGAAGCCTCATGCTGAGTTTAGCGTCTGTCCCAATAAGGCGCTACTGGTTGGTAATTGGTTTGGCTTTGTTCTTACATCTACTCAGTTGGGCTAATGATGAATTTTTATGCTCCGGTGTAAAAATCAAATCTACATTTATTTTCTATGACAATCCATTACTTTCATTTTCCATTAATCCACATTCTTATTAGACAAACTTAAACACTTTTTAACTGAGCACCAAGTAGAAAAACTGTTTGCTTCCCCTAATTACCAACATCTGAGTCACAGGAACACCTGTCCTCATAATGACTTCAGGCTACTCTACGATACAGAACTCAGAAACTGAACACCGCCCCCTAGAGGTTTGGTGGAAACTTAGAATGAAAATATGGCTCCTACACCGAGAATAAAGAAGACAAACTGCTGGATGTTCACTATTCTCCTCCTTTCTTCCTGTGTTGCGTCCTTCAGTGTTAAAATTCAAGGAAGGTGTTGTACTAAGACGTCACCATATCACAGAGCTGGTGCATCTATCGCCATCTGCATGAAACCGTCCCGAGCCGAACACATTGGTTGGAACTGGGCTTATGCTTCGTTGCGACAGATTTGGACTGACACAAGCGAATTTAAATTTATGACATTTTGTGGAGAAGTTAATTTCAGAAATGGGCCATCATGGTAAAACTCTCATCTCCATTCAAATATAATTTTTAAAACTTAACATGGGATACTCCAAAGCCCCTGTGTTTCCAGCAGAGTAGGAGTAAGGAGAAGAGTTGGGCGTCAGGAGGCACGTGACCTGGCCCACAGTCCTGATCTGGATTAAGCAGGTATAGAAAATGAATAGATGAATGGATCAATGACTTGATGGATGGATGGAGGCCTGCTGTGGTAGAAGGTGGGAACAGCAACAAGCCATGCTGTTGGCACAAACCCACTGCTGCAGGTTGCTGTTACCGAGGCCCAGAGAGGAGCAATGATAGGTGGGAGGCTGGGGCCAGCAGGCCAACAACCACCCAGCTCTCCCATGCACCAAATGGACCAGACAGGACAGATCCTAGTTGTGATGCGTATTTAGGATCCAGCAAACAAGTTCTATACTGGACTCATTTTAAGTCCTAATGCTTCTGTTTTCAAACGGACAAAAGGGAAGATGGTGGTTGAGGCAGCTGTGTTGCATTTACTGTGGTCGACCTATTAATACTGCAGGGTTACAAATTTGCAGCCAAACACACAAAGTAATTATTCTCACAGATTTCTTTGACCATGAGAACTTGAGAAAATAAAAAATTCAGTTGCAAACTGCATATTGTTATTTTGATGCTCTACAATACTATCACCAGGTCAATTTATTTGAACATGTACTTTAAACTTTCATGTGCTTTTTTTTTTTTTTTTTTTTTTGTAATGTTGCAAATTCAAGTTGGTTGAACATGTGATACATCCAACATTTAATCTTGATTTATTTGTGCTATTAAGAGGGTGAAATCAATTGCACACTATCTGCACACTAGTTACCCGTATACTAACCAGTATGGGACTTTGTTTAAAGATATGGAGGTAGGGCCAATAAATAGTGAAATGAGCCATTTAAGGATTCTTGTTCAGGTCAAATTCCCACTGCTGACAGATTTGTAACAGCCAGCAAGCAGCTGGTTAACCAGCTAAAATCATGTTTTAACTCCAGTGTCGTGAATGGACTCATTAAACCCTGGACTAACTACCGGTCCATCTTCTGTGCCCTCTGTTTAACGCTTTAGATGCTAACAGCTGCTGATTAAATGAGTGATGTTTAACAAATGTTTTTACTTTTCTATTTTATTGTGTCTGAGCCAATCACAGGACATTTACATGACAGATGGTTCCTTCATGCTGAGAAAGCTCCTACTCTGATATAGGAGCTAAAACAGATCCTATATAACTGATTATTCAAATACTGACCAGTAACTGAGACTCTGAAATAAATAAAAATATTCTATAATAGTTACAAGGACTTGTAATGGTCCCTCTGGTGCAAATTCATCTAAAATAAACTGTAATTCTGTTTCTTTATATATCCAGATGCTCTGCTGGATTTCATGGGATCGTGTCTACACAGAAGTGACTCCAGAGACATTTCCCATCTCATGCTTTTTGCTTAACATCTTACCATCTGGTGAAATTAAATATTTATTTACATTAAAATGTAATTAATCTACCTTCACTGCAAAATATAAAGTCCCTTTATCAGGTCCACCTTGTGGGGACTGGGGCCCCCTTTTACCTTCAGAACTGCCTTAATTCTTGGTGTCATAGATTCAACAAGGTGTTGGAAACATTCCTCAGAGAGTTTGCTCTATATTTACATGATAGCATCACACAGTTGCTGCACATCCATGATGAGAATCTCCTGTTCCACCACATCCCAAAGCTGCTCTATTGGATTGAGATCTGGTGACCGTGGAGGCCGTTGGAGTCCAGTGAACTCATCGTCATGTTTAAGAAAGCAGTTGGAGATGATTCAAGCTTTGTGTCATGGTGCATTATCCTGGTGGAAGTAGCCATCAGAAGATGCTACACTGTGGTCATAAAGGGATGGACATGGTCAGCTACAATACTCAAGTAGGATGTGGTGGTTAAACCAGGCCACGTTGGTACCAGGAGGCCCAAAGTGTGCCAAATAAATATCCCCCACACTATTACGCCGCCAGCACCTCCAGCCTGACCTGGATGGATCCAGGCTTTCATGTTTCAATCAAATTCCTACCCTCTAAATGTGGAGCAGAAATGGAGACTTATCTAGCAACGTTTCTCCATCTTCTATTGTCCAGTGTTGATGAGTCTGTGTGAATTGTAGCCTCGGTTTCCTGTTCTTAGCCGACAGGAGGCACCCGGCGTGGTCTTCTGCTGCTGTAGCCCATCTGCTTCAAGACTGTACATGTTGTGTGTTCAGAGATGCTGTTCTGTAGACCTTGGTTGGATTCGGTGCTTATTTGAGTTCCTGTTGCCTTTCTATCTTCTCCAACCAGTCCTCGTTCTCCTCTGACCTCTGACATCAACAAGACATTTTGATCCAGACAGCTGCTGCTCACTGGATATTTTCTCTTCTTCAAACTATTCTCTGTAAACCCTGGAGATGGTTGTGTGTGAAAATCACAGATGATCAGCAGTTTCTGAGATACTCAGACCAACAACCATGCCACATTTACTAAAGTCACTTAAATCCCCTTTCTTCTTCATTCTGGTGCTCAGTTTGAGCTTTAGCAAGTGGTCATGGTCAAGTCTACATGGCTAAATGCACTGAGTTGCTGCCATGTGATTGGCTGGCTAGATATTTGTGTTAACAAGAAGTTCGACAGTTGTACTTAATAAAGTGGCCGGTGTGTGTATACTTAAACCTCTGATTCAATATGTGCATTGTATCTGTGCATCCCCTTTTTCACTGCCAATAGGGACAGAAGTCAATAATCCGTCCTTACAGCACAATGAGAGTTTAATACTGGCTGTGACCTCTAACATAATGTCCAATGTAGGGGTGAAAGAAAAATATTCATTCTCACAAAAATGTAGGGAGAGGAGACATACAGTTCACCTCTAAAGACAAAATAGATGCATTACAGATACAGATGACATCCAATGACAGATCAGGGCTGACATAGAAGCAGGCAGAGCTGTGAGAATCTGACGTGTAGACACAGTCTGTGTTTAAATAAATAAATAGACTGTTTTAATCTCCGCCATGGCATAGCAGTATTTAACTTGGGTGGGTACTAAATGACTGAGACCTGGAAGCTGTCTCTGAGTGCCATGCTGCAGCCATATGCAGCAGATTAACAGGCAGAGAAAGCAGACAAACATTAAAGTATACGGGGCAAGGAGGCTGGATGTCTGACGGCTGCGTGGCTTCTCACGCCTTCAGTGTTTTCGTGCCAGATCCGCCTGACAGAAAATCAATGATGCTGCACTCTGACGGAGACGCGCAGAAAGCGCGAAGAAAGACGGTAAGAAGAAGCAACAGTCACGTCTGCATCCATTAGTCCAACAACAGATGTTGGCTTGTGATGTAAAAAAGACGATACTGGTGGTGATGAAGCATTTCTGGTTCACACGTGCAGCCCGTGTAGCGGAATGTGTCAACCAGGACGCAGATCTGATTTGATTCCGACCGGATTTCCTACGAATTTGCCCTATAAACCAGTCGAGATAAAAGGAGCTCCCGGTTCATTAAACACTCACAGAGGGCCCCTAATTAACCACAGCGGCATTCACGTCGCAACACGACCGAAACCGTGCGCCTCATCCCCAAATAAGTCAAACGGTGATAAGATATTTGATGAAATAACGGCGTGTTAAATTTGTGTTGTGATCCTGTTCTTTGTTTTATTTTTGTTTATTTGTTGTTTGTTCAGGAAGGGGAGGGAGGGAAGTGATTTGAGGATCACGTCCGAAAATAGATGATTTGACGTTTACATGCGCAGCCTAAATCTGAGGGTGAAGGAAATGGCTAACTATCCGCCTCATCACGGATTGTAAAACACAACCAGCGTTCATTCGTTTTGATATTAAAAATGGCCAAACTGAGCCGTTTTAGAAGATGTGTGAGCATTCTACATATTGACTACCTCTATACACCTTTGGGAGCGAGACACCGGGTCCATCATGATTAGGATGTAGATCACAGGAAGCACATGCGTTGAATCATGATCACAGATCCAATAAAAATGAAGGGTATAAAACAAAGAAGAAAAACCTCTTATTTACCTTCATGTCATTGACAATCGCCTGGAATAGACCCCCGAGGGCCCCGCATTCCTTCTCCACGGTCTCCATGTTTGCCAAATCCACCATTCACTGGAATTTGCAAGAGCGCACACCAACTGCGCGCTACCAACACCCAGCGGGGAAAATAAAAGATACAAAAATGTATTCCCACAAACCAGGACTGGCCTCTCCGGGTTCTCCTTCAACCCACAATGACAGAGGGATGCAGAAACAGGAGGAGGAGGACGGGTGCAAAAAAAAAAAGAAAGAAAGAAAGAAAAGAAAGAAAGATGCCGAAACAAGCGGCTTGTCCTGCGGTTTCCTCTTTGCGACGGTAAGGTGTTTTTTAGGGAAAGATGGTGCCTCTCTCGCTGTCTCTCTGACTCAGTCAGGCGGTGGGTTGGTACCGTTCGGATGGTACCGGGGCGACCACGCTCATCTTGGCGCAGCCAGCGCTACGCGGTGTCGGCGGGGACGCATGCGAGGGCAGCGCAGAGAGAACCGATGTGTCGGCGTGAGTGCGTGTGTTTATGTCTGAGTGCGTGTGTGTTCGCGCATGCATGAGCTCCTATGTAAAGGTAGGCTGTGATTGGTGCAGAGGCGGTGGGCTCAGCGGTGAGGGGAGAGCAGCCAGTAATACGATCCTTTCGATTGAGTACAAAAAAAAGGGAGGGGGGGAAGGGGGGGTGAGTGGGAGGCTGGTCAACCTTGGACGTCTGTCACATGGCCGTGTACAAGCACATATACACACATATATGCATGCACCTTAGATCATTAGGAAAAAAAAACATCAATATCAAGGAGGGTAAATGTCAAATAGGTTTATAATAGGAGCATGTAACCTAAACCTAAAGAAATGTGTCATAGGATACCCCCTCCCCTCTGATTTATTTATTTACTTTACATTTCAACCAGTGACTGTGCCATGAATATATGATTTCATCCATGAAACAAAAACCTGGAAACCCAACCGCGGGGCATCGCACCATTCCAACAGGGCCGTTACTACAGGGTGCCCGAAACCCAGCTGCTTTTTGGTACACCCCCCAAACACACACTCTCTGAGCCACCCCAAAAAATATTTCTAAATTTGCCAGAGTTGACTTAATGTTTATAACTACCAAACATTTAAATAATTTCAAGGATTTTGACCCTGTAAAATGAAGATTATTTTTAACTTGATACCACTGTAGTATGTAATGTAATGTGCTGATGTAAGTTCATCTAAGAGAAAAGCAACTAGAGTACAACCAAAGTGACCCTGTTTCATTTTGTGCAACTCTGTAAAACATCAGGAAACATCTGCAGCACACAAAAATCCAGAGCTTCACTCGCTCTCGACAGTTACGCTCTGCCAGTGAAAGACGCCTACTGCTCCCACCACAACATGGCGCAAAATCTGTAGCTAAACCCTTTTCCTCTGTTGTTCCCCGGTGGTGGAACAATCTACAAAACTCTGTCCTATCTGCAGTGTTTTATCCACTTTTAAGAGCAAACTAAAGACTCACTTGTTTAAGGAGCATTTCCACACTTAGCTTAAGTCTTCTACTCGTTGGAATGAGTTAGAAATATTGGTCAAGCTCTTTGGCTCAACTCAGTACTGAATATGCTGCATGCACTTATGCACAAGAGTATATTATGTGATGAAATCCTGATCTCGTAATTAAACAAAGAACTATTATTGAGACAAAAAAATAAAAAACTCTGCCTCTGGCACTAGATGACAGTACCTGGGTCCAACTGGACTCACAGCAGTCTGACTACTACTTAATTATGATGTCCCACCCTGTTTGAATTCTTGCTTCTGTTGTTCTTATTCTCAGATGTAAGTCGATTTGGATAAAAGCGTCTGCCAAATGACTGTAGAATAGAATAGAATAGAATAGAATAGAATAGAATAGAATAGAATAGAAAAAAAGGGATGTACTAAACATGTTACTGTGACTTATTACACTTAGTAAGGATGAGTCGGACTGAGTTTAATCCAGCTGCAGACGATGCTCCAGTGGTGGGACACATGTAGTTGCTGCTGTTGTCGCTAGCTTGCTAAGTCTCGTTACTTTGCTGGAATCATCCAAACAGCTGGAAGTGGCTGAATTTAGCTGTGTGACACCTGACATGTTATCATTCAACCGCTTTCTTATGTCCATTGTGCAAAGGTATCAGTCTGCTAATACTTCAATGAAGCTAGTTAATGATTTTGCGACAAATATCGCGATAACTTAAAGAACCCATTATGCTCTTTAAGTTATCGCGGGATTTGGTGATTACACAGACTCAAATCAAATATACAAACACATACACGACTTGCAAATATCTTGAGAAATAAGTTTTCTCATTAAAAGAAAAGTAAAACATACGAGAACTGCTTCTATACATTTGATAATTTAGTACCACTATAAAATTAACTGTTAAGTAAAAACAACATAAAAAGGCCTGGTTGAAGGGCCTGACTTGTGAATAGGCGAGCCTTGCCCACTGGGGCCCGCACGAAGGCGCCAGGTCTGGTTTTGCCATTTAGAATTCTACAATATTTTTTACTTTAAACATGCTCTGATTATGATTATGATTGATCATAAGCCTAATTTTTCTGGTAGGTAAATGAGTCAAGAAAGAAAGAAATCTGGAATAGAAACTGTGTGTAAAATCAACTGATAGAATTTAACAGTAACATGTTGCTGGAAGCAACCAGAATAATGGTTTGACCACAGATGGATCATATTAGTGAGATGTTAGAAAACTGACAACACTGGAGAGTGTGAGATGGATTTTCTTATAAATTTCAGACAAAAAAAAGAAAAAATCCTTTTGATGATTCAATGTAGCGTCTAGGTATGATTCTTTTATTGGAACAGCTTTTATTACAAGTTTTAAAAGCTACAGAAGTCGTGAACTCTTCTTAAATTAATTTCCAAGCATGTAATTCCAACTGGAATAAATCTGTTGAAATACTCATATCAACTTTTAGGTTAAAAGAGCTTAAAGAGCGTTAAAGAGCTCTTGTGTCTATAAAGAGCAGGTGGCAACAGACATGATACACTGCGTTGCGCATGTGCACATAAGCACACACACACACGCTCAGCTCCAACCTCATGCCAAGTTCCCAGCCTCCCAAGATGTACCTCCTGTAGGTGAAGGAGAGGGCACACCCATGCACCTGTGCATGTATGTGGACTCTATGTTTGTACTTGTTTGCTGTTGTTCTTAAATGAAGTTGTCCTAATCTTAACCCAACCCCTTCCTGTGTGTTTATGAGTGTCCCTAAAGCCATGTATTTTCTTTTCCTTCCTGACAACAGCCAACTATGCTGGCTCTCTTGAACTTTGCAGAACAGTGAAGAGAACATGCTCAGGCACTGAGAAATCCTCCTTTGGGTCTTATTATCTCCCACAAGGCCTTCCCTGAAAATGATCAGAGCAGTGGAGAAAAGGAACTGACTTCAGAGAGTCATGAAAACAGTGTGGGTGTATTAACAGCTGTGTATGCTGAAGTGACAGATTCCAGCCAGGTTAAATCAATTTGACAAGGTTTTACTGCATTCCTAACAGCAGAGCAGATTTCTGTTTAAAGATGTCTCTCATTTAGCTGGTTGGTTACATATGCACAAAATCAAAACATTTTTCTTATGTTAACAGGCAATTTTTAAAATGTTTGATCAAATGTGTGGTTGATTTGTCTCTTTATGCAGCTAATATATCTGTATTCTACATCTGTATTTAACAATTTTGAACCGCAACTAAAACGCAGAAATTATAACATGTCTTTCCTTCAATATTATTCAGTCATATTTTATAGACAAATTTGGATTAAAAACAATGTAAAAATCCTATTTATTTCCAAACATACATTATAAATCTGTGAGTAGCTACAGTCCTTTGTATGGGGTCAAGATAAACACGTAATTACAAAGAAATAACAAAAATAAATTTTAAGGTACAGTGTGTGAGAATTACTGACTAGTGGTAAAGGTGGGCATAGATATTTCTTAAAAATTCTAAACACAGTGGTGAATGTACGGTGGCTGTCAGTGGCCAAAATTCTTCCTGATATAATGATGTTTTCACCTGTGAGTGGATCAAGTGGCCCCAGATGCAGCAATGACTGCATAACAGGTAACTACTTGAACACTGTGTACATGTGTACTGTCTTCTTCTATGGTCCTTCAAAGGCTTTACATTAACGGCGCTCTAGCACAAAGACGATAAACAAATCCAATCCTGCATTTTTCAACCGTTACATACTGTTCTCTATTCTGTGTCTTCATAGTACGGTCCAGAATTTCCTCGGCCCAGATTTCATAGTCTTTTAACAGGCTAACTTTGATCTGTGTCGGACATCTAAAAGCAGCCCAAATTTCAACTTCTTTAAACGGGCTATCTTTGATAAACACCAGGTGTCTAAACATGGCCCAAATTTCGTTGTCTTTTAACAGGGGCTAACTTTGGTTTGCGTCGGGCTTCTAAAAGTGGCCCAAATATCATTGTCTTTTAACGGGGCTAACTTTGGTTCACGTCTGGCGTCTCAACATGGCCCAAATATCATTGTCTTTTAACAGGGGCCAACTTTGGTTTGCGTCATGCTTCTAAACGTGGCCCAAATATCATTGTCTTTTAACGGGGCTAACTTTGGTCCACATCGAGTGTCTAAATGCGGCCCAAATTGAATCATCTTTTAATGGGCTAACTTTGGTCCGTGTTGGATGTCTAAACTTGGCCCAAATTTCAACCTTTTTTAACAGGCTAACTTTGGTACACATACGTTGTCTACACATGGCCAAAATTTCAATGTCTTTTCTTTGGGCTAACTTTGGTCTGCATCGGATGTCTAAACGTGGCCTGAAAATCAACGTACTTAAATATGCTAAAAATGGCCTGTGTCAGACATCTTAACATGGCCCAAAGTTCATTGTCTTTTAATGGGCTAACTTTGTTCCATTTTGCACATTTAAACACAGGCCAAAGTTCAACCGACTTAAAGTGGCTAACTTTAGTCCATGTCAGATGTCTAAATGCGGCCCAAATTTAATCGTCCTTTTATTGGCCAACTCTGGTCCACGTCGAACGTCTAAACGCAGCCCAAATTTCAATGTCTTTTCTTTGGGCTAACTTTGGTATGCATCGGACATCTAAATGTGGCCCAAAGGTCAACATACTTAAATGGGCTAGCGGTTGTCTGTGTCGTATGTCCAAACATGGCCCAAAGTTCATTGCCTTTTAACAGGCTAACTTTGGTCTGTGTTGGACATCTAAACACGGCCCAAAGTTCCACGTACCTTAAGGGGCTTACTGTAGTCCTTGTCAGATGTCTAAACACGGTCCAAATTTAAAAGTCTCAGCTCAAATTCCACTCTTTTTTTGGACTAAACAAAGGCTTCAGACTGACCTGATGTAGAGATAAAAACAACATCCCTGAATGTCGGATGTTTGGTGGGCACAGAAAAGCACATTAAAATTTCATTATGTATTTGGTATGGGGTCAAAGTTGTTGTTTACCATCTGCAGTTATCTATAGCTCAATTCTCAGTTCAAATTATATTTTACACAATCTTCTTCTGAGCACTTCTTTCCACAATTACTGACTTTCAGGAGTTAGAAGTACACGGGTGAGGTCAGAATTAATGTATGTACATTGTGTCCATTATTAGGTTGATCTGCTGCTAACCAGCTCAAAACAATTACGTAAAAGCAAATTCATCTGTCATCTTACAAATGTATTGTACATGTGGACAAACATTAATACTCAACATTTTGTCACAAGACTGGGCTAACAAACCTAAATTTCGAACTTCATCATATTTACTAAATTTCAACAAATCCGGAATTTGATGCCTGCAGCAGATAAAAGCAAGTTGTGAGAAAAGCAAGCAAAGAAAAATATATAGAAGATACAACTAACATTGTTCAGGAAGATTTTACAATCAGCAGATAAATTGGTGGTTGGTGAGTGTGTCACAGTTGTGTATAAAAGGACAGCCTAACAAAGGCTTAAGTCGGATTTATACTCATACGGCATCTGCGTACGGTCGGCTACAGCATAGCTGACGCTGGTGAGTTTGCTCTTGCACTCGAGCATAGGGGGTACAGGTCATTTTAGTGTAATGTTGCAGTTTCTCTTGCTAATCTGAAAGTGGCAGCAGGGGTGGGATCAGCCTGTAAACTCACCAGGTCGGAGTTCTTTTGATGGTTTACTTCAGTTCGGTAGGTAGTTTCTGTTTTAAAACAACAATGACGTCCAGTAAGGTTCAGTGTCTTTACTAGTTTGTGGAAGAAAACAAAGAAATAATTCTATCAGGCTCTCATCACCTTGATCCATTGGGTGTTGTTTGTAAAAATGGTGGTTACTATACAAATTTAAAGAGAAGATCCAGAAATCTGGAAACTCGTAATCCCAAATTGACCAATCATAAGAAAGTACATCCACGTAACAGTCTGCGTAGCAGGGGTGTATGTCAGGTCTGGAAGAGGTGCATGCTGAGCCTCCGCAGAGTTACGCTAAGCCTACGGCAGTGATGTAGACACAGACGTCGCACGAGTATAAATCTGTCTTTAGCCTTAACAAGCATGGATGGGTTGTAACCTAGCTTGTTTAGATTGGTAAGTTTAATAATATAATAATATTATAATTTCTTAAAGAAAAATTGAAAAAGAAGTTTAATTGCTAAACCATTTAGGTTTAATGAATGATGGTTTAGAGATGTAGAAACCAGTGTTACATGCTAACATCAAGGAAAAATGTGTTATTGGAATGACCGTGGTTATTTTAGTATGACATGATGTGAAGGTAATTCATATAACTAGCATACCATGTTGGGGTGCCTTTCGTGATTTATATGGATTTTAAGCTTTTGATGTGTCATTTTGCCCTTTTAACATAACACAACGAATGGTTTGGTTTAGGGTACAAGGCAGGGTGTCACCCGGTAAAGTGCATAACATGAAATGCTATTTATGCTCAGGCAGTGAGCGTGTGGCCTCGGTTGCTTGTAATATATTATAGCTAATTTATCCAGGGAAGTGGGCGACGTATTGATAGAAAACAATTATTATCTGAGAGATATTTCTGCGTTAGAATGCTGCAGTTCTGGTGATCAAATCATGACGAGAAACTGGTTTTACTTTGGTCTATTTTGTCTGACTAGAAGGAGGACAACTACCCCCATCAGTTGACAAATCAGCTGAAATAAAATATGAAACATGAGGGAAAGCTCTCGGAAAATACGTCTGAAAGAAGCGCACGGTCACCTGCTGGTATGACTTCTGTGAAGAGTAACAACTGAAAACTTTTGCAACGTAGCTTTTCTACTGTAGACTAACTAACAAATTAGCCATTTCTGCCGTTTTATATAGCAAGTAACAGTAAATGATCC
>JBAMHW010000001.1:35126471-35138088 GCA_037177495.1 Rhadinocentrus ornatus | reverse complement strand
GACCAAGCCCCCCCGAGGCCCAGGCAGGGCCCCCCCATCCCGGAGGGAGGTAGCCCCCAGACCCGGGAACCCCCGCTTCCCACCCGGCCCCCACCACAGCGACCCAACCCAGGCCAGCCCCCGACAGCCCCGGACCCCCGGCCGCCTCCAGGCCCACCCCCAGGGAGCACCAGCCCATAGGCCACCAAGGTCCTGGATCCGGTCAGACACACAGTCAAGGTTTTTGTTTTTAATGTTCCATCTACTGACACAGATGTAAACATATGGAAGCGTTCTTTCTCTGACAGCAGGGCCTAGAAGTTCAAGTTGAAGTGGTTTGTGATGAGGGAAGAAGACTTATCTGCATTAATTGTGATATGAAAATGTGTTTGAGGGTTGTTGCCATGGAAAGAATAAGCAGCGCAAGCAATTGACTATTAATGCTGATGACAATACTGATATTAAAGCTAAGTGAGCAGGAGAGTGGATGAGGAGAAGACTCATACATCAGGAAATTGGGGGGCCAACAGAAGAAACAGCTCATTCATTTTTCACTCTCCTTTATTGTAATTTATTTAACAGCTATGTTAAATTCCGTCTCAGATAGAGTTTAAGCTTTCACATTCATAAAACACCACCAAAGTGACACAAACACGCAATCATTCACCAACTAAGCACAACCAAGCAGCACATGTATATTTATTATTTGAAAATATTGGGTAGCATTATGCATAAAGACTCACGGGCACCATCCCAGGGGAGCTGATTAGGGTAAGATATGTCAGACAGTCCCCTCATTCCCCCAACCACACATGTGCCACAGCACCAGTGCCAGCTCTTTTTACATTGATCACACAAATATGCACACCCACAGAGCGCTGCCTCCCTGCTCCTGGAGATAATGGTGCATTTCTTTATATTAACCAACTCAGGTTGATGAATAATCCATGAACTGTATTGGAGAGCTGACTATCATGTGATGCACACATCACATTACACACGTTACATTTTGGCAGTGAAAGCAGCATGCAATGAATGTGTATATGTACACACTGATATCTGCTTTACAGATGGTCCGCCCACATGACACAGCATTTGCTCAAAGTTAGATCCTTCTACTAATCTATTGAACCACAAGTTATAATTTTAACATTTATGATGCAGAGAAAAAAATGATTTCTGCTTGTTTTTTTTAATTTGTTTGTTTCCCATTACAGATATGCAAAGTAGGAAAGTCACTTTAGTGTGTGTGCATCCTGGTTTTGATGTGTCTTACTACACAGGGAATCATTTGAAACCTTTACAAGAATCCCAAAAGGTCAAAAAGGCTTCCAGAAGTGCTCGGTATGTGAACTCCCAGAGATACCACAAACAAAGTGAGAGCAGCAGAGAATCTGTAATTCACTTGTCCTTAGACAATCTATGAAGAGTTTTTTGTCTGCCGTTTGGCCCAAATACATCACACTGTCTGCATGCAGCAAAGCAACCAGGCCCCTGATCAAAGCGTGGAGAGGAGAGGAACAGAAAGACATGAGCACAATCAGGACTGCAGAGACCAAGAAAGCAGGTGGAAGCCAAAAACAAGAAGGTCTCAGAGGGAAATGGAGAAAAACTGAGTAGATGGGAAAAGAAAAACACAGAGACAAACTAAACAAAGACACAAAGGGCGAAGAGGATGGATATCATTTAATGATGGTGGATGATGCTATAAGAGGCAGAGGAAGAGCTCCCCTCCAGGGACTCGTCGATCTGGAGAGGAAGGGAGTTGACACAAAGTGTTTTGGTTTCATGAAAATCATTTCCAAAAATGATAAAAATACACGAAGACTACAACAAAGGAGTAGCTTCAAGAGCATTAGATATTTCAGAAAGTATGTGTTTGGTGTTGTCAGGGTGCATGTCGGGCTAATGGAATGATGGAATGTATAATCCGGTACAAACCCACAAGTAATGAGACAGCACTTTTCGGAGTTGTAGAGGCAGCAGAGTTGAGGAAGTATCTCTAATTTCCTGGTTTTAAAAAAGGTCGGGCCATTTTATTTTCTCCTTTTTGTATGGCTGTGAGGTAAAAGATATGATTTTTTTAATAAATCCAGAGGTAAAGTGTTCCAGCAATGCATGCACATTAAGTTCAAACCAGTGGGATTTGTTTACATCTTTGCCTCAAGTGGCAGCAGACAAGTTTTCACTCTTTGGAGAGGCCGCTTCAGCTGCAATAAAGATTCAACAGGAGGGACTAAGTCCATGGATGAGGACTCCCATCAGAATGAGCAAAGTTCAGACGTTGTAAGCATGCATGTAGTTTGTACTGCATGTGAGAGCTTTGAACCTACATGCAGCTGTCGTGCGGTATATTTTAAGAAAACTCTTGTCAAAGCTAACTCGCACCCTCTAGTGGTTAGCGCGTGCACATGCTTCCGTAAACTGCACGCTGAACTTTACAAGCGCTACATTTTATTGGTCCATTGCACGGGGCAAAATGTTGACAAAGAGAAGCTGTATGATAAACTGTCGTGGAGGGATTTTAAATGTTAATCTATTATCTATAGAGGCTATACAGCAAATACCTCATGTAGCACTCTTGGTCATGTTATACTTTGTACAATGGCTTGATGAGATTAGATTTGAGATGAGATTTTTTTTTTAGTCTGTTATGGGTTTCCACAAATTTGTACTTTCTTTGTAACAGCTAACTTAAAGGTGGTATATTTATTTATTAATCTTAATCCTTTAAAAGGCTGCTCTACCATATGGTAGGGATTTTTTCACTACCTACAATGATTTTGTAGCAAAAAATATGTGGAAATAAACCTGTCAGAGCCACCTTTACCACTTGAATTGGGTTTTTAATGCCAAAAGTATGTCAATAAATGAAAGAAAAGAATTTAAAAGAAAAGAAAAGGAAAAAGAAAGTGTTATCTCATTACTTTTGTCGAATTTAAACCAATTCACTAATGTCACTATAATATGTGTAGTAAATAGTCATCTCAGCCATTTGTTAACATTTATTTTTCTTCTTATTATTGTACAAAAAGAAAGATAGCACCCTAAAGAATGATTTTTCTTACCTATTTCTTACCTATTTCTTGGTGTGAACAAGGGGTTAAACTACTAAAAAGTAGTGTCAAATGCTTATGAACACAAACAAAAGCTATTTTTCTCTGTTTTTCAACCAAGAGTCATTTACAATGAATATACTTTACTTTTTCCTTAATACATTTATTTAATAGAGAAGAAACGACATGTAAAAATCTAGGATTCTAGGATAAAAAAGTCTAGCCTTTGGTTAACCAGTGAGGATGATGATGTAAGCTTGTCATAGTGGCACCAGTGAACTCTTGTTTATAATGGTTAAAACATTCCTGGTATTTAAGGTTTGTCTTGGATTGTATCAGCTGTGAGGACGGACGTTTCTCAATGACCAATCCTCTAACGCACCCTAACCTTAACCACCAATCACAGCACAGCGTCTCTCAACCGTCTTCCCTGTCTCCGATCCACTATGGGAGAGCCCATAGACATATGTCAGGCGCTCGTGGCTTCAGTCACTGTTATCCAATCAGAACTCGTAACCCCAACTCAGGCCCGCCCTCGGACAAAAGGTATTTGTTAAAGTTTAGAATGTAGTGGCCTTATGGGCGGAGCTTGTCGCTGATTTCCGTCTAGCCGTTACAACAGGCAGTAATCGGTCCCTGAAGGAACGAAAACACGAACAGACTTCCTTCTCCGTGTTACTAACAGGTGAGTGGACATCTGTATAACGTGTTTGGCTTAATATCATATTATAATAATGCTAATATTTTACTATTTGCTGCAGTTTTTAAACGTCTTAGTTCAGAATAAAACACGAATAAGTTTCACTTCATTGCGACTATTGTGCATTTGTTTATATTTGTATTTTATTTTTGTTAACGTTACGTAACCAGGAGTTTCTCCCCTCCTTCATTTTCATCTGTCCAAAGAGAAGAAGCTTTTGAGGGCCAATGAAGATTAGCCATTTTTGTGTCTAATTTAATTATTACTAATAATTTCTTATAATTATACACGTACATATTTCAATCCATTTTTCATTATCTTTAGTTTGGAAGCACCTTTACCTGTGTGGAGCATGAGTTTAAACCCTACGCCCCCTTTCGCAAACTAAATCCATGCAACATAGATCATCACACTTTAGAATAAAGGCTTTGTTGGGATTAAAAACAGATGTAAGCTCAGTTTGTTGACAGGGTTATGCAAGAAGTCCTGGTGGTACTGGTTAAAGTGGTGAAAAATGTGAGCAGTTTAGTGAAATAACCTGTGAAGTGACAGAAACCTAATTATGTGTTTCTGTGCAACAAGGCAAATAAAAACCTTGTTTGTTACCTTAAATCTCCAAAGACATGAAATCTCATTTCCACAATTACTTGATTGGTCAGAAATGAATGCCTTTCTAAACTACCTCCATGGCCTACTTGCTCATTCTTTGATCTAGTTTAGAAAAAATACATTAAAGTGTTTAGAAATAGAAAAGTCACATCTATTTTGTCTTTGATTATTTATTGCTTGAACACATAGTGAATGTTACTGGGCGTTCACTAACTTAGTGTGCAAAGGACAGCTAACTGTTGCAAAACAGGTGATAACCTGATAACCGGGTCCTTCGGCAGGACTGAATGGTGCAGCGAGCATGGAGGCCACCAGGAGACGTACCCAGCACAGCTCCACTGGGAAAGCATCTGAAGCGGGTGAGCAGTCTGCGCAGTGGGGGAGAGCATGGTGAGTAGATGTTGATACGGGCTGATTTATCTCCAGAAGGAATTAAACATTGCTTTTCATCCTATCAAAATGCATTAGTATTAACAGATGTGTGATACTGGGACCATGTTAATAATATTATGTAATTTGCTACTTTTACTTTCTGTACTGAGTTTTAATACAGCTGGATTCCCTGTATCGCTCTTCTGGGTATTTGGGGGAGTTTTTTTCTGATCTGTTCAAACTACACTTAAAGAACAGATCAAGTCTAGTCTAAAGTAGTGACTAAAATGTAACTTTGCAAATGTTTTATAATCAACAACTGATTGATTTAGGTATATATATAATGTCAAAAGAGGATTCAGAGGAAGTAATTACACATGGTGGTGATGAAAGAACTGGGTAGACAGAGGTTCTGATAAGTGAGGACCCAGGTCACCTGCCTTTGAGGGCTTTTTGGGCACGTTCACGTGGGATTATATTTCTTCTGGCCTGGGAATGCTTGGACAAGGAGCTGGAGAGAGGATGGATGGACATTTCCTCTCAATCCATCTTTTCTTAGCCTTCTTTAAACAACATGACCTTGTTAAAATTCACACACTGCACACACAACACTGCTGTTTGCAAATATTTTTATTTTTAGTGAAGCATAACTTAACAAGCTTTAAAGTCTCTGCTGTTTAATGTTATGTGGTAGATGTTTGAACTTTAAAGAACTTTCAGGTCCTTTTGTTTATGTGTTTATCTTATTCATTGCCAGGGAGGTGGACTGGTTTTCCCTCATCGGGGTAATTGGCCTCCTTTGCTTTGCCCCCTTCATTGTCTTCTACTTTGTGATGGCCTGCGACCAGTACGAGTGCTCCATCAGCCAGCCGCTATTCGATCTGTGCAGAGGAGAGACTACATTGCTCTCAATCTGGGCCCTGGCCCCCTCCTTCACATGGACAGCTGCTAAGATATATGTTGCTTGGGTGAGCTTCCAGGTAAGAAGAGGGTAAACAGGTGGAGCAACTGAAAAACGTGACTTTATGTTCAGGTTCAAAACGACTGTCTTGTGCTTTAGGTGTTTCTCTATATGTGCATTCCTGATATTACCCACAAGTTTATTCCCGGCTATGTTGGCGGAGTGCGGGACGGAGCACGAACTCCAGCTGGTATGTAACGCACACATTCCCCCTACACATCAGACCACACGTTTTATCAGGGCTTTTTGGAGTTATTTTTGTAAGTGAATATGTTATTCTCCTGCAGTGTGTTTATAATAACTAAAATAAAGCTGTTTTCTTTTTTTTTTTTTATTTACAAGGTCTTATTAACAAATATGAGATCAATGGGCTGCAGTGTTGGCTGATCACTCATGCTCTGTGGTTTGCCAATGCTCAATATTTCCACTGGTTTTCTCCCACCATCATCTTCGATAACTGGATCCCCCTGATGTGGTGCACCAATATACTTGGCTATGCTGTGTCCACCTTTGCTTTCATGAAGGCCTACCTCTTCCCGACCAACTCTGAAGACTGGTGTGTACTGTTTGTTATCTGGCAGGATGACTCAGCAATATTTTCTGTATTAGCACAAAACTTTGTCAGCTTATTTTCTTCTGTTTGGGATTTTGCAGCAAGTTCACAGGAAACATTTTCTATAACTACATGATGGGCATCGAGTTCAACCCACGCATCGGCAGTTGGTTTGACTTTAAGCTGTTTTTCAACGGCAGACCGGGCATCGTCGCCTGGACTCTGATCAATCTGTCCTACATGGCCAAGCAGCAAGAACTGTACGGCCACGTCACCAACTCCATGGTTCTGGTTAACGTTCTGCAGGTAAGATAGGAGAGTTGTTTTAAATTCTCAGAAGCTTCACTTAACAGTAGATGTAAATATAATTCTATTTTATTTTATCTTTTTAGTAGGCTAGTCTTGGTTCTGAAATTATTGTTAGTTAAACCAAACCTGGACATGTAGACATATTATTCTGAGGAAAATTGTACTAAACTGAATGATTCTAACCTGAATTATTACATCCAGATAATGTGGTTCAAAGGAAAATTGTTCACATTTGAGACTGAAGGCTGCATTTGCTTTACCCTGGAAAGAGCAGTAGAAACAAGTCGCATAGAAGTTTTAAGTCTAACAGCACCAACGCTCGTGAATACTTGATACATCACAGTATAACGTCCACTCTTCTTTTCTTTTCTTTTTTTACCCTGTCTTGTCCAGCATCCTACCATACAGAACGATGGTCTGTGTGCCATATTTTGCTGGACAGATTTGCTCTTCCAAGGGAGACATGTTCTATAAATGGCTGCTCTTGATGTTTAAAATATTTTTATTATTTTAATTATAATCTTATTTTCTTTGGTCTTGATACGTCAGTGCCGAACCTGACAGGGAGATGGAGGAAGAGAGAAAAGGCAAAAAGGACGGAATTGAAATGTGAAAATAAAAGTTGTTTAGGCTACCTAAATCACATCAGTTTCATCAAGGATGAAATGTGTGCTTGTAGGGGGGCCGTGATCACGCCGCACCCCGAAGCATCGTGGGGAGACAGGGGGTCTGAGGTTCCAAAGGCTCGGCAGGTCCAAAGAGCAAAGAGCCCAGGACAGCCAAAACGGAAAGAGCAGGGGTCCCACTCAGCCCAGAGCAGAGGGGCCCCCAGACCGGAGCCCCCTGGCACGACGGGGCAGGGGCACCTAGCAGCCCAGGGCGACGGTGAGCAGGCCCGGCTGGTATCGGGCGCTGCGGCGCGGGCCGCACGGAGAGCAGGCGCCCCACAGATCCAGGGGCCACCCATCCCCCCCGGCAGAGCCCCGCACAGGGCCCCGATGGAGCCCGACTGCCCCAGGCAAAACCACCGCGGGCCACGCCAACCCAACACCAAAGATAAGGGACATATCATGTCCGCAGGCTCCCCCCACCCCAAGCCCACCGCCTCTGCCCGCCCTACAGTGCCCTAAGTGTGGTGTGTATAATGTGGGATAGTGAGGGAGGAGAGGGGCACAACCGGGAGAGCGACCAACTCCTCAGCTGGCCACTGTAGGCGCCCCCACCTCTCCAGGACCGCCTGAGGGCAGAAGGGCAAAGGTCCAGCCTGGCCAAGAGACCAAGGCAGCAGCGCCACGGATGCCCACCCACCCCCCGCAGTTCACGCCACTACCCCAGGGGACCAGAGAGCCTAGGTTGCACCCCTATCAGGTTGGGCCCAAGGCCCAGTTACCCCAGCCATCCCCAAGCAGCCCCCGGCGGCAGGAGGAGAGAGCGAGAGAGGGACGAGAGGAGACTCCTCCAAATCCATCCCCCATGGGCCCTAGTCCCCCACTCCCCACCAGGCCCCCCGCCGCCACCCTTCCCCCTAACCCTCCCTACAGACACCTCATAATCCCAAGGGCACCTGCCTGGCACCGAATCAGCACCACCCTGATGGCATGCCCAGGGCGACAAAGCCCCCCAAGGCCCAGGCAGGGTCTCCCCAGCCCAGAGGGAGGCAGCCCCAAGACCCCCCCCCTTCCACTCTTCTTTTAACAGCGTTCTGTAAATGAGTGGGAACCGAGGAAACCAGCTGCTGGATCTTTCCGGAAGGAAATGTCTCCCATTCAATGAGGGATTCTAGCTGCTCAACGGTCTTGGGTCTTGTTAATGGCCAGTATAGCATAAAGTAGGGGTGTCTAGGGTCAGACCTTGAGGGCCACTGTCCTGCAGGTTTTCAGTGTTTCCCTGCTTCCGAGCCTGTGCAGTGATTTCTACAACAAAACCGTCCCTGTTTTTAATGTAGTGCTTTTCAGTTTCTTTGCATACAAAGAAATCTCCACATTCTCTTAATCTTTTGGTCATACCTTGTACTGTAGATGATGTAATATTTAGAACTTCTACCCAACTTACTTCTGAGAGGTGGATGCTCTTATTTTAGAACCAGTCACATTACCGACCTGTTGCTAAATAATAAAATTACCTGCATTATGTTCCTCCAGTTCTTCCTCCTTGGTACTTTTTGCTTCTCCGGTCTTTTCTTGTCCCTGTCCCAACTTTGTAACGTGTTGCTGACAATTCAAGATGAGCTAAAAGAAAATGCCTCATTCTCAACATTTGATACGTTTTCTAGTTTCTATTGTAAATTGCAAAAAATTGTATTCTGTTTTTAATTTTTTAGTCAGGGTCCCACAATTTTGGAGTTGGGTTAATATACAGTAAGAAGTTCCTAAGTGGATTTTTTTTGTCTTGTAGGGTATTTATGTGCTGGATTTCTTCTGGAATGAAGCATGGTACCTGAAAACCATTGATATCTGTCATGACCACTTTGGATGGTATCTTGGCTGGGGGGACTGTGTCTGGCTGCCATACCTTTACACGCTGCAGGTAACACTACTAAAGTCTCTAGTCAAATTTAAGACCAAAAGTCAGACAGTACTGTAAGTAATAGTAGTAGTAAGTAGTGTTAATTTCGTTTACGCAAAACTAAACAAACTATTTTCGTCAACGCACATTTTTCACAGGATGAAAACTAGACTAGACGAGACTAAAACCCCAATTAATAAACAATAACTGGAACTAAATCAGGATGCATTTACGTGGACTAATAAAGACAAGAAGAAAATGTAGTTCACTAAATTAAGACTGGGCTAAAATCTAGGGAAATTTTAGCTCACGAACAAAAACGAGACGAAAATTATATTATTATGATTTAATCAAGTCCAGTTTCTTCCGCTTCCTCCTCCTCAGCTTTTCCGCCACTCACACACACACACACGCCGCCTTTCAAACCTGCAGCGGGCAGGTGCACAAACACATGAGACAGACAGGAGGTGGATTTTAGTCGAAGGGAAGGAATGTGGGCACAACGTAGCTGGAAAAAACAACAAATCTGAAGAGACACGTTGCAGTTCACCACAAAGACATCATGGAAAGTTAACAAAAAGTTTGGTGGTGGTTGTTTATAACGTAACATTAACCCCACGGCTGTAATGTTCCAACAACCTACCGCAAACTAATGCAGGCTAACTTACTAGCTTCATAGCATGTAGCAACCGTAGTGTGTGGATACTGGATAGAATTGTGTGTTTAATTTGTCTTAACTTAGATACGTTATACTGGTCGGGCAACTATGTTTTCAGTTGGATTGCAAGTTTAATTAAAGCAGACAGAATAATGCGCTGATCTAGGAGCTGCAAGCGAACTATAGTTAACACAAAACACCTGCAGCTACACATGGATGCAAATTAATAGCTAAAACAAATCATCTAGACAAAATAAAATAATACGCCACACTTAATTCAAAACAACTTTAACCTACATTTTCATACATAAAATAGCCTAAATGTGGTATAAAAATAAGTAAAATTGTCTGTGTTTTGAATGTCTGGGGTCGCCAGAGCTTTGTCATATCAAAATGGGGTTCCAAGCTAAAAAAAAGTTTGGGAACCACTGCTCTAGGAGTTTGCCTCCCAATATATTTATTTGGTGAAATAAAATGCTGTTCTGTTTGTCTTCAGGTTTCTGTCACAAGGACATTTGATTTGGATTGACATCCATATTAATATAAATAAATGCATGCAAACATAAAAATGCCTGCAATTAATTCTGCATAAAATAGGATATCCTGTTTTAAGTGAGTTTTAAATGGATTTTTTTAATGTAGTTTAACAATGTTAAACTACATATAACAATGTTCTACTAACTACTAGCTGTGTTATATACTACTATCAATGTTTATTATTATCTGCTGAACAAAAAAGTAAAGGGGTAAAATGCTTGTCCTGACTAAAACTAGCCTAAAATGTTGACAGTTTTTGTTGACTGAAACTAGACAAATAAAATTAGGTTTTCTTGGACTAAAATAAAGACTAAAATGCTCGACTTATAGTCGACTAAAACTTGACTAAAAAAACCCGAGATGAGGTTGACTAAATGTGAAAAAAACTAACAAGCGCGATTGTAACTGGACTAAAACTGAAACACTACTCATAGGTGTGTTCGTTATTATTAAAAGTAAATTTGGTCGACAGCAGTAAATGAAACTTACAGCTAAAAATAAGCTTTGAACAAATGTCATATAGTACATGAAATATAGAAATAGACTCACAATGACAAAGTTCACAAAACACAGAAAGAAATTAAATATTAGATGAAGCCATTTAGTTCTCAGTAAATGTGTTTGTGGCTTTCAGGGCCTCTACCTGGTTTACCACCCTGTCCAGCTGTCGGACACCCACGCCCTAGCTGTCCTGTTGCTAGGCCTCGTTGGATATTACATCTTCCGCTCCACCAACCACCAGAAGGATCTGTTCCGCCGCACAGAGGGCTCCTGCTCCATCTGGGGTCGAAAGCCAAGCTACATCGAGTGCTCGTACCACTCTGCTGACGGCGGCGTGCACCGCAGCAAGCTCCTGACCTCAGGTTTCTGGGGAGTGGCCCGCCACTTCAACTACACCGGTGACCTAATGGGCTCTTTAGCCTACTGTGCTGCCTGCGGATTTGGCCACATACTTCCATACTTCTACATAATTTACATGACCATCCTGCTGGTCCACCGCTGCGTGCGTGATGAGCACCGCTGCAGCAGCAAATACGGAAAAGACTGGAAGCGTTACACTGATGCAGTGCCTTACCGGCTGATTCCTGGAGTGTTTTAGAGAGGAAGAAGAGGGAGAAAAGGGAGAAGGACAGTGGGCAGTTTTTTTTTTTTTTTTAAATAATTATAAAATGAACTGGTTAGCAAGATAAACTCGGGTTATACATACTGAAGACACACCCTACTGAACATTATATACTGCATTTCATATTAAACTCTATGCAGTAAGTTTATAGCTACTTTTTCTTAGTACAATGACAAGTTGGGGTGGCTGTGGCTTAGGAGGAAGAGCAGTTGTCTTTCAACCGGAAGGTTGAAGGATCGATTACAGGCTTTCCCT
>JBAMHW010000001.1:35067842-35078554 GCA_037177495.1 Rhadinocentrus ornatus | reverse complement strand
CTATCTATCTATCTATCTATCTATCTATCTATCTATCTATCTATCTATCTATCTATCTATCTATCTATCTATGATTGGTTGGACTAATCAACCTCAAAATTCACCTAAAATGCCCATCTATATTAAAAAGATGTTTAGTGGCACAATGACATTTATTGTGAACATCAATGGAGCCGCCGCTGCTCTATAGAGCCCAGAGGCTGAGAAATTGCACTTTGTAGCTTTGATTTCCAGCCTGGAACAATACATTACAGCTGAGTTTCGCTTTATGCACCATGTCACATGTTAGCAAGCAGACATTAAAAAATAATGGCCGTTTTGAACGCACACAGTGGCTGGTTCAGCAAACAAATCCAAGAAGACATCATCAGAGAAGGAGATGAAAAGAAACAGAGGGAAAAAACAAGAGATAAGACGAGAGTCAACACTAGACTGACTTTTACTCAATAAAGAGAGCTCAGAGAACAGGTAGGATACTAAATTAGCCACTAGGGCAGTCTGCTCTGACTAAATTGATCCCTTAATAATTCATTCCAAAAGGACATGTAATACATTTTGACAAAATAAACCCTCCATAACATTCATTGACTTGACTGAGATTCCATGACATATGAGGGATATCAGTACGTGAAAGATGCCCAGTGGGCAATAGGTCAAAACCAAGCTGCCATTTTCCTCATGATTCATGTCCCATGCCTCCATTTGTTTGTTTGCTTGGACTCCAGAGAGTGCAGCAAGGATCAAAGCACAATTCTTAATTTTACCATAAAGGAAATGATTCTGGCACACATCCCTCATTGCCCTGTGCCAGAGGGAAGGAGCAAGAGACTGGTTTATCTCTTAACTTAGCTAAAATCTTCCATCTTCTCCCCAACGCACACCATATACATGTGCATATACAACCAGCAGTGGTGCTACAGTGGTGCTTAATCAAAAAGCACAGATAAGAAGCAGCAAACGCGTGAGTGGAAACATCAGAAATGTGGAAGGTAAGAGAAACAGATGCATCTGATGAATCTGGGGACAAATAGATTTGGCTATTTTTGTGAAAACAGCTGGATTAATTTAAGGGGGTCAAACAAAATGGCAAAGATGTAATACAACAAGCTGATGTAATCAATGGATGTATTTGGAATGATTAATGTAGAATATTGATCATGAAGAATTTAACAACATGGCTCATGGAAGTAAATATAAACAACATACTGTTGCAGATTTCACTATAAACAAACACCTAGCATGTAAATAAAAACTTATTCCACAGATTTAAGCTGTGGGGCATCACTTGGCTTCAGACTGGTTTCAGGAAGAAGTTGTCCAGTCTAGAGGTTTTTGTCCTTATTTGTAGATTATGATATTGCTGAACTCCAAAACACAGAGTATGGAACCCGTACATAGCTTATTGATCCCTAAAACTGCATAGACTCGGATCAGATTCTTCTGTCTGTGGGAATCTGTTAGCTGATTTAACTGGAGACAAGCTAAAACGGCCAGCTGTGAGAGATGCAAACACACATGCAGGGCTGAATTTTATAAACAAGAGCTTATGTGATAACACTTGTCTTCTCTCTATAAGATTACCTAAATGTTCAACATACACAGTGACTTAGATGCTCAACATTTCACCCGTTTGATGATCAACATCTTGCTAAATGTCGATCTACACATTTGACACAAACATTTATGAGCAAGGATTGGTGGTCACACACAGTGGTCTGCCTCCTGACCAGCTGGGTTTGAGACCCGTTCCATGCATTTTTCACTGTCAACTGTTAAATTTTAGTCATAAGGATATAGGTCGAAAAGACGGGGTAAGGAGGAATAGGGTTGCTGATTATAAATCAAATTAAACCTTTATAAAGCGCTTTCTAAGCCTAAGGCAACACAAAGTGATTTACATGATGAAAAAAAAAAAAATCACATATAGGTTAGATTTAGGTGCCACAACTACTTGGTTTAGGTTAGGAAAGGATCATGGTTTGGTTTAAAATACACAGAATTAAAAGCACTAGTGAGCTTTGGCAGATTTGTTCTGTGAGGCGTCCCCTAATTATGGCTAATTCGGCATCTATCTTGCAAATGACAGCTGTGTTGATATCCAGTTACTGGCCTGATTTACAGTGTAAAGCAAACTGCTGCTGTGAATTGTTGCAGCGTCCAAGAAGAAAAAGTATTCTCAGCCTTGGGTTGCTACATGGAAACAACAGCTCCAGGAACAACTGAATAAATATCACTGGGCCATCAAAACCAGTCAGAAACACATCTTTTTAAGGTTAGAAAGTTACACAGTGGTACTCTAAGACCTTGGTAGGCAGAATAAGAATTTTCCTTAAGATAAATGTAAAGATTCACACTAAAGCAGTTTCTTCTTTCAGAATTGTGTCGCACTGTGTTTATTTAGAAGGATCTTAAGGGGAATGAGAGTCTACATATGCAACAACATTATTTATGGCCGCTGGAACATTATCAACCAGAGGAAGTGCATCCTCTCTTGTTCGCTTGGTGAGGTAGCTGATATTCAGCTTCCACTTGATGTCATGTGGATTGATGGTCCCCAGGAAGTAGAAGTGCTTAACAGTGTCAACTATGGGGTCACATGGGGCAATGGTGGATGTGAGGGGCCCAGAGCCGGCTCGTATTCACATGACTCAAACATGCAATTGACAAAATACTAAATTTATATTATTAAACAAAAACAGCATATTGTAAACAGATAACTGCAGGAATATTGATCCTTCTGTCTCTCTGCTTTATGCTCCACACTCCACAGCTAATGTGTGCAACCAAGCACGTAGTCCGCAGTGTGCAGCTAAAGAGGAGGTGGAAGAACAAAACAAAGGACTTTGTCACGGTAAGAAAAAAAAAAGCGAAAAGTAGTAAAAAAAGAAAAAAAAGCGCAAAAAATAGGTACGTTTCCTCCAGTCAGAAAAGTCCCTACATTTTTGACATGTTGATCCAACTAGTGGTGTATAATGTGTAAAAGCTAATTAGCTAGCTAGTTATTAACTGTAGAATTATCATTAATTATTGCAGACTGTAACAGAGAGCCCTAAACTCAGGTTTTGCTTGGAGGCTTGGGCCGGCCCTGGTGGGGCTGCAAGTTGTTTAGACTGCAACACATTACCAGATGTTTAGAATGTTTTTGGGCAGTTGGAGAGCAACTAATGTTCAAGATTTTCTCTGCAGTTACCATTTGCCTTCATGTCTCACAGCTTTAGATTCTCTACTGGAGAAGATGCACCATCATGGAGAGGGCTCGGCTCCCCATCTGTAGTGTTTATTATGTTGATCTTCAAAGTTAACATGTAGTAGCATAACAATGGCTTGTTTTCACATGAGATCACATCTGCCTCTTATGTTGGTAAAACCACGAAGTGGTGGTCAAGACCCCAAATATGTGTGCTGAATGTGTTTTTTAATTGCTGGAAAAGGCTTTACGTTTGTGTTTGGTTGCTCTAATTGTTAAAATAGTAAACCTTTCAGTTCTTTCAGAATTTCTCATGAAGTCATAAAAAGGTGAGTGTGAGCCAAGGATTTTATGAAAAGTGACTTGCAAAGCTATTGTTGGGAATCAAAAAGAGTTTAATCTAAATATTTGAGTTGTTCTCTTGATTTGAGTCTATTTCTTTTGTCAGTTACTTTCTTGTTTTGCTGATAAAGATGGCCAGTACTAAGCATGAAGCTAACATGTGAATTGAGCTCATTTTAACATGAAATGACGTTTTTGCTGCATTTATCAAGATGTTCTAACAATCTTTCTAATGAAGATAACAAAGACTTTAACTTCGCCTCCAAAGAATCTCAGAACAATCTGCAGTTTGTTTATAACAACCACGCGTAGCAAAGACACCATAAAAACACAAAAATTTACAGGAGCAGAAACAATGCAGGATTTGTCATGAAGGGTCTTAATCGGAACTGCTTTCACCCATCCACACACAAAAAGATATGGGCTTTCTACCATTTCAATGTTTAGTCTCTTTCGTTGCGTAGAAGTTTGGCTGAAGCATCAGAGAAAGTTTGAGATGTACGGAATAAGCTCACAGGAATTTCTCCAATTTTAAAGTTGAAATATTTCTTGAATAACTAATAAAACTCTAAGGCCCTTATTTACTAAGACTCCTGATAAAGAGTGTAAAATTGCACGCACACGCAAATAGATTGCATGTGTTGTTTGTTTATGATTCGTGAGCGATCAACTAAGAATGTTGGTGCAATTGATAACAGGCACAAACAGCAGCATTCAACGAGGATTTAGCCTGTATTGTGGTGTTGCCTTCGAGACTTTAGAAGCAGAGCAGGAAGGTTGATAATGGAAAATTAAATTCGACCTGATGGAGATGCAGATATTAGTGGACCAGGCACATAAAAAATATTGCTGAGCACAAGCAGAGGAATCCAAACGTCTCCAGAATGAGTTCAGTATGGAAGACTATTTGCTAAACAGTAAATGCTACAAGAACACCAGATGAGGTTAGGAGGAGGTTACAAGATATAAAACAAAGTTCCAAAACAAACAGCTTATAATAAAACCTAGACAGGTACGGACCAGCACAGGAGATGCCTCTGACCAGTATTTAGCAACTGGTGCAGCTCACATACTGTGAGGAGCCCAGAGGAGCAGTGGAGCTGGTTGCAGAGCACGGTATGTGACAACACAACAGTTTTTTTTTATTAATTAAAACTTTCAACCCAAGACATATTGATCAAATAGACGTGCCTCTTGTGGCACCTTTAAGCACAAGGTGCACACTGTGTGCACTAATGAGGGCGCGTTGCAGTGCACACTCGGCAGCTGGTCAGTGCTGCATCTGGACTGATGATGGTCATTAATGCCCTTAAGAGAGGGATGGAACATGGAGTACAGGATGTAGTGAGGGCTCTGATTGCCTGCAGACCCAGAGGGCAGCAGTCCATCCTGCGTAACATAGCATTAAACACAGCAACACATGTTTCAATGATCTTTGTCTCTGGCATTTTAAAAATTTATTTACACGATCAGAAAGGATGTAGTCTCTTCATTGCCTTTGAGCTGTCTAGCTTCCTCCATGCAACAATAACTGCAGCCATTTCTGGGTTAAGTTGTGCCGGTTAACACCTGATTTTCAGATGTGCTTAATATAAATGCAAAATTTGCCTGTGCTATCAGTTTCATGTTTGGTAAATCACACTGCGTGTGTTCTATGTTCATGTATTCGTGTTGATCTGTTTGCATCTGTTCCTCCCAGGATTATGCGCTTGCTGGCCGAGACGCCCATATTGCACATCCATCCATAAAATTGTGCTGAATGGATTGCGTGCATTATTTTGTTCATTTAGGAGAACCCGTTTTGTAAATCAGCTGCAACATGTTTTTGCATGATCTATCAAGTTTGCACACATTTTTACACACACAAACCTTTAGTAAATCAGACCCAAATCAATCACATAGCTTCTCCATTTTAAGGTATCTAGTATCTTTCTTCCAACTTCAAAATGGGAAGCTGACTTATCCAGTAACTTTAATCAAGATGAATGGTCACAAATATGTTTGTAAATATGTATGTAAAGGCCTTTAAAATTACTAACTCGTGGCGGTGGGGAACTGAACCTAGAAGCTGGCCCAACATAGTGAGACATCTGCTAATCCTAACCAGGATTACATAAATTACAACAATTCAGAATGACTGAAAAAATAGTCCTGTGTTTTTCATAGATACAATTTTAAACTGTGTATGGTATTTACATAGTCATCTACATTCTGATTAGGATTTAAGTTATGTATGGACCTCAGTGGACAAAACACAGCTTAGAGTTGTACTTCTAGCACACCATCCTTTCAGCATTTTATCAGTTTTTTTTCCTGCACTGTTTCATAGCTGCATGTTTAGCGTATGTCTTCATGGGCTGGTTGCAGATGCAGCAGTGACAGGGTGATTTACATGTTATTCACTGAATGGAAATGAGCACATTATGGACACGTTATACCTCTGTGCAGCTTCACCCCTGAGTGCAAAAACACATCACCGTCACATCAGCTGAGATGACTCAGCGTGTAAATAAAGTAAAAAATTTAGGTTTTCTGCCTGTTTGGGAGTAAACAATTAGCAAATGGCAAAAGGACTTTCAGTGTGTGGTCAAAATGTGGTATTTAAAGAGGACGAGTAATGGATTTCACAGCTTTTTTACCAGGTGGCCAAATTTGTACCACAAAACAAAATGATCAGCAGCTGGTTGCCTGTCGCTGCACATGGTGTTACAATCAAATGCAGCATGGAAACAGCAGCCAGTCCTCTTATCCTCAGCCATCTGTGTAATCTAGAAAGCTTATTAAATATCCAATTCCAGGGAGGAAACTAATGCCACTGAAAGGGGATCTCTCATAAGCATACTTCACTGAAAACTATACTGGACAAAGCTGATGGGACTTGAAGACATACCAGACTTTTTTTTTAAATACATCAGTGGTTGTTTGCCTAAATCAGCAAACAGGACTGCACTTCCAAAGAACATTCACTTTCAGCTCAATCAATCTACTGATTGCTCAAATTAAATTGGGAAAAACCCTGTGGTCAGAGAAAATGATGCATCAAACAAAAAAAGTAGAAAGAAAGAAGCGAAAACGGCCGTCCAGGAGAAACTGCATACACTCTAAAGATTAGACAGATTTAAGGCTTGTTGTAAAACCTAAAGCAAATTAACTCAACTGTTTGCTTTTAACCATTATAGGATTGAATGATTGTGTGTAATGAAAGTGATGATCAACCAAAACCGCTTTATTATTTAGCCCGTGAACTGCGCTCTCGTCACTGGACTCCAGCTGCAGTGAAGCTAAAACTAACTTAGTCACGCAGATGAAATAAATTGAAAAGCTGAACTTATATTTAAAAATTGTACTTCTGCAAATAGATTTAGCTTAATGTAAAGTCTTAAATTCGACATCCAAGAAGGCCAAATGCCAAAGTCTGGGTCTCCAAACCGAAGAAAAACCAGACTGAGATCATGTTATTGACATCGCTCTCTAAAGGGTTTTATGATGGGAGATCTGTTTTGGTCCATTTAAAGAAGTTGATTATTAACATTAAGCTCACATTTAACATGGCTTGACAACATAAGTGGGGTTTAAATTTAGATTTTTACATGAGGGAACTCTGTGGTTTCAAGGTTTCAATGGGTGCATTGTTTGTGAGCACAGATTAAGGTGACAGGGCCCTCTGATTTGCACATAGATCCGTCATTCTGAGGCTCACTTTACATGACATATTATTTAAAACATGTTGTTACTCCTCTTCCTCTTCCCGAAAAATCATGTCCACACAGCATGTTTAGAGTGTTGAGTTTCAATGCAAAACAGCATTTGTATGTGCATAATGGGCACAAATGCAAAAGCAAATCTGTGGTTATGAAAATACCAGTTTGAGTTTAAAGGGCTTAGATCGGTTTGCGTTGTGAAAACTAATAATCTTTCTGTATCTGCATTCACTTGTGTGCCTGTATCAGCTAGAATAGTAGTGTTATTTTCTCTGAAGCCAGGTTTGATAATATACAGAAATATGAAGATAACAGTTTTTATATTTGAATTGAGCAAGAATGAATTAGTATCGTTAAACCTTTAAAGTCTGAACCAAGAAATAATGGGCAGAAAATATTTTAAATACGAATTCTTTATTTGGCCCTTTAAAAAAATGTTAAAAACAAAACAAACTAACAAAAACAGTAACTGCTAAATTAAGGCAACGGGTCTCAGAAATAAATGCATCAGATATAATATGCATTACAGTTAATGTCATGTTTTACCATCTTATTTCTTGTGTGTTGGGTTTTGAGCTGTTCCTTGGTTTGTGTTATATTTTGACCTGGGTTTATAGTTTGGTGCTTTCAGGTTTTATTTCTGGTGATCATGGTTTAGGGTTTTGGTTTGTCATGTTCTGTTTTGATCTTGGTTTCTAGTTCTGGTTTTTGTGTTTAGTTTTCTATTAGGATCATTGTTTGTGTCATGTTTTAGTTTTGGTCTTGAGTTTTGGTTTATAGTTCTGGGTTTTGTCATGTTTTAGTTCAGTTTTCTTGTTTTCCCTCTTGTGTTCCTGTTGTTTCTGTTTCTGGATCGTCAGTTCATCTGGTCTGATTACTCATTCACTTCACCTGTTCCTTATTACTCCCTCTGTGCATATGTACTCCATGGTTTTCAGTTTGCCCTCGTCAGATCCTTGCATGTTGCGTGCATGTTTTTTAACACCTGTGTATGGTTTACCCCTTGTCGTATTTAGTTTATCCTTGTTGCTTGGGGTTCCCTGTCCTGAGTTTTTGCTAAAATAAACATAGTCACCTGCACAATTCTGCCTCCTGCCTTGACTGCCTGCGTTTGGGTCCTCACCACCATTCTGTTACAGTTAATGGTTAAATTGACACATAAAAACACAGACCCACAACATTATTTCAAATCTCCAGAGTTTTGTGAGATTTTTTAAACAAATTGTCAACCACTTCCTTAAATTCCTGAGTCAAATTTTTGTCAGAATATCTTATTGTGTATCACCTCCAGTGGCATCTCTGGCATGAAAAGTTAAGTAGGGCAGAACAAACTCTAGTCCTGAATTTGGTTACTGCCTTTTTAGGTATAGCATTTCAAATAAAGGGTCACTAACCAATGTTGTTCATTTCTTTGTTTGTGCTGCTAAGTTAGCCCTGCCAAGCAAACCCAGTTTAAGAGCATTCTCAACATGCGAGCCACTGCTCTCAGGTAATGAAAGCAGAACAGCCATGTTTTCCTCCTAAACCCTTCAGGGTTGTCCTTTCCGGTTTGAACGATGTTAAAATCCACTGGCTGATGAGGTCCTATATTTTTTATCTCCCATTTTTGCTCAGGTGAAAAAGTGCAAAATTTAGACTATATCAAAATATTCACTTTATTCCATTTTTTTTTTGTCGCTAGCAATGATAACAAACTAGCTTGCCGCGTACTTCCATCTGGCAAAACTGTAAACATTTATCATGTCCTGACGTATGTCATTCCAGTATTTCAATTGGATTACTTCAGCCTGGTGCCGTAGTAATTGTGCCCCACGGGAGCGAACGAGGAGCGTGTTGGACATGCGCACTGTGATTTACTTAAACAAACGCTGATGGGCCAGCCCCATTCTCAGGCGCTTCAAGAGGAGGCTACTGAGCTGGTCAGCATTCTGATCAGACTTTGAATTTTACATACATTTTTATTTTACATAATTTTAAATAATAATAATAAAAAAAAAGAAAGAAAGAACAACAAATAAATAAATAAATAAAGTTAATTCTGTTACCCCATGTTAGAGTTATTGTACTTCATCCACCAGGGGCCGAAGACAAGTATAAGATTGCAATGAACACAGTTTGAACATGCAAAATGTCTCAACTGTATCAAATATGATACATTAGGCACTAAAGCTGTTAATTTATCAGTAAAAGATGGAAACTTAAATAAACATAAATAAACATAAATTTGTACATAATTTTGATACGCCTAATTGTTACTGGTTTCCTAAATTGCTGGACTTTTTAGCCAAAACAGAGAAAAGCTATTTTCTGGGGTGTGCAAAGGGAGTAGATGTACTGAAACTGCTATTAATCACAAAGGAAACAAGGTCTTGTTTGCCTGACATTCTGCTCTATTCATGCAGTACCTGAAAATATCTCCTGACAGATTTGGAGAAGAGAGACCAAGAAAAATTGTAGCTTCCATATTTTTAAACCCGAGTAACGTGTTAAACTAGACCCAGTTACGGTAGGTGTTTTCTATTCTAAAACAACAATGGTGTCCAGTAAGGTTCAGTGTCTTGCTTGTCTAGCTTGAGGAAGAAAACAAAGAAATAATTCAATCAGCCTCTCATCAACTCGATCCATTGGATGTTGTTTTGACAAATGGCAATTACCACACAAATCCGGGAACTCATAATCACAAATTGACCAATCATAAGGGAGTACAACCGTCTGCATAGCCGGGGTGCATGTCAGGTCTGGAAGAGGTGCGCATCGGGCCTCTGCAGAGCTACGCAGCACCTACGGTGGTGACATAGACACCGTGCGAGTATAAATACATCTTAACTGCAACTCACATGACGAAAAATAGACGAACACAAATTTATTTGTAATAAATGCACACTGATCTGCCTGTCGATCTCCCGCTCCATCCTTCCCTCACTCGTGAACAAGACCCCGAGATACGTGAACTCCTCCACTTGGGGCAGGACCCTATTGCAGAGCCGGAGAGAGCACAACCCTTTTCCGGCTGAGGACCATGGTCTCGGATTTGGAGGTGCTCATTAAAAGACATGTTGGTGGGATTGAGAAGGTCTTCAAAGTACTCCCTCCACCGCCTCACATCCCGAGTCGAGGTCAGCAGCCCCCCATCCCCACTGTACACAGTGTTGACGGAGCACTGCTTTCCCCACCTGAGCTGCCGGATGGTGGACCAGAATCTCCTCCAAGCCGTCCGGAAGTCATTCTCCATGGCCTCTCCAAACTCCTCCCATGCCCGGGTTTTTGCCTTAGTGACCGCCAAAGCTGCTCTCCGCTTAGCCCGACGATACCCATCAGCTGCCTCTGGAGTCCCACAGGCCAAAAAGGCCCGATTGGACAGCTTCTTCAGCTTGACGGCACCCCTTACTGGTGGTGTCCACCAACGAGTTCGGGGGTTACCGCCACGACAGGCACTGACGACCTTACGGCCACAGCCGCGGCTGGCCGCCTCGACAATAGAG
>JBAMHW010000001.1:35053125-35067742 GCA_037177495.1 Rhadinocentrus ornatus | reverse complement strand
CCTACCAGGGGCATGAAGCCCCCGACAACATAGCCGCTAGGATCGTCAGGACGCACAAACTCCTCCACCACGGTAAGGTGGTGGCTCACGGAGTTGGAGTCTTTAAAACCACTTAATTATTTTTTATATCGGTGTCTGAACTGTGACTTAATGACAAATAAAGTTTAACAGTTTTTAAAATGAACTTTCATCATGACTACATCAGAGAGCCTCTTCAGACCAATATTGGACAAACTCTAAAAATCCATTCCTGTGTGTTACACTTGTCAGGCGAAGTTACTTTACAGACATAAGAAAAATCAGACAGAATTATTCATTTATAGAGAATTCTTCACATTGCCAAGAACAGCTTCTAAAAATCTATTTTTTTCCCAAAAGTAAAGCCAAAAACATGTTTGTGTACAGCTGAGACGAACAATATTATATCTGCCACCATCTGATAGATGTGACTTGTAACCGGCAGGGAAAACATCACATAAACTCAAAGCAATACAAGAATTCAGGCACCCACAAAACAGAGTCCCACAAATACAAACCACTGTGTACATCTTGAGGGTCATGGGCTTCACTCTAATTGCCATAATGAGAGAGGAGACCTTTAACTCAGCCTTTACTTTGGCTGTACCACCTCACCACCACCCACTAGACCCCCACCTCTGAATTAATTATGAGGCTCATACTTGACGTTTTTAACTTAGGTTCTCATTTTGAACTAATATCTCGGTTTGTTCTGGTTATTTTAAAACTGGAAACTTCAGGTACCAGCTGGTTTTGTAGTGGAGGAAGCAGTGGGGGAGGGACGCAAAGATGAAGATGCAGTTTTGAGACATTTTCCATTCTAGCATACTTCCTCTTACTCCTATCACAAACCGTCAAACCTGCCACAGCTGCCGCATCAGCCCCGGTGCTTGGAAACACCACTATTTTTGGGTCATTACTGCCTGTCTGCACCCGATCGTCCACGGATGGAGCAAACAACAAGGGAGAGGGGTGGAGAAGATGACACATAGCAAAGGTCACGAACCAGACAGTGCAATATGTGTCTTGTAGCCAGCTGTGCCCCCAGGGAACCCAAGAAAAACAATTTCCCATGAATTGTCTCCAGCTGCAGAACTACATTTCTAAGTCTAGTTGCACTTAAAAAGCATCTACTCTCATTAAGAGAGATGTGCTTGTGGTGTGCATTATCCAGGAAGATAATCCATGCCAATGCAGCTGCCTGACAAGAATAGATAGATGACTGACTGGCACGATAAATAGCCCTATAAATCTACTACACTCCCGACTGCCTACGTGTGTGTGTATATATATATGTGTGTTTTCATCACCCCAGGGATGTAAGTTAGTGGGCAAAACAGAGGTGGTTGCTAGCTTACTATCTGTCTGCATTCCTCAGCCAGGCGGAACAAGACTGCACAATAGAAATACCATTACAAACACATTGCATGTCAGTCACAGAGAGTAACAGGGGTGGCAGTGATGGAAAAGATGTACTTATAGTGGCGTCTTATTTAATTTTCACCCAGCATACATTCTTATGTCTGTAAGTAATCACGCATCCCTCCTTGTTTACTGTTCGGAAACACACTTGAAACTTTTAACACAGTTTTAAAACCAAAATACAACTAAATTTCAACTCCCGTTTCCTTCCTAGTGTGAGTCTGTGCATAATAACAGTTTGATAACTTACTATGCTGCATTTTGCACATGCAACCAAAACATTGGGCTCATGTTTAAGCAGAATCATAATCACAGCATATTTAAAGTTATAATTTTACAGTTTTCTGAATGGCAAAGTGTGATCCAGTGTTGTTGAAGATATATAACAGGAAGACAGACTGTGGTTGGTTGCAACAAATAAAAAGCTCCACTAAAAGCTGCAACATCAGCCCGTACAGACTCTCTTCGTCTTCATTTATTCACACACACACACACACACACACACACGGAAAACGTGTTTTCAACTTCGGCCAATCAGAGATTTTAAATGAGACGTGCCATTGATCACTGCATTGATTGAGCCTCTAACATGACACTCTACAGTAACTTTTATCTCAGCTGAACTGATTTTGTGAGCATGATAACAATCTTAACATGGTAGTTACATGTATTATATCACAGTCTGTTACAGTATGAACTATTGTGACCCAAATTAACAATATGAAACGTATATATTGTAGTTGTTGCTGTGGTTGGTCCTCTGAGTTGGATTTGTTTGTATACCTCCCATCATGCTTTTTGGCATCTTGCAAAGAAAATAATGTGTGATTCCTTGAAACTGTCCCTGGGGTATAAATGTCAATAACTCTATGAAAATATCATTGTGGATGTTTTTTATAGTATAATTTTGTATGATAACTACATTTTATTATGACCACCGATAAGATACAGATAATCTTATTATAGTCTATTGTCATTTATTGTGCCTGAAACTCAAATTTGACAGACAATGGTTCTCAGACAGATTTTTTGTTATCCTCCCTTTTTTTGTCATTGTGGTTGTGGTAATTTTATGTTTCTTTATCTATTTAATGTTTGGTGGCCTTGTTAGTGCAAAAGCAGCTTTGTTAATTTATTAATATGTTTTCTTCTCATCTCACAGTTCTATGATGTGGTTTTGGGATGCTAGTGAGACTGGTTTTAGGCTAGATCTAAACTCTACTTTGAGAGCACCAATTTAACATTAAACAATGCGTCATTGTTGACATTTTTGTCCATTTAGTTGTTTATTTTTATTTTTTTTAATATCTGGCTGTTATATTTTGTCTGTGTTAGTGCATACAGCCCAGGTTTTTTTTTTTTTTTTAATCAATCTCTTCACAAATTTTAGAATTGAGTTTTTATTTGATCTAATAACATTTCATGTCATGGGGTTGATTTTAGTGATGATCAGTAAAAATGACCAATATTTCTCAAAAAGTAACCCCTAACATCACAGAAAGTATAATTGTATTTTGTAATCGTTCTTAGATCTTCGAAAAGTGTGGGGCATCACAAAGCAGTTGTGCTCAGGGGACTCAAACGGCTAGCAGCGGCCTACAACCTTACATCACATTAGGAGCCTAAACAGTTGATCCAACGCAGGATGGATCCACGTTTTCATGATGTTTCCAACAAAGTCTGAGCCTGCCATCTATATGTGGAGCTGAAATGGAGACTCATCAGACCAGCAACGTTTCTCCATCTTCTATTGTCCAGTGTTGGTGAGTCTGTGTGAATTGTAGCCTCAGTTTCCTGTTCTTTGCTGACAGGAGGCAGCCGGTGTGGTTTTCTGCTGCTGTAGCCCATCTGCTTCAAGGTTGGACGTGTTGCGTGTTCATTGATGCTATTCTGCATATTTTGGTTGGAACCAGTGCTTATTTGGGTTCCTGTTGCCATTCTATCATCTCCAACCAGTCTGCCCATTCTCCTCTGACCTCTGACATCAACAAGACATTCTGGTCTAAACAACTGCTGCTCACTGGATATTTTCTCTTCTTCAGATCATTCTCTGTAAACCCTGGAGATGGTTGTGTGTGTCAATCCCAGCATATCAGCAGTTTCTGAAATACCCAGAACCAACAATCATGCCACGTTCAAAATAACTTAAATCCTTTTTCTCCCTCATTCAGATGCTCAGTTTAAACTTCAACAAGTCATCCTGACCATGTCTACATTGCTAAATGCACCGAGTTGCTGTCATGTTATTGGCTGATTAACTATTTGTATTAAGCGACTGAACAGAAGGACCCGATGAAGTGATCAGTGGGTGAATGTTGACAGATAGAGCTCGAACAATACTCAATGTACAACTATATTAATGTGACACAAACAAAAGAACTAATAATTCAGTTATCTCTGCTAATTTTAGAGCCTTTTATGCACTGGGCAGCCATGTCAGATTTTGAGATCAGAGCTAGTGAGTTCCTTCTTACTCTCATCAAGAGCCTGCTGCGTCAGCTGTGAAAACACAAGTTACCCTGAAAACATTACCTCTGGACATGCAGGGCGGTGGCAAAAGAGTAGCTAGACTCATACCAGCTAACTTTTCTGTAGCAATAGACATTTCTTGGTTTTTAAACATTTAACCACCATGTAACCCTTGTCTCGCTATTATAAGACAACAATACTGGCTGTGCTAATGAGCGCAATTAATGTTCAGGCTAGTTTCAAAAGAACGAGTTCAACTCCAGGAGAGGAGAGTAAAGAAATCTGACAAGATTATGAGGAAGAGGAAGAGGAAGTCCAGGTGTGTGGGAAGGGGGTGCACGTGAAGCTGTTAATAATCGGGTTTGCAAAGGGGGAAACAATGGGGAGAAAACCTGGCTACACAAAGGAAGCCTCCTATCAGCCCGACCAGAGTGGAGGAGGTTAAATCCAAATCCAGGCACAATTGTGGTACAGCTCCAGGCCCAACCTTCAGATGGGTTGCCCAGAACTGGTTTGGGTTAGCTCGCCATCAAAACCTGGCCAATTCTGTGGTTTATATCAACCGCTCCGCTCAGTCCGATGCGTGGCAGGTCTGGTAGTTGACTCCTTCCAGCATGTCTCATTTGCATCTGCTGGCAGCAGATTACCACCGGGTTTCATGTTACCCGGATTGGCCCGTAGACAACAATACACACCAGGGAGTAGAAAATACACGCAGGGGAGTACTGCAATCACCCGGGTCACAATCATCTTTTCCATTGCTTAACAAGTACTTCTAACACACAGTCTAAGTACTACAGATATAGACTGAAGGAAGAAAAAAATAAACAACAGAAATGAAAGGAATGAAAACAAAAGGGAAATTAAAATAAAAGTAAGAAAATGCTCAAAATCAAGTCTCCAAATTTGGGAGTCAGGTGTCTTCCTATCTGTTTTGTACATCTTCCTTATGCAGTCCAGTTTTCCTGTCATTTCTAGTTGGTGCAGATTATACATCTAGTTTACCACTGCAGAAGGATAACTGGCAATCTGCAGCAGTTTCTTGTGTCAGAAAGTGAAGAAAAAGGAGCTCTCTGTGTACTGAAAGTGTCAGGAAGCATTAGTTTGTGACAAGTTGAGAAGGACTTTGTGAGTCAGAAATCTAACTTTAGGGGAGAGTTCCAGCTGATTTTTCCCAGAGGAAACTCAGAAATTCTAAATTGTGAGTTCAAATGGAGGGCTCCATTAGCCGCTCATTGATTGAAATGGGCCTGTTACCAGCTAGTATGGAGGTCTAGGTCAGATTGACTTCATATTTACCATTACTAACAAAATTCCACTGTTAAAACCTTAAACCCATCAGTGTTCTGAGACTGAGTAAACCATTTTTTTATTTTTTTTTTAAGCTATGTCATTTTGCTGCAGCATTTTTACGGCACCGTGTCACAAGCTAGAAACTGGGAATCAACACACTGGCTATTTTAAACGTGCACCATGGCTGATTCTTCAAAAGCCCCATTTCTAATGGGTCTGGGTCGGTAAGGGTTTCCACAGGCAAAAACTGGGACGATTGCCAGAACATACGACCCATCCTACTGTTTTGGGACCCTTCTGTTGGTGTTCAAACCTTACTAGTCTGACTCAAAAAGGGGGAGATTAATACACTGCAATTCATTGAATGGTCGAAGGAATTGTCACTTCTGTGCTACTCGACACCAAAAACAAAGTGGATTTTTAATTATTTTTTTTTGTTTAAAGCTACATGCGATGAAGAAAGAACACAAACTGCATGTCCACCATTCTCTTCTGTTTCTGTCTCCGCTCTTCTCTGTTATAATTCAAGAAAAGCGTTGCAGCACCATGGCGTCATTCCATTGCCTCTGTCTGCTACCCAGCCATCTACCAGGCAAGAGTACCATTGGCTGTGGAAATGCAACAGAGATGAGGGTTTACTGAAGCAGTGTTGTTTACATTAATGATGACAATAACAAATTTATTTAGTTGATGAAGCTTTTTTCATGACGATAACGAGACAATGACGAGCTAAAAATGGCTCTCTGATGACTAAAACATGACGAGACGTTTGTGAGATTTTATTGACGAGACGAAAATGTTCAAGAGCTGATTGTCCAACACTAAAAATGTACGACCTTTTTGCCTATTGTGAGTGCAATCTGTCACCTTGGCCACGCCCACCACCAGACGTGCAGCGCACACAGACAAGCAGTTTATTAATTCATAGATGAATCATGGCGGCAGCGTCGATGAAGGGGTTTGGTGGTCGGAAGTGACGAAACGATGTATGGACATATTTTAACTATAAGCCATCATAATTACACTGGCAGACGAGGTCAAGTTGAGCATATGTTCCTCATCCATGGCTCATATTCTGGGCATGTGTACGTTCAGGGTGGAGTATTGCACTTCAGAAAATCCTCAGAAATGAAGCCACAGCTACCAGAGTAAGGATGTTGTTGCTCTTTGCTTTTTTGGAGTAATTGATTCTACAGTTAGCACTTTATCTGTGCGATGCAGACCAGAAAGTATCTGTTGTTGGTTGGGAAACCCTCTAAGGCTAAAATCTTCTTTTTAATTTGTAATTATTGATGAAAATAACCAAACAACAAGCTCACAATGTGTTGCTTTTTGTTGAACTGGTATTTTCTTGTGTGACATGTTTGTATGATGAAATAGGGCATGAAAAAAGTTGAAATAAAAGGTTTCTGGCCAACAGCAGTTAAGTATAGCACGGCAACATTGCATCCCTGTTGATGGGAAAGTTTCAGCTAAAGTTATCAGTCTGATAAAAGATCTGGTCAATATACAGAAGCATTAAAGTTAACTTGTTTTAAGAATTGCAACACTTGTTATATCCTGTCAACTTGATTCCACTTTTTGACTAAAACTTAGAAATTACTAAAACTAATAAGCATTTTTGTCCTGAAGACTAAAACTGAGATGCCTGCCAAAAACAACACTGTACTGAAGCAAACCACACCAGACCATCCTGTCCAAAGCCAGAACCGTTGGCAGAAACATGACTAAAATAATGCAAGGGGACATTACCAAAGAAGGAGAAGAAAAGAAAGAGAGAAAGTGGCAGAAAAAGAGATAAGACAATAGTCATTATTGGACTGCCTTTTATTAGCTGAAAAGAGTTCAGAGAAGAGACAGGATGCAAGACAGAAGCTGAATTAGCCGATGTTAGCGGGCACCAAAGTGCAAGACAGATAACTCAAATGGCTTCTGCAGACTAACTCACTTCTTCGCTTGCTATTGATCAACTAAATGATTTCAGAACACTATAAGAATGAATTAGTTCACAAGTTTTAAACCTGATGTGAACAGAGCTTTGAAATTTCTGTTTGTGACCTTGTGTCTGCAGAAGCCAAACTCAGCCTAATAGCATGTCTGCTGAACGTGTATAGAAAATTAAAATGTGGCTAGAATTAGAGACATGGCAAGTTAAAGCTGGATCTCTGCATAACGCCCACCCTATGTTGATTATCAACCCCGAACGGCTGTTAAAAAGCCACACAGGCAGACTGCAGATAGACGAGCAGCCACCCACTCAGCCCACTCAGCCAGTATGGAGTGCAGCGATGCTGAGACCGGTGCCCTGAGCTGTGATGAGATGTAGACTGGAAGGCTGTTGTGTCTGAACACAAGAGTTCCTCATACTGAGACAGACATGAGAGAAAAGCCACAGCAGATATCAGAATAAAGAAGGAAAGAGAATGATGAATAACTGTGGCTTCATCACTAAAACAGCGAGAATATTTGTAACAGAAACATTTTTCATTAAAGATAAAAGCTTCTCATTATGTTAAAATTAGCATGTTTGACATTTCAGGTCAAGCAAACTCAGAGAACTATCTCTCATGCTGACTTTACCACCTTCTCTGTTTCGTGTGTGTTTTGCTGAGGATGCTAACGCAGGAATCCTTCTGGCCAGAGGCAGGATCTGATGTAGCAGCTGTAACGTAGATGGAACAGGCTCGCCTCTGCAGGGCGATGAATGAGGAGGAGTGACAGAGGGAGATGAAGCGAGCGCGGAAGTGATTCTGCCATGAAAGAGATGGAAATGGGGGAGAATGTTACAATATGCAGCGGGCCGAACTGAAAGGAGTCTATTTTCATCTCTGTCAGCATGATGTTCAGCAGCGTCTGACATGCAGGCAAAGAAGAAATCATTCTTATAGAATCCCTAAAGAGCCAAACAGATAAGCAGCTATTTACAATAAGCTGCATATAGTGTTTAACTTTCCAAATTAATTTGGTTTTATCACTATGAATAAATGAGTTTGGCTGAATAATAATTATGTGGGGGTAAATTGTGTTGCTCATGCCGTTTCTGAAAATAGAACCAGATTCCCTCAATCAGACTGCCTCTCCTAATAAACAGGATGCTGGTGCTTCTGATCTATTTCTGCTGAGGAAGCAGTAAGTCTGCCTTTTTGTGCCTTCGAGCAATCTCGCCTTATGTTGTGCAGCAGCAGATACACAGAAATGCACAATGTCAAATGACTGGAACAGCACTTGATGGCACACTCTGCTCCCCTGGGGTGTTTGGGAGGTTGCTGTCAAAATGTTAAATGTAGCACCTACAGGTGGTTTGAGAGGGAAAGTTTAAACTCATAAAGTCAGATTTTTGAGAAATGCACACATTTGCTTTATTGCTTTGATGAGAAGATCAATACTGCTGTCATATCTGGTGAGCTCAGACCTCCAAGGATTCTTTTATATTTATTTTTCTGGCCACACTTTTTGTCTTGGTGATGAATTTGTCCAAGCTAACTGCCTTTGGCTACAACTCATAGCTGAGCTAATAATATCTATATCCATCTTTCACATATAATGAACATAGCTGGGATATACACTTTTTTTTTTACATTGAGGGTTAAGTGAAGCTGAGAATCCACCTGGTATATAAACACACACACACACACACACACACAAGCTTTTTATTCCTCTCCCCATTTGGCATCTGTTTGTTTTCTGCTAGTTAGCAGTCTGGCTCACTGTTTCTGCTCCAGCTGCCTGGAAAACATGACAGCATCTGCAGAGCCTCTTCAGGACCAAGGGCTGCCCTTCTGCTGTGTGCCCCACTAACTCTGACTTTCGCAGGGGCTCCACAAACTCCAGATGGTCCCTCCTCTGATGGAGGCCAAGTGTCTGCAGATGATGGTGCAGCGCACACATATTTGTGCATGTAGAAGTCTGTATTTGTGTGGGTGTGTGCCACCCTAACAGGTGTTAGACTGTCAGAGCACATGGGTGGACAACATTTGGCTAATCCTATACCCAGATGCTCAGCATGTCTGTGTGCTTGTGTTAAAGGCTTTTTTTTCTTTTTCAACACCAGCTGAACAACCTGCTATAAACACACGAATCATACACACCCAGACAACAAACAGACGGCTGCGATTAGCAGAGTAACTGAGTTTAATAACAAAAGAAAAATGTAGGAAAGAAGTAAACGTTTTAGCCGTTTTGAGCAGCTCTTATATATTAAAATAAGACTCTTTTAATCCCCTACATAATAAACTTAAAGATACAGTGTGTAATATTAATGTGTGTTAATTTTCCAATATTAACCAACTATAAACTTCATCTGAATGAGACTGTGCCTGGTAAACAGCATTTTCTGATCACTTTTACTTGAGTGAAGTCATATTTGGAGAAAGCAGTGATTTTACTCTTATGTCGTGTTATGGAAAATTGTGCACTTGTGAGCTGCATGCATTGACATTATTTGGCTGATTGTTCCCTCTCCATAAAATTTGTGAAGGAAGTGTGTGACATAAATTGAATTGAATAAATTGATTTAATTCAGTCCAGTTGCCACATTAATGAAATAACTTTCTGTTGATGTCGGAGTGATGATGATGACGCTTACTTTTATTAGGTCCAATATACATTTGTACATGTATAAAATAAAGCTTTGCTCCATCTCTGCATACCAGCCTTATAGAATACTTCCATGTGATCTGATCCAGAATGATGGAAATCTAAAATTAGAAAAGCACAAAATCCCGTCCGGTCAAAATGAGCACCTGTGGTCAAAATAGGTAGAAATGATCACATTTCCCTTTTTCACACTAAATAATCAAACTGTTTATATTATTTATTTCCACGGTTTAATAAAAGTCAGGGACCAGCAAACTTAAAAATTTTATTACACAAAGTTATTGAATTTGCACATTTCAAATCAAAATGACCATCTTGGTCATTCTTGTGTTAAATGCATCTAATGTTTACAAAATAAAGATTTGAACTGCAGGTTAAGGTAAATGTGACTATTTCTGTGAGGTACAGTGAAAAGTTGTGGTTGAATGTCTGATCTGATAAACAATTGAGTGAGGTGTTACATGAATAAAGGTTGTAGATGGAGGGGGGAGGGGCGGAAAATCCTAGAAGTTCTAGTTACAATATAGCAGTCAGTGTGCATTCTTGCTAGACTTCATATAAAAGTCTACATTTTTATATTAAGTGATGCAATATTTACCCTTTTCAGAGCAGGTCTGGAGTTTTACCTTTCAGCTTAAATTTAAGACTTTATTGATCTGAGTAGCTTTCTTTACATTGTTTGAATGGAGTTGACAAAGTTTCTGAACTCAGAGTTTTCTCTTTTTAGATATTAAATAGACAATTTTTAACACCGTAAATCTGTGTTTTAGATACTTGTTTCTTCTTCCTAAAATAAATGGGCCAGAAATCCCCTAACCCTAACCCCATTTTTGGGAAAAAAACTGTGTTAGGATATCTTTTCTACTTTCATGTTCCAACACAGTTTTCTCAAGCTATCCTGCATGTTGCTGTACATTACGCTCTGCATCACTTTCTTTCTGTGTTCACTCAGTGCTTAATTTGTAAATCGGGAGGTCCCGGAACGCAGAGGGGGGTGGATCCGGCGACTCAAAAGGGGGGCTCGAAGTAACGGAACACACACACACACACACACACAAACACGGCAAAGGTACTAACCCCTTTAAGCATATCCAAACATCACTGTGTGCATAGCAGGGCAATATTTATTTTATTTTCCGAACGCTGGCCTGACAAAAAGAAAAACCTGACCACAACATCAGCGTTTACTGGGTGTGAAATGTAAAAAGATAAAGCAGAATAAAAACTAGGCCGAAACCGTAACATTTCTTTTATAAACAGCAATAGTATTCTTGGGATTATAAGGTTTTCCGTCTGAGTGAAAGCTAACTGCAATCTCATAATCACTGGTGCCAGTGAAACCTGATCCTCTCCCTCCCTCCGTTTCTGTAGTCTAAAATTCACCTTAGAATACCTCTAAATTATGCAAACACAAGATTTTTTGTGTAACCTCAACGGGGAATATACAGTAAGAAAACAGAAAACTATTCTAAACACGAAACAAACATTTATAAATATTTTTTAAAGGCGATTTCTTTTATAATGACACAGCTGGTGCCAGATCCAATAAAATAGGTTCCGGATCCAACGTCAGAGGTGCCCGAACGCGTTCCGGCTGGATCTGGCTCAAATTAAGCCCTGGGTTCACTGGATGGTCACACTGAATGCAAACAATACAGAGTTCCCCTGCAAGGGAACTGAAAGGTTTGAAGCAGGCCAGAGACTCCAAACGAGCCGTACTATCCATGAAAGCAGATCAAGGTTTGTTTAAAGATACAGTGTGTAAGAATTCCTGCCATCTAGGAATAATTAAAACAACTTCTGTCATGGGATCCATGGGTCTCAGGTGCACCAATGATTGAACTACTGGGAACTCCTTCAGCATTGTGTACATGTGTACTGTCTTCCTCTATGTGCCTTTTTAGGTGTTACTTACCGTTACTTACCCCAAACAGTGCTCTAGCACCTATCAAACCAAGCTGGTACTGCAGTATTGAAGCTCAGAGTTGTTTGTCCATTCAGAGACACTTTAGTAAAACTGCTGGCACAAATATGGCAGCTGCTGGCAAACAGATATAAATGGTTAATTCTAAGAGAATAAAAGCAAAACAGTTAATTTAGTAAAGTGATTTGATACCAACATTGCTTGGTCATACTCTGTAACTTTAAATATCAAACAACCAACAACCATTAATGCATCGCACCTGCCCTGCTAGCAATTACCCAGTGTCATTCAATACTGGGGGAGATATCAGCCCTGGAAGCATTCAATGACCAATACAGCTACCGCTATCAATATTTAAGTTTGCACAATAAAATGAAAGATCTTCCTTCAACCCTGGAATTCATTTGTCACAACATCACCAAAAGAGAACCATCCAACAACTCCCTTTAAACTGTTAAAACTCTTTGTGGAAAATCTAGACTTGGTCATTAAAGAAAACAAATGATGACAGAAACTATACTGGACATTCAAACCAGAAGCATGCATGACAATCCGATTTTCTCCAGTATGCCCAAGCATCAATCTGAGAACCCAGAGGCACTGATCAAAGACTTTATAAAACCGTAACTAAAAGACACAGTAAACCAGATCACATTTCACAGAGTTCATTGTCTTGGACAGCACTCCAGCAAAACACCCCGACCCATTGTTGCATAACTGGAACTTTACAAACACAAGAAACTTATTAAAACTAAAGGCAAGGAGCTGAAAACCATGAAATATGGACTCAACGATCAATTCCCAAATTAAAGTAATAAACGACAGAAATTCCTCTGTCCTATCATGAAGCAACACAGACCGTATACATAGAACAGCTCTACTGCCAATGCAACATCACACCATGGCTAATCAATGTTGACAACATTGTACATACAACACTGGCGCATCAACACTGACGGGACATAATCCTACAAACAAGCAGTTTACCACAATGACTAAGTCTTTTCCTTTGTTTTGTGTAAAGGTCCCATGTTAAACATTTTTTCAACAATTTAAAATGGGTGTTAGAGGCCCAACAACACTGTTTTCAAAGTGTATTACCCCAAATTTAGCCTTGGTCCTTCATTTCATCCATTCCAAAAGTAGCTCTAGAGAGCTCTACTGAGAACAGGCTGTATCTGTGTCTGAACATATAAATGTTCATGAGTGGTGCCTGTCCACGCCCCTCTCTGGGAGAGGATCTGGCTTCTGCAGGCACCTGCTCTGTTAGAGGGCAGACTCAGCTAGCCAGAGGGCAGGTCCATGACAGTATCCACTACCAGGGAGAGTGTTTATTTACATTTGTGAGGTCACAAAAGAAAAGATCTCAGAATCACCTGTTTGAGCACACATTTACTATAGAGTGGCGCAAGCAAGTGAGAGAGGTGACATAATATTCTCATGTTTGGGCCTCATACACAGACTATGAGGACACATATTACTGTTAGAAACCTTTAGAAAGTCAATTTTGCATATATGGGACCTTTAAGAAACAATTTTCTGATAGTTTCATTATTTCCATCAAAGGTGTCACCTAAAGCATCCAAAGCACTTCACTTACTCATTAATAAACAAGACAGCTACACATAAACTACTCACACATTCTCCTCTATACAAACTGGTATTCATAGAAGAAGAATGTGTGGAGAATGTGCACACCTCATGCATTCTTCAGAACAAGCATATAATAACAGGATTATATTTAGTCTATAATCAGACTACAGTGAATTGTACTGAACTGGACTGTGTCTGTAAAAGTGCATTAAGATTACTTTATTTTAAGTTGCTGTTAGAGAAATTAAGCTGAATTTGAAGCTGAGTAGAACTAAAAACGTGATCAGTGGAAGCCTGATATCATGAAGTGGAAACAGAAAATTAAGTTGTAAAAATTTCTTAAAAACCAAAGAATTTCCCAAAATTTGTACGATACAGATTTTTTTTTTTCACTTTCAAGTTTTCTAAAATACATCAGAGGTTCAATCATCCAGGAGGAGCTCAGACTAGACCAGGGGTCTGCAAACGTTACAATCCAAGGAGCCATTTTTCCCTCAGCCCAGCTAAATAAAACTTGTTTAGAAATGCAAATGCTATGAAACCTTTTGAAAAAAGATAAGTTAGATTTTCTGATAAATAGATGGACGAATGGACGGACGGACGGATGGATGTACGGATGGATAGATGGATGGACAGATGTATGGATGGACGGACGGACGGATGGATGGATAGATGGACGGATGGATAGATGGATAGATGGATGGACTGATGGACAGATGGATAGATGGATGGACAAACCGTTAGATGGCTGGTTTGTCCATCTGTCGGTTGGACAAATGGATGGACGGACCGACGGATGGATGGCTGGATAGATTGGATGGACGGACCGACGGATGGATGGATGGATGGACGGATGGATGCTGGATGGATGGATGTACGGATGGATAGATGGATGGACAGATGTATGGTTGGATGATGGATGGATGGATAGATGGATGGATGGATGGATGGATGGATGGATGGATGGATGGATGGATGGACGGATGGCTGGCTGGATGGATGGATGGATGGATGGACGGACGGACGGATGGATGGATAGACGGACGGACGGATAGATGGATGGATTGATGGACAGATGGATAGATGGATGGATAGATGGACGGACGGACGGATGGATAAATGGATAGATGGATGGACAAACCGTTAGATGGCTGGTTTGTCCATCTGTCGGTTGGACAAATGGATGGACGGACCGACGAATAACTAGGGAAACTAAATTAAACTGGTCTTTATTTTATTTTATTTTATTTTATTTTATTTTATTTTATTTTATTTTATTTTATTTTATTTTATTTTATTTTA
>JBAMHW010000001.1:35042947-35053025 GCA_037177495.1 Rhadinocentrus ornatus | reverse complement strand
ATTTTATTTTATTTTATTTTATTTTATTTTATTTTATTTTATTTTATTTTATTTTATTTTATTTTATTTTATTTCTTCTTTTCTTTTCTTTTTTTGTTTTCCTTTCTTTTCTTTTTTTTCTTTTCTTTTCTTTTTTTTCTTTTCTATCTTTTCTTTTTTTCTTTTCCTTTCTTTTCTTTTTTTCTTTTCTTTTCTTTTCTTTTCTATTCTTTTTTCTTTTCCTTTCTTTTCTTTTTTCTTTTCTTTTCTATTCTTTTCTTTTTTCTTTTGCTTTCTTTTCTTTTTTTTCTTTTCTTTTCTTTTCTTTTCTTTTTTTCTTTTCCTTTCTTTTCTTTTCTTTTCTTTTCTTTTCTTTTTTTTCTTTTTTTTTCTTTTCCTTTCTTTTCTTTTCTTTTCTTTTTTTTCTTTTCTATCTTTTCTTTTCTTTTCTTTTCTATTCTTGTCTTTTTTCTTTTCCTTTCTTTTCTTTTCTTTTCTTTTCTTTTCCTTTCTTTTCTTTTCTTTTCTATCTTTTCTTTTCTTTTCTTTTCTTTTCTCAGTAACCAGGATCCCAGTTTTGCAAACACAAACATAAAGTTGAAGATATTGATTTGGCATATAGCATAGTAATTACAACCTTTTTTTCTTCATGTAGTTTCTCCTTAATGAAGGCATTATAAAGTATTTCTTCCCCTCGTCTTTTGAATGAGCACAATTTCTTTTACACAGATTTATAAACAAAACTTTATAATGACCTTTTACATGCAACAATTATTTCTTTAAACACATTGTTTCAGAAGTCTGTTAAACCAGGCCAGCTCAATGACTTTTTAATGTTTACATAATGACCGACCTTACATTGGTTACAATAAATCTTGACATTTTTAGGGCAAAGTCAGTGCAGCACAACCAGGACAGACCGGATAAATATTTGCCATTACTGTCAGCTAATGTTTACCTATTTGCTGATAGGTTGATTGCACTAAATAACAGAATATTGGCTGATACCAATGTTAAGCTACTAAATCAGAATAACCCAACTACTTAGTTGTGTTACAAAGTTTTTATATACAACTGACTCAGTATGGGAGTATCTGCATGTTTTCATGGCTAAAAATGGGAGCGTTAGTCAGGTTTGTGCAACTGCACATAAGAGAACTACAAGTTTATGTTGTTGTATAAATCTGTCCAAAAGAAGGATTTGTATTTTTCTGCCTTTGTGCACAATAAACCAAAATACTAAACCACAGACATTAATACAAGCGAGTCTGCAGATCACTGCAAGGTACTGCTTCGGGAGTTTGTGCACAGTATAAAATAAACAGACGTGTTTACACGAGGCTTCAAGAAAGCAACATGCTAAAAAATGTCAACAAGAATTATACATTCATATCTTTGAGCTCTTGGTTAATTTGCAGCTAATTCTAAACCAGAGCAATAACTAAATCTATTTCTAAAACTGCTCCTACTGTCAATTTTAAAGTTGTCAGAGGATGGACCTGTACAACGCCTGAATCCTCATGTGATATTGTGAATAAAGTTTAAGCACTAGGCTTTAAAGTCTAGTTCCATTAATGGCCTCAATGCCGTCTGTTTATTATACACTTCAGTATGATGTTATTATCTCATTTCTGATCAGCAGACACGTGCTTCTTAAAGAAAATAATTATATAATAACCCTAGAGGAGCTGGGTCCAATCATTTTTGAAGAAATCATCCTCAAGTTCAACAAGCTTAGACAAGACAAACATGACCAAATATTGAGCTTTAGACCTGCCAGTCTGTGACGCCATGACAGCTACTTTAATCTCTCACATCCAGTCTGCAGCACATCTGCATTCATGTCACATAAAAGCATACTAGAGATAAAAGGAAAAGATAGTGAAGCTGTGAAAAAAACAAAAAAAAAAACTGATAGCTGCATTTTTATAGTGAACATCTTTACATCTGCTCCTCTTTATTTCTTTTTTTACATGATAGCATTTAAGCTAACCTTACTAACCTATTCCTCATCTCAGCATATGACATGCAGATGTTTGGTCAGAGCACCTTAGAGGGAATATTTTTTATCAAAAAAGAACAAAAAGAAATGTAAAAGAAACTTTACAAATGTGCCTTATTTAAAAGTAAAACAAAAGGAAAATGTTTTAAAGATGTACTTTAAATGTCTGAAACATGCCCACTGTCCTGCTGTGAAGACTGTTCTCTGATATAAACACACTGCAGCAACACACACACAGGCCTGTGCATGTGTCCCCTGTGATGTTTTGCTCATTAACTTTATTACATCCCATCATTTATGTGGGCTTTCTTGCTGGTGGTTGTGTTAACAGGTTTAACATCAGCAGGAAACCAGACTGTTTGCAGGTTTTATCCAAATACTCATCCTAATGTGCACATGTAGGACAGTGTAAACACACAGACATGGTTTTATAGTGCAGACTGACGCTGGAGAAATGATGCTGAGCGCGATGATATGGCAAGTCTCCTCATGACTGCTATGGCGTTTATCTGGGGACGTTCAAGCCTAAACTGAACCTGAACTGAAACTTTAAACCTACTGGCTGTTGGAAACAGCAATAGATATTCATCTTACAGGTTAACCAGATTTTCATTATTTGAAAGGTTTGATGTTATTTCTCAAATGTGCGAGCACAATAGCTCTGTGGAAATGAGAGTGGACTAGTCTCCTGCTATGATTATGTCTCATTTCTCCAGGGTCTGCTGAGGTCATAGGTTCATATCACAAGAGACTTGTGGGAAGTGAGGAGCTGGGTTGTCTTTTGGATTCAGCTGCGTTGGCGAGTAGGTCAGAACTTTCTCTCAGGAAAAGGAGACAGACTGAAAACGGACGTCTGGTGAAGAGCTGCATCAGATGCAGCCATTTAAATCCAAACTAATGCAAACAGATTCATGCACGTAATTTACCGCTGAAGCATAATATTTTGTGTTTTATGGATTTTTACTTATCTGTTTATGATTTTAAACCTCAACAATGAAAATCTTTCTATGTATACCAGTAAACAGATTTATTGATCAAATAAAATTGACTTATTTATACATTTGGTGCTAATGAACATCTTGTTCAACTATCCAGATGATGTTAAAACTAGCCCCTTTTTTTCTGGCTCTGACCTTTATTTGATTGCAACTGTGACAGGAAACGGTCAGAAAGACAGCAGGGTGAAAAGCAGCAAAGGTTTTTGAGTGCTGCAACCTCTCTGCATAGTAAACACCACCCCAGAAACACACAGATTCAGAAGTAGGTGGCAGGAGACCTGGCCAACTAGGATTTAAACCACTGGTCTTCTGTTCCAAGGGCAGTACCATTATGCCAACCAGTGAGAGGTAAGATCTTCTGGGTCTAGATCCAGACTGATAAACTGATGATATCTGACTTACCAAATGTTGTTGATGGTCAACAGCCTGCAGAAGAAGGACATACTGCAAATTGCAAATCAGCAATTCCAACAACATGAAGAAATTAACAAACACAAGGAGCACACACACACACACACATACACAGGAGTAAGGGGGTAATCAGAGCACTTCAGGCTATGAGTGCTTCAATACTTTCATTTATTTTTTATACACCCACCATTCTATTTTGGTTCCCAGGGGGTCTTGAGCATACCCGTTTACAATCCAGCAAGAAGCAGGATTCACTCTGGACAAAACCTCCAGTCCATCACAGGACCACAGGGACAAATTACACACAACTGTACACACGCTCCAGTACTCTGTAGACGACCACTTTCTGGGTTTAATGGGTTGGTGATGGGGAGAAAAAACACACACAATAATTTACCTTGATGCATTACATACACACACACACACACAACCTTTTATCTGAAGGCTGCTCAAGACTAAAACTCCAGTACTTTTTAAAGAAATTATGAGAAACTGCAAGCGTTTGCTCAAGGTTTGAGACTTATTCAAAACTAAACAACATAAGCATGCTGTATTGTGATATTAGATAATTAATGTTCTGTGGCCATGAGCTACACCTCCGTTCTGACCAGCATTTAACAAGCATCAGGGGCATCGTAGCCCCGACCAACAGGGCTGGCAGCCAGCGTATCAACACCCTCGGCTGTGCTATTGTGTGCCAAAGCTAGCACCGAAACACACTGAAACAAGCTGTAACACAGCTCCAGATGTTGCTTCAGCATTACCTCACTGTGAAACATCATGAGAGGAGGGGGGGGCACAGAGGGAAGAGAAACAGAAAATAAGGCTGTTAAATTACTGGTTTTGTGGTGAGACATTTATACATCATTAAATGCACAGAATCCATTATAAGGTCCATTTAGAGAACGATAAATAATTTTCGGACATTGAACATGACCATCGTTGTACCACATTTTCATTTGTTATTTTTTCATTCTACACATCTTTTTACTTTGTTTGATATTGTGGTATAAAATAAACATAATAAATTTTATATTGCTTGATCTTTGTCGTTATAAGACCACTGTGCATGGAGCTGAGATGTCCTTCGAGGGCTTTTATCTTTCTTTTGTTTATCCCATTATCTGCTGCAGCACCCCATCCCCCACACACTGAATTTATCTCTCTTTGTAGTAGAAATGTTTTACATATAAAGAAATTCAACTAAATGTTTGAAGAGAATTGGAATATAAATGATCTGTGATGTTACATGGAATTGGAGTTAAGATCTTAACCTGGGAACACCTGTATTTTAATTCTGATTTGCAACTTTTCAACATTTTATCAGTAGTGTGGCGTAAGGGAAACCTGATCCATCATAACACAGCTTCAACATGCAGGGAGGGAGGTCTCCAGAGCAGCTTGAGCTGTTTTCCTTACCTTCACACATGTAACTGACCATTTATGCTGACGCAGAAGAACAGATACGGAGAAGATGGACAGTTTTGTTCATCTTTGGGGGCAGTGCTGAGCAGAATTTCTGACATGAGACCAGCAAAAGAAGTAAACCAGAGAAGAAGAAGAGAATCAGGAGGGGAGAAGACGACGAGCACAGAAACTGTAGAAATTGGGCGAGCTTTTGAAGAAAGGATGTGCAAGTGTTTTAGGGCATGTTGGGCGGTTGGAAACAACTTTATACCGGTCCATTACCGTTGCTAAACGGTGTCTGAAACCAAGGGTGTAGGAATGAGTTCCGCATATGCGGGGACACATATTGGAAACCTGATATTAAATGAATTAAATTCCTTGTTGTTCTTTGTTCTAATGCAGGTGAGGTATCAATGAGTCCATCACCATCAGCAGTAACTGTATGGTGTGTGTTTCTGTATTTTTACATTTACTTGGTTGTGTTCTTATTATTGTATATATTATATTTACTCAGTTATAATAACTGAAAGGCATATAGAATAATTTGCTGACGTCGGCTTACGGGAGTGAACTCTGAACTCAGCACTGCACACTAGTGGAGGAATTGACTCAACAACCATGGAAACGCAAAAGATACATGGAAGTATGAGGACGGCGACGTATGAAAACGTTTGAAATGGACATTTATTTACGTACGTAAGGGAGCATAAAAGGGCCTTAATCCAGACAAGACAATGAAGTCCATGAATGAATATAAAAATTTCACACCGCAGGCCTCGGGGAAGCAGAGGAGCACAACACAGCCCAAGAAGTAAGGAATAAAAGTCACAGTAAATATATAACATAATAGTTCTTTCATTTTTCATGAAACAAAAAATGTGTTGTTAGCCATCCATTTAAACAGGAATAATTAAAACAACTACAAAATATATTTATATAAAGAAAATTAACAGTACCCTATTAGCACCCATATGCTGACTGACAGATCTCAGATCACTTCAACCGTGAACTTGAACCTCTCTAACCAGCCAAACAGAGCTGAGATCATTTAACCAAAATATGTACATAGCAAGAAATTAAAGGTATAATGTGTAAGTATTATCGGCATCCAGATATAAAGGTGGACATAGAAATGACTTCAAGTGCCAAGCACAGTGATGGTCGTCAGTGACCAAAATCTTTTTCCAGATATAAACATGTTTCCACCTGTGAGAGGATCCAGTGGCTTCAGGTGCAGCAATGACTGAACTACAGGTAACTACTTCAACAGTGTACTGTCTTCTGCCACGGTCCTTTCACCCAAACGGTGCTCTTACACCCATCAAACAGAGCTGCAGTTTTAAAGGTCGGAGGGTTCTCACTTCACACATACGGTGGTTTTTCCATTCAGAGACACCATAGTAAAAATGCTAGAAAAAATATGGCAGCGGCCGTGTATGTAGCCCCACGGAAAGTAGATATAAATGTCATATTCTAAGAGTATAAAGTCACAACTGTAGTTTTAGTAACTTTACTACATAACATTTTTGCTCTTTGATATTTGATTTAGTGACGCCCTGCACCTTTAAATCCCAAATGCACACCTCAGATATAAGATATTTCAACTTCAGTAACCAAGTCACTCTAAAGTAATAATCATAAATAATCTCAGAAAGTAACATACAATGGTGGATGCTCTGTTGATGATACAGCACCAGATGTTGGTGGTGATTCTCAGGTCTTGATCAGTGTATCTCTGCACAAAATCACCTGTAGCTGCTACAGTAACAGTTTTTCTTAGCATGTGTGTCAAATATTAATAGAGCTGTTGTTTGACTCAAGCTTTCACTAAATCCGACCACAGTGTGTAACTCCAGCAGTTACGTGTGCTCACAGAAACCCTGGCGATGATGAGTTTAATCAATTTCTTCAATTCAAAAAGCAAAACTGCGATTCTCTGAGTGGTCCAATACCCTGTATTCATCATAGCTCTCTAGTTTCTACAGTACCAACGTCTAGAAAATGGATCTATTTCATCTACTTTTTCTTTGTGTTGGGAGTCAGCTGCACAGCTGCACCGGCGAGAAAAAGGCAGAAACTTAGCAAGTCATTAGATAGCCCTCACAGCTAGCATAGAACAGATAGATTGAGGTCATTTACAATAGTATTAGGGTGGGGAGGCTCTGTCCTACTGTAAAGGTATGCTTTGGGAGCCTATTGAACATAACAAACATTCAGCATGCTCACAGTGTGCGGTGTTAACATGACAGAGCTCAGATGATGCCAGTTTAAATGGAAATGACAGAATCCGGTTAAAATAACAGAGCTACATTAAGGGTCACTTTATATGATAACAAGCTAATCTGTCATTTAAAAATGCATTACAACCTATTAGGATATAGCAAAATGAACAACAGGTGTTTCTTAATAAAAGAAATACTGACAGGTAATTCAGCTGCACCTCATTCAGAGTTATTAGCAGCTGCTAACAGTTAACATCCTGTCCTGCATCTGTGTCTACTCATAATGGATGTGTGTGTGTGCATGTGTGTGTGTCATGGAGCTAAAAGTGAGTTCATTTTTCTACCCAGAGCGAGGAGATGACTGCAAGCAATTACAGCTCTCCACAGGGTTTACCTGCTGATAACTGTAGCAGGTAGATTTCACAAGCAATCATCTCAAACTGCACATACACACGCGTGTGCAGCAGGAAAGCATTAAAAGCATGTAAACAGAGAGCAAAAGCAGGCACAGTCAAGTACGATGTGCTCACAGGATATGCACCATTAAACCTATTTGTTTACAACAAGAACTAAGACAAAACTTAATGGGTGACATGGGGTGCATCTCTGTAAGTTGGTCATGAATTTGGAAAGTCTGTTCACAGGTTTTACTCTGGTATCTCAGAAGTGGTCCCACTCAATGCTGAATGAACATAAGGGGCATCATTTCTAATATCTGTAGATGCCCTTCAGTATTTGTTTTGTTTTAGGGCACACTTTATTGGTTAAAAAAGTCGAGTCCATTTAAAAAACAAAATGAAATCTTTCTCACGCGTCTGCACAATGCCGTGATTGATTGACCCAGAGATGAACATGCTTTACTTGTGGCATGTCATCGGGTTAAACTTGACGTTTGCACTCACGAAACAAAGTAAATTAAACACATTAAAGTGTCAGTGCGAAAATTAAAAAGCATTTGAAAAGTAATATTGTTATTTAATGGCTAATGCTTTTTAACATTTAAAATTTTACAAGGAACGTAAGCTTTATCAAAAATAGAAAAATAACACAAGCTTATAAACTAATGATAAGCTACTGGCATGGAAAGCACTAAAAAAATCAGGGATAAATTTGTACATGCTCTCTGTGTACCTAACAGCCGACCATGACACAAACTAGGCATGTAAATCGATAGCACTAGGGCTAAAGACAGAGCTGGAAAGTCAACATATTTGTAGACAAATAAAGGTACATTTTGCTGATTTAATAGTAACTTGTATGCAAAATCTCTTGGGTGTACATCTCGTCATCTCCACTGGTCTATTGAGGGGTCCATGAAGGTCCTTTGTTGCTGTCTGCATGAACTTCTAACTCGTGGACAGTGCTCATGATAGTGTCATCCACTACTTCCACATCTGTAAACCTTTGATTCAAAAGGTTGTGCGACAACACCAACGAAGACGTGAGATGCAGAAGGAGAACAACAAGGATGCTTGCTTGAGGCACTACAAGATTTGCTATTGAAAATAACTATAGATCAGTTACTGCTCAGAAGCTTTGATGCAGCTCATCCATACCGCAGCATGGACATAATCATGCTTATGTCCTGCCCAATCTGTGAACACAGAGCTTGACTTTGTTTTAATGCGTAGTTTGGTCGACTTTTACAGGATCTTTAAGAGATTTTTACTATTCGTGAGATATTGTAACCCGGGAGGATTCCCGGTGGGCTGCACAACCCATTTTCCACAAATATCTCCATCCCATAGGGTAAAGTCTGCAAAAGTTTTATGTTTTTTATTTAATTTTAAAGCCTAAAAATAGAAATACAAAGGTGGTTCTTCAAAAATGACAACAAATATTCTATAGTAAATAATTATAATTTTGTCATTTTCCAAAAGGTCTCGTAACATTTGCTGCTCTAAACTAGTTTTATTTAGCTGCAAAAGGCTGCAGACCCCTGGTCTAGTCCTAGTCTGAGCTCCTGCTGGATGACTGAACTTCTGATGTGTTTTAGAAATCTCATCTACAGGTGTGCACATTCTCTCTACACATTCTTCTATGATTTTTCATTTTTATTTAGCTGGACTGAGGGGAAAATTGCTCTTTGGATTGTAAAGGTAGCAGACCCCTGTCATATACCAACAGTTTAGATAGCTACTTCTTCTTCCGCCTGCCATGGGCACGTGCGAAACAAGATGCAGTGTCGCGTCACTGCTGCCGCGGTTTATTCACTGCAACACGCAGGGATGGGTGGGGATTTTTCAGATTCACAAATATCAATCATAACACAGAGCAGAGGTGATGAGGTCATGATGAGGTAAGCTAAAAAAGGAGAAGAGAGGAAGATGAGGACGAGTGCTTCTATGGAGGAGACAGGCGTTGCTCTGAGTCTTTTGGGGCTGCAGGCAGGTGCCGTCAGAGGGAGAAAATGTGGAGCTGGTGGATACAGTGTGTGTAGCACTGTCACTGGTTTTTGGGGACATGATTGACATCTGTCTTCTGCTGGTTTAAGTTTTTGTGCTGATGCTTAAACAACCGACGTTACCTGCAATTTTAAAAATAGGACTTACGGTTTTGTTTTTGTGCAGTAATAAATATTGATGAAAATTTAAATAAATAAATATTATAATAAATAACCGCAAGCTTGGAGTAAAACGAGATCACATCATCTCAACTCAACAGGCTTAGATTCAGTCAGGTAAGATTTTTTGAAGAGTAGATCATTACCTAGACCCGGTGTCATTAAACTATTCAGTACTGAGAATAAAACGGCCACTGTGAGCTTTTAAAGAAAAAATATGACCGAAAATATTTATTAATTAAGAAAATAACATCAGTCAGTCTAATTTGTTTTGACTGATAATTGTAACTGAATAATTGTAATTGTAGGGATAAATAGATGCTGAACTGTGTGTCCCAAAATAATCTGACTGGTCCCAGTCCATCCAGTTTAGCTACTGACCACAGAGAGATGTTTACTTACTCTAGAGGCATTAATAAAGTCCATTTAACATCATAAAAACCAGCAGGATTACAGTCTCACTATAGTACACGTGTGTATTTCTGAATAAATCACA
>JBAMHW010000001.1:35005438-35023958 GCA_037177495.1 Rhadinocentrus ornatus | reverse complement strand
GCATAAAACCAAGTAGGGTTTCAGTACGGGTTGGGACAGGGGATCAATGGCTTTTAAGTATATACATGAAGGTGGACCCAAAGTGTGTAAACCTTACTCCTCAAACCAAATATTTTTACAGCTAAGTTAAAATAACCAAGGCAGTACAGTCTGACTTTATCATTGTCGTACATCAAATTAAAATGAAAAATTTGGTTGTTTGAACAAAGCTAATATAAACAATTCCACATGTTCTTTCTTAAAGCAACACTACATAACTTTCAGCCTCAAAACTCCATGCTTCGGACTCATTTAAATGGCGCACACACATTTATTTTACACATACCAGCAGCGTCCTGAAGCTGAGAAAACGCACCACTTTTACAGCTCTGCTTCGCTTTATGGCACCACGTCACATGCCAGCAACTGGATATCAACACATTGGCTGATTTAAACGTGCACCATTTCTGATCAAGCAAGGAAACTAAGAGGACCTCATCGGAGGAAGAGAGGAAAAGAAAGAGAGAAAGCGACAGAGCAAGAGTCCACATGAGAATCACTTGTACTGGTCAGAGTAGGGACAGGATAAAGACAGAAGCCAAATTAGCCGTCACTAGGGGCGCCTCAGTGAGATAATCCACCAAAGTTCAGTAATGGGGCTTTAAGTGCATCTTACTTTATCTATGTTTAATTGATTTATAATTCCAATTTGGATCAATACTGGGGGCTCATTGATCATTTAATCAATGTATTATTACACCACTAGTAGCTGACAAAGACAATTATCCAAATTTAGCAAAACCACAGCACACTGCATAATTAAAAAGAATACAATCACGACTACACCGCAGCACAGCTGTCACAGTCACGGGCTGGATCGATTGCCATGAGCTGTCTCAGCTGAGAGAACTTCAAAACACGGGGCTTAGATTTCGTCATTAACACCAGTGGAAAGCTGAAAACTCGCCGTAAATAACCAGAGAGGCTGCCCGTGTGACGTTTGACTTGTTGACCAGGTTTCTAACTAAAGTCAAAAGCAGATTGTAATTTGGTTGCACTTTGCTTTCAAGCTGCGTAAGTAGCGTGGCACAACAAGGGGACCAGTCTTCTGATCTCCCCCAGCGGAACACACTCCCACTTACTGTGGCATTCCACCATCCCTGTGATCTGTCCCGAAACCCATCCCACACACAGCTGATCACACAGATACAGACACATGCACACAAACAGTCTATATGTAGATAACAGGGCAGGAAAGCTCATTGTCTGAAAAAAGGCTTCTAGTCAGGAGTTAATGGCTGCGAAGAAAAAAAAAAAGAGGATTCTTTAAATTCTAACTTCTGTGTGGGGTTAATGTCATGCATCAGATGTTACAAAAGTTGTAATTGGGTTTTGGGTTCATCAAGTGTCAAGGCTTAGCATGAAGCACTGAGAGACAAGGAAATGACTTGAACTCCTGAAAGAAGAGCCTATGTTGTCACCAAGAAGCCACTCTGAACTTTTCTTTATAGTAAAAAGAGTAGCACAGGCTGGCACATGGAGGGATGGTTCGGCTAACTAAAGGATGCTAATGCAGTAGTTACCACAGGGACAGCTGTTTGCAATAAGTTACACAGATTTATCTTAATCTCAACAATAAAATCCCTCGCATCCTCCATTTCCACCTAAGATTTCGACAAATAAAACAAACAACTACAACAACCATCCCCAGTTTATGCAGGGAAACATACACCTATATATAACTGCTTAAAACCTAAAGACTTTCCACCCTAAAAACAGGTCTAAATTTGTATGTTTGGGACTCCCTTGTCTTATTTGATTTCACCTCTATGTAACATTCCTAAAACCTACAAAACAATAGAGATGGGGTTATTTACCTTGTACATTTTGGTTTCCGATGGTCCACGGTTCATCAGAGTCAAAATGTGTGTCCCCACCCATCCCAGGTCCAGGGAAGTAGGCGTGAGCGAGGAAGCCCCCCTCCCCATCAAAAGGAGAGCTATCTCCATGAAAACCAGAAGCAAAGAAGATCATGATGTCGGGCTCCTTGCGGCGTCCATATTTGATTTCCTGGTAGGGGATTTCATCAAAGGTCAGTGGGGTGACGCTCTCCCAGACCTTAAAGGCTCTCCGGATGGCCTCATACGAGTTATACTCTCCAATTTTAGGAGTGTAGTTCTGAATACTGTGTGAACAAAGAGGGGAAGAAGAAAAAAAAGATTCAAAGGCATGTGACCTATATTTCAGGTTTAAGTGAAAACACAGGCTGCTTTTCATTTTACACTGTTTGAAAAAGACAACTGCAAAAATATCTTGGGTGAAGGAAATTTCCACAGCTCACGACTGGTTGTGTTTCTGTGTTGCACTTGTTTGTTCGCAAGTAAGAGTTTTTTTTTTCCGTTACCTGTAAGTGAGATGGCTCTTGTTCCATTTATGTCCGGTGAGTGCGTAGCGTTTCCGCCGAACGTTGGTTTTGATCTGCCCTCCGAACTTGTCAGGCACACCACAGCGAGGCCTCTTCATGGCACTGAAAGAGTTGAAAGATGTCAGGAGCAGGCGAAAGGTGTGTGTTTGAAGGATGAAGCACCCAAGAGAGAAGATAGAGGGAGGCGTGATGTAACAGCTGCTGCTCATATTCCTGTGTTTAGTTCAGCGGAAATGTACTCATGTGGCTTCTGGAGTAGTTTACCTCAAGATAACGAGGAAGAGGTCCATCCTTATATCTGCTTTTAAACAATGCCTCTTTTTCAACAACACAGCCGATTTGATTTCTTCATTACGAGCCAAATATGCCGACTAAAACCCTAAAAATTCACTTTGTAAAGTTCAATACCTTGAAAAGGTTAACAAACAATTTTAGAGGATTCAGTTGATTTTGTAAGTAAGTAGGTGCATAAAATGACACAGTGCAGACCTGATGGTTTGAGGATCCATCTGTCCGGTGACCTCCAGACTGTAGAATCGCTGCATGTCGCTGACAGCGTTGGACAGGATCTGAGCGGATCGCATGGTGGACATTTGCCGGCTGGCCTGGGGCAGGTAACCGTACATCCTCAGCCATGACTAAAACCCGAAAGAAAATAAGTGCTTTTAAAAAAATAATAATAATTCAAGCATCATCTGTTCATATAGTCTGATTTATGACAGAAAAAACGTTAGATTTGTCATCACAAAATAAACATTTAATCCGAAACAGATAACATAAATACATACAAACAAACTTAAAAGGTGAATTTTGACCATAAAAGCTGTCGCTATGGAAACAGCTGTTTAATCTGAGAGCATCGAGGACCACAGCTTCTGTCTGTTATGACAGAATTTTCCCGATGCTCAGCTTTTTGGGAACGCAGCTGATATGTGAACGGGCCTGTGGTTATTGTTTGATTGTAAAAATGGAAAGATGCGGACCGGAGCGCAGTGCCACGGCGCTGCATCCGACCGTACTGTGGGAATATTTGAGCGGGTGGGCTGTGGGGGTAGATGACAGACTCAAGGGACAAACTGGGATACTTGACCCAATCCCAGATGACTCAAAGTCTATCCCACCTGTTATGTGGAAATCTAATATCGCAAGCGCATGCAACCAACACACACTCACACACACTCAGGCAGAAAAACCATAGCATATTGGGTCGTCTGGGATACTAGATACTCCCACACATGGACACACTCCCTGTGGTGCTGCAGCAACAAAAAAAAAGAAAAAAAAAGTGTGTATGCAAGCATGAGGATCACACCCATCTTTCCCAACACAAAGTACAGCTTGATAAAGGTCTGTATTTACTCACCCACTCCTTCAAACCATGAAAACAAACTCACTTCTTTCAGCTTCTCTCTCCAACACACATTTTCATAATAAGTAGTAGGTGCTCCGCTGCCTGCATTTCTTTTTATGATTCTTGTTTTTATGTTGTTAATGCTTTACATTTTGGTCATTTACAGTTTTTTTTATGTGTTTTATAAATAAACTCGACTCAACTGCCCACCAACACGTTGGTTAGGGTGCTAACCAATGAGACAAAGCCTTCACACTAACTAAGCATTTACCACAGTCTAAAGAAAACCTTTGATTTTCTGTTTCCTCTCTTACTCAGCGCCCTGTGTTGTCCATATAAAGTCAATATGGACAATTTAACAAAAGGTCAAAGGGCAAAGTTGTTGTTTTTTTTATCAGCTGCTAATTTAAGACAAATGACAACATCAGCCCAAGGTATTGGACCCAATAAGCCTTAACTTAACATAATCTTCCACAGAAAAGCAATACTCTGGCTGCAGGTCCTTCCTCTGGCATCAGAGCTGTCATTAATCTGATTGATTATCATGGGAACATCGTTCCTCATCAATCAATCAATGTCAATAGCTGAGCTGAGTTCAACAGGTTGCAATCTTTAGTTAGCAGTTAGAGCCCTGAGATGGCCAGTGTCACACATTAAGTAATCAGTTATTGTTCAGACAGCAACTTTTTCTCTAAACATTATTAGGCTAAACATTAAAGCTGCCAGAATTAATGGCTGAACAGCTGCTGGGGATCATGGCCAAGGAGACTTTCCTCCTCCTGATCGTAACGCTTTCATTTCTCAATTCTGGCACGTTGGCTGCTGTGTGAGTGAACTGCAACCGAGTCAGATCTGTTTACACTTCAGACACACTCCAACTGTTGCAGTTTAGGTGTCACTACGAAGAAACTTTCACATCCAACGCATCTGGAATAACAGGAATCTTACCAGAAGTAAATGATTCACCGACAAAAACAGTCACATCGTGTTATCATCTCTGACTTCTCAGAGGTTTCTGATGATTATGTAAATTCTCAGCACATTTTTAAAGAGTTTTTCAGAGAAATTTTCACAATCACAAAGTCAAGGTTACAAAAAGTTGTGTTTTCTGTTTGTCATATTCTTGTTTTCATTTCTATTTTTTCTCTATTTTACAACGTCCTCCTCTTCGTTGCCTTCTGTGAATCTCTTGCAGCATGGCAGGTAACAAAAACTGATAAGCAACCAAAACCACACTGACATGTGCTATGTAGCAGCTAAAACTGTTCACAGGTGCAACAACACAGGCGACTAACAAAAACATAACACAATATGATTTTTTGACCTTTAGGGTACATCACATCAGCCTTTTTAAACTTTGAGGTTTTGTGAATGTGAAAAAGAATCATGATTCGGATTAAGGAAGAGGACTCGGTCTGCCTACAAACGCTGATCTCAGTCTGCTTCAAATGGACAAAATAAAGGAAGTGCATTGTGGGTTCAGTGGACAGCCTGGTGGATAAACAACCAAAACAGATGTGGGTGTGGGGTGATAGGCGGCTCTGAACGGAAGAAATGGCTTGTGGTCCGACGTGGAAGAACTCTGTAAAAGTTTTGAGAGAAATATGATCAACCCAGGACCTTCAGGATCTCATGCTGCTCCATATTTAGCTATTATGTAATAGAAAAAGAACCAACAGATGAACAAGTTTTTTTCTTTGCTGTGTGTCTCATCTTCTTCAGTAATTCTTGGTGCACCTCTGGCGGAGTTCGAACACGCTATTAAAAGGTCAGATTCGTTTTGAGTGGTGCAGCGTGAATGCAATCTCCGTCCGGAAGAATGTTACACCCCCCAGAACTGAACTAAGTCCCCAATCGCACCGAGTCTAGTGCCCTGGTGTGCACCCTTAGGCCGCATTTATGCTCCCTTACATACATAATGGGTATGTCAGATTTAAGCATACATCGCTGCTTTTCATACTTCCATGTCTCTTTTACGTTGCCATGGTTAAAAGTCACTTCATCCACTAGCACAGACTGGGCACAGATTGGTGGTGGAAATGCACCGCTAACACGCCCGCTAACACAGCCTTTCTTCAAAAGTTCCACCATCTCTACAGATGATGTCTTTGTCGTTGTCTTCCACTTCTTCCTGTGCCTCTTCTTCTTCTCTAGTTTGTTCGTTTTGCTGGTTGCATGACAGCTATACTGCTCAACACTGCCCCCACGGTTTCCAGTGGTATTGCTCAGTTTGCCACATCAAGCAATGGATCCGACTCCAAAATCATATGCAAAAACCGCAGAAGACGGACAAAAGTGTCCCTTTATCTCTGTATCCGTTTTGTGCACCAAGCATAAATTAACCTTTAATCCACAGATATTCAGTTCATGCTTGAGTTCAGTTTTTGTGTATGTGCCAGATGTAATCAAATCCAAGAAATTCCCTTGATAAGACATTTACAAGAATGGGACAAATGGACATCTCAAAAACAGGCTGCATGAGATCAGATAACACAGAGGCACGATGAATCAATCCCAAACATTTAGAACCTTTAAAGTGCAGAGCAGCAGTCTAAAGCTGTTAGAGTGCAGCAGCTGAAAGTTTTGTTATTATAGCCGTTTATTGTCTGCTGGTCATCAGGATTCTGCAGAGTTTGAGCCCTCAGGGACTGAAGAACTTGATCTGAGGAGCCTCTTAATGTCAGACCCTCCCAAAACATTTGTATAGACAGGCAACTATGTGGTGAGTTCTTTGTTCCAGCAGGTTTGCCGGCTCTTGACTTTAAAAAGCTTCTGCTATTTAGACCATTCTCTTTTGTTTGAGAAAAGTTTCAAAACATGGTAAGAAACAATACCACGAGACGCTCTGGCATTGCAGCGATGCACTTTTTGGCTTTGCATGTGTGTCTGTGTGTGCACTTGTGTGTAGGGGCTGAAGCAGGAAGAGATGTAGTGAGGCCTGAACTGGTAGTGACCCTGACCCACCTCTGCCTTCAGATAAGGAAACCCAAAACGTGCTGACACAAAGTCAAACACACACACACACAAATGTGCATACACATCCTAATACACAAATCCATAAAAACTCCTTTCCTTTCTTACACACACACCAACTCACAAATACGCAGTCAAGGTCAGGGTAACAGGTGATATGGTCAAGAAAACACTTCACTTTTCTAACACCTTAAGCAAATAGATTTTCTCTGGTTAGGACAGAAGGAAAGAAAGCAGATAACAATCGTATGAGTGGATCAGGCACGGCTGTGGAGCATGGAGGCTTGACTTGGTGACAAAAGTGCTGGAAAATAATTCACAGCATGCTGATTTGCCTTTTGGAACTCTACCAAACATGAATTATTCATAGCATAACCAGGATGCAAGAAATATCTCCATTACCTGATGCACACACTCACTCTGGCTGCTGAAAAAATGAAAAGAAGAAAATTCTAAATTTAGATCAGATTTTCAGTATAGATGTTTTCCTGTTTGTCTCTGCACACAGTAAATAGTTTCTCCAGCTTACATCAAACACAGCCTGTCCTGCTACCTAAATGACTGAAACTCTAAAATGCTTTTTACATAAAAAATAACAGCTGCTTTAAAATGTAAAGTTACATCTACACTTTCATCTACAGTTTATACTATCAAAAGATTCTGAGAATCTGGATTATTTCTGTGTACAAGAGGCACAGCTGAAAATCTGAATTAAGATGCCCGTGAGTTTGTTTTCTGACACGTGCAGTGAAAATAGGAACACTTCCAGAAATCATGCTGTTAACAGTTTGTCCTAATAGCCACAAATTCAAGCTAAATCTTTATTACTCAAACAAGAAGCTACATGTGAACATTATCCTAAAACGATGCCATCTTCTCTAGTTTAAAGCTCATTTAAAATGGATCTAAGCAAACGCATCAAAATTTGCTATTCTTTTAACAAATCAAAAGTACTTCATCCTCCAGACTAGAGAGGAGAGGCATCTGTTTCATCTGTGCTCAGTTCATAAGCTTATCAGAAAAAGCCCAATCAATGCTGGAAGGTGTATACAATATTTTAAAACAACATGTGCTACAGTTTAAATGGCTTTGTCATGGAAGGCCTTGCATATTTTAGTAAGACAATGATAAACCAAAGCCCCACCCCAACCTTTTGAGACATCCTCTTGCACTCAAACTCAATAGCAGCTATTATTTTTAATGAAACAGTGAATTGTCTCACATTCAATGTTTATTTTAGTTTCAGAAGATTGCAGATTACGGTCGGTTTGCTACACACACACACGCACACACATATTTATACATATATATACATATTTTTTATTTATAGCCTATTCTGGACTAGGCCTTTCAAAACGATTAGTCGATTAGTTATTAAATCATCATGTCGTCATCAATAATGGAAAATGAATTGTAAAACATGTATGAAATGTTGTTTGTATATCATGTTGGGTGGATGGAAACAACTTCATACTGGTCCATTACCGCCACTAAACGGTGTCTGCAACTGTCGTCAGGTCAAGGGAGTGAACTCTGAACTAATCAATGACCGCTAGCGGAGGAATTGACTTAAAAACCCTAACATTGCAAGAGACGCGTGGAAGTATGAGGATGACAACATTTGACACTGTTTGAAAGGGACGTCGCTATTTACGGGAGCATAAATGTGTCAGGGGGTGGTTGGCTGAGCTGGGAATCTTTAAATTGATTGCTTTCAGATGCAGGTGGAGTGTGGGCAGCACCTCAGCCTGTTTGGATCTTCCCTGGTTCACCTGACTTGCATCTGGTAATCAGGAGGCTGGGTTTAGTAAGCTGCAGGCTGGGCAGTTCCTTGCCTGATCGTCTTCTGTCCTGCTCTTCCTGGGACTTCTCCCGGGAATCTGCTGCCGGATTTAGAGCGCCCTGCCTTGCCTGCCATTTAAGAACACCAGTCTACGCATGCCTTTGCCTGCATTTGTCTGCTCTGACCTGCTGCCACTTCCTGGACGGATACTATTTTGCTTCTTCCACTCATTCCTCTGGATCCTCTAAGATGGTTCATTTATCAGAGTTCTGACTGTTGTGGCTCTTTTCTTTGGATTTATTTAACTCTGACTGTCCTTCTGCAGAATCGAACCACGCAGTGAAGACCGCCACCCTCTGCTTTGCCATGCCTGCCAGCCGGGTTAGATAAATTTTCATTTACGGTGGTTTGTGTTTGTTTCCTGGGTCTGTCATCTTTTCCGCAATATGACAAAATGGGCCTTAAACAGACTATATCTCTGCAAAACTGAGACAGAAGTCATAACCAAAGGGACACTTAAATGATACATTTTAGATCTTGAAAGCTCAAATTACAAAGCTAATCCCATAAAACAGCACTTGGTGAAGTATTTCCCAAATATAATGAAAAGATGTACCGCTACAAAAACCTACAAAAGTGGCCCAAGATAACCTTGAATGAGCAGCAAAGGTCCACAGCAAACTAGGGTGTCTGGAGTGATTGGAGAACCACTGCTACTCAGAAAAGTCATTATAAAATAAGTAGCCCTATTATGACATTTAAAGCCTTCCGGTAATTTCTATCATTTTATAAAACCCCTCCTTTTTATGTCATTTAAATCCCACGTTGTGGTGAAATAATTGACTTTGTCCTAACATTTCAAATGAGCTAAACTGGAACTAAACTGGTAGAATATAAAGTTAAACACCAAATCATGACAACGCATTGACTTCCATGTTTAGTTAGACTAACTTCCTGCTGCACTGAGCATATTTCATCATTTAATACATTTTTTAATCAAATATTTAATTTATTTTAATCAAAGGCTCCTTGATTTCAGACACAAGTTAATTGAAATTTTGTGGTGTTTTTAAGTCAATATTTTTCCATCTTAACTAACTCACAGTTACTTGAGCATAAATTAATAGATTAACACATTAACATTATACATTCGTTAAAACTCTTTTTTGAACCCTGGTGGCTGAATCGTGAATAAACCAAATGCATCACTATGTCTGCAGTGAGATGTCAGAATGCAAATACACCTCATTTCTCACATTAAAGCTCATGCGTTCTTGGTTTTGAAAGAGGCGATGAAAATAAAAGATTGCATTCAGCCTCTAGATGCATGAGCATTTTCACACTCGCCTCTTTGATCAGCGTCTCCACGTGGTTACCTTGCAGCAGTTATCATAATGAAAAAGCAAATTGCCTTTAAATCTTTCGATGCTGTGCCTTTGTGTCTCTGTAAACAACCCGCCATCTAAAGTTGCATCAACGCACTCTTCTCAGTCCGATCCTACAATAAGGCTGTTGTCAGGTACAAGGGCAGAGATGCAGGGCTGTTAGGAAGATGTATGGATGGATATGAACCTCCACTCCCCTCATCTTAAACAGTAAAGCACTTTCAGTCTGGCCGCTCACCTTCCCTCGTCAGCTGGGCTGAATACAAAACAACACAAGGAACTGGAAATGCCTTGTGTGTGTGAGTAAGTGTGTGTGTGTGTGCCTCGTCTATTAAATGGTCTTTCAAAGAGTCCTTGAGCTTTCCTGCCAAAACCAGACCCGGCAATATACAAGGAGTTGTAAAATCTGCCAGTGTGGGACTGTGTGCATAAAAGTTTGTGTGTCCAGCACAATGTCAGCCAAGATACTAACAGAGCTTTTATTCCAAGGCTTGGTCCACTGCCATGTCTTAGCCACGAAAGCCTTACTGAGAGGACGGATAAGCAAACGGAATAGTGAGAAACAAAAAGAGTCAGACAGAGAGGAACAGCAAAAATAAATTTGTTCACTTTAAAGGTTTTCTCTCAATACACAAAGCAGAGTCAACGAGATTAGAAATCTGCTAATCTAAGACAATCATACATACAGATGAGATGAAAAATCAGTTCATCTGAGTTGATCAACAATCGACGAAACTAATTTGCAACTTTTAGGATAAATTATTATTGTTTCAGGGATGAAAGATTTTTCATCTTTTTTATTTTCCACTAATTTCCATTTGTATATGAGTACAAGTAATAATGTGATAATGTGATAAAGTGATGCTGCTTAGTCGTGTTCAAATAGATCCATCCTTTCACAACTGCTAAGTCCCAGTCTGGGCCGACAGGGAGAAAGAAAGCGAGAAAGAGAGAAAGAGAAGATATATATATAAGTTGTTTTTGTTATTTATTTATGCAATTAATTCATGTAATTAATTGGGTTAATATTTCTAACGCATGACAACCCCCATACATCCGTCATTTCTCTGTCGAGATGGAAAAACTGAGCCACAACTTATCCTACGTTCTGCACCAACGAGTCTGCTCTAGTGACTCTCTGGTCATCTCTGTGCAGCAGCTGCCTCCTCCCTCTCCTCTCTTGCTGTTCCATGAATCATGACGGATGTCGGTGATCCGCTGATCGGCTTTTCTCTCTTGTTGCGTTTGTTTAGGGTTCAGCTGAGAAGGAGGAAACTAGCGGTTCACACCATGTTCATCTCAAAGTATTGTTTTTAGCAGGACCTTCTCTAACAGTAGTTGGCTGGTGGTTGACAGGGTTTAAACTTCAGCTATGCAGGGGCGGGTCTAGAAAAGTTTTGATGGGGGGGCCAGGCAAAGGGGGCCACAAATAACACCTTATTTTAGGTCTAGATTTTATGAAATATTGAACTGATTATTACAATGTAAAAAAGTGAAGAAAAACATTTAAAACAAACAGCCACTGATGTATTTTATCAGCACTTTGGGTGATGCTGCAGTACGACTTGTATTACTGCTGCACAAACACTCACACTTCAATGATAAAAGGAAAAACCTGTTTTTATCCAGATCATCAGTTTGATCAGTTTCTTCATCAATGTTGGCTGTTTAACTTCAGTCGTCACATCTGCTGGTTTATTGACAAAATTATCACCATGGAGACGGTTGGTGAGATGATGCTGCATGAATTCTGAATTATGATCTAAAACATGGTAGAGATGATTTAGAACAACATATAGAAGTACAGTACAAGCTGCATTTACTGACCCTTGGACATCTGACATTTACCCAAGAGAAGGTCAGTTAACACAAAATATTTGTAGCATTGGCATGTTCTGTTTATACATTTCACGTACAGTCATAAAAGGTGATTAATCATGATTCATCTGCAAACGGTAATTAATCTGATAATTAATCACAGCCCTAATATATGGCTTCTATCCCAGCGTCTATCTGGTGAGAGCTTGGGTACACCATGGACCAGTTGCCAGATAATAATGTTATAAATAAGGAAACTACTAGGCAGTTGCAGAATCACAAGAAAAAACTATAAATAAACAAAGAAATGCAGAATGTCCTTAATGCATGCTCGGAAATAGTTCTCATTCCCCATCACTGTAATGTCAGCCTTTGGGGACATGGTGAAAGCTAATCACATGGGAGTCAGGGGGGTGTGGCTGTGAATGTGAGGAGAGTGCATGCTGAGGATTATTTGGATACGAGGAGAATGGAGACTAAGGAAGTCATCTAGAGGAGCGATAAGTCACCAATTAGCCTCCTGTCTCTCCATGTTCACCCTGTTTTAGCTTCAGTCAGCCTTCCCCATCATGTCTCTTCTCGTTTCTCTCTTATGCAAGATTTCTCTCTCACAGCGTTCTCATCTGACAAAAGGGTCCATTGTATTTCCTGAGATGCCTTGGAGTCCCAGGCCCTGCATGCCTGCTCACGGTGTGTGTCCAAGTAAGAGAACAGCTGTCACATTCAACCGTCACATGCTGCACAGCTGAGACGTATCACCAGCATCCCTGTTAATTCTCCTCCGCTCTGTCCAGCCCTCCTCTTCTTTATAATTCATTTATAACAGATTTCTCTTGGCTGCTACTGTGACATTTACCTTATTTATTCGAGGTTTCCCAGATTCTCATCACACACACTCTGATAATCCCTCTCTGTTTCCTTCGTACTTTTAACCTCCCACTTTATCCCTTATGTCCAGACAAAGTAGGAGTTGAGATTTCAGGCCAAATCAGGGTTACAGTTCAGGCCTCCAGACAACATATTTCAGTGTGTGAATAAACCGTATGCTGGCTGTTTGATGTCGTTGTAACATAATCCAACATTATCTGGTTTATTATGAAAATACACGCTGCTCTGAGACAACCCCAATTATTTTAACTGTTCATTTCATTTTAGAAGCTTATTATAGTGTAATTGTCCAGTTCTCCTCTCGGAAGTTAACTATTTACTTACTTATTATCACCCTTAAAACCCTGCAAAAGATGCATTTTTTTTCTTGTCACACAAATAAATATTCAACATCTGAAAGAGAAACATCCGTCTGCCCCAAAGAAACAATGTCAGCACTAGTGACTACTTAAAACAGGGTTCCTCTTCCTTAACAGTAATACTAAACAAAGCAGTACCAACAAAAACAGCAACCTTTAATTGTTTCTCATTGACTGACTCTTTTCCTATTGTTAGTAAGAGTTTGCCTTTTATATCCTGAAGGCAGCATACAGGCCAGTGCCTATGTAACAAGGGTTTTATATCTTCTACTTTCTCTACACAGTCTGAACAATCTATGGCCTCTGCTTGAACAGGGAAAAGTGTTTTGTTTTATTCCTTTGGCTGCACAATAAAGACCCTCACAGGCTACCAGTGGAGGTGACAAATCCTTGTTGCTTCCATAAAAAACTGAGAAAATCCGTGTTTTTATGTTGTGCTCATGTTTCCAACACCGACAATCAGACCTGCACACACAACCTCTTCTTGACGGGGTTATTTTTTCTGCCTTATGTCTGAAATGACAAGTATATCCTTCACAACTACAAGGGCCATATGCATTATTTAGGCTCAAAATAAAGCTGAGACATGAGATTACTTCACAGGTTCAGAATCAGGATATGTGTCAAAGTACTGTGCAAAAGTAGAAGCTAAAAAAGTGAACCTGAGAAGTTTCACACACATTGTAATAGAGGTGTTACTAGGGATGGACCAATATAAAAATTTTGGCTAATGCCAATATCCGATATTAATACTGTTGTTATGGCCAATAACTGATATTTACTGATGTCGATACATATTGTTTGTTTCAAATGGTTTACGATTATTAAATTCTGTACAAAGTAAAAATGATGCAAGCATTAGGGGCGTTAGCTTCTTGTTTGTGAGCTTCTAGAAGGTAGTTTTTCAGATGACAGATTAAATTTGTGGTGTTGAATGATTTGACACGGCATCCTCCTCGCATCACTTCGCCTTTGCAAATATTGCATAGTGTCTTTTGACACTGTGAAAAATTACTACACAGCTGACATTGCTTCTAGCTTTAGTTACATCCCACAATGCAGTGCTGCATTGCTGTCACATGTCCAAACATGGCCACAAGGCCAAACCCCCCTCTTCCTCCCGATACACATACACAAACAGCAATTAGACGAAAATAAATATCGGCTGTTAATATCGGCCCAGTTTTGCTTATCGGGCCGATACAGATATGTTAAAAATAACTAACATTGGCCGGTACCGATATTATTTCTGATATATCGTGTATCCCTAGGTGTTACACATGCTAAATATATCTGTGACCCATCAGTCAATGTTGATGACAATATAAATGGTGACAGTCAGGAGAAACCAGGGATAGCCCCCAATATTCACATCGTCAACTTCCTAAAATAATGGCCAAAGTCATCTTTTACAAAAATTATTCTTTTTTTTTTTTGCCTAAATCCTCTTTTTGTGATGCTAGCCACCTCTGATAACGTCACCAACATCCTCACATGGACTGATCTGTTCATGTGGGGATGTTGGTGATATTACGGGGGCTCATCTGCTTCTCAGCGGAGTCGGGCTCCCCTCAGCTCCCCTGTGATTCAAACCATGGGACCAGGATTTGTACAAGGCGGGTCAGACAGCACCAGTGTGAATGTGCCCTCAGTTATTAATATTTTTATTGCTGCTCTACAATAAAATGTCTGAACTGGTCAGATGGAAATCAAAATGCATTTTATTTAGAAATGCTGCTATTGTTTTGTTTGGGAACTTGTATCTTATGAGAGGCTGACGACTCAGATCCACAAAATTCAGTTTCCTGACCATATAAAAAGTAAGTATATCCTCATTATACAAGATAAACTTTAATTCACTTTGTATTAGGGCTACAACAGTAGACAATAAAAATAGTCGACAACAAATTTACCCGTCGACTATTGTCGGCAAAAAAAACCTACAAAGTGAGACATCGTCTTTTTCCTCTGCTGAGTTGCACTTGCGCAATAAAGTCTGCCAAGGGAAAAAGATGGCGGCCGGCCAGGGAACAAAATGGCGGCAGAGGACGTGAAAAGTCTGGGATAGCTTCACGTTAAACGTACAAAATAAATTAAATACACGTGAGATTTGAAAAGCGGACCTTGCGTACCACAGAAGTACGTCTCCAATGCTCGAACATTTAAAGAGGAGGCATGTCGGACTAACATAAACTCACGCAAGATTTCAAAGCTAAAAGTGAAATAAGAGCCATTTAATAATTATAAGATACATAATCCGATTGGTCCATTAGTCAATGACTATCAGAATAGTCATTAGTTGCAGCCCTACTTTGTATAAGTTTTTTCCCCAAACATTTCTTCAACCTTTCAACATTTATTTCCTGTATGAAATCATATATTGTAAATTGACTAACATAACTTCTCCAGTAATTTATGCAGCTTTAATGACCTTTTTCTTTGACAACAAAGTTCACAAGAATACAGCAGCAGTTAGTGCATGTCACCACGTAATCCAGATGCTACATGGACAATATGGGTGAGACAGCTTGTTATTACTTCAGCTGAAATGCACTTACACATTTAGCAACAAGTGCTCAGAGATTCCTCTTCTATCCGCAAGTTGTAGAAATACTTTGTCCAGAGGGTGTGCACACAAGCACACACACCACTGGTGTGTTGACAGCCAGACAGAAAATGCTGTAACCTGACTAACAACCTGATCCCCAGGTCACAGAGAATATAACAGAAGCTCACCTCTAATGACCAGAAGGTCTCTGTCTGTCAGTGTGTCTTTGTGCTGTAAAAAACAGAAAAGTCCCCCACTAATCACTCTCCTATTGGCATGCTGTCAGATATTATCAGTTTTTGTTGTGTTTTTTTGTCTCTCAAAACAAACAAGTAAGATAGATTCCTGCTGGACTGATGCAATGATAATCCAAAACGTGCTAGTTCAAGTCCCAGCATTATACTTTGGCATCTAGTGACACACCTAAACAAACATTAATGTCATTGGGTGTCCCCTGTTGGCTTAAAGTTGGTAAAAAGAAGAGGGAAATAAACTACATTCATAGAGAAATTACTAAGTTCTCAAAACAGGTCAGTGAACTTCTCAGGTCAGTGAACTTCTCAGGTCAGTGAACGTGGGGTAATAATTAATACAAACATCAATTATCATGTGTGTTTTTACTGTATGCCTGCACAAGTTTCCAAAAGTTTTGGTTTCTAAAACCAGAAGAACAAAGCACCAAATTTAAATATATACAATTACTTGAAGGGGAAAATCCTAATCTGTGAAGTGTAAGGATCTTATAGTAACACTGTAAGCATCAGTAATATAATCCAGGTGTTGCCCATTGTCCTGCTTCATTTCTGATTGGCTAGATCAGGTTTGAATCCATCTAAGACGGTCTACTTTACAGTTTATTTCCCAGGAGATTAACATATGAACAGATCTGTTATGTGGCTGTATTCTGTAAATTAAATGTGTTTTAACTGAGTCTTGCCTTTCTTTTAAACTAAAGCCGTGTTTTTACCTCTGCGTTGAAAGAGCTCTCATCTTCCGCTCCACGCGCACCGACCGCACACAGCCACAGCGCGAGCAGGGTCCGTCTCCAGAGCAACCAGAAGCAGCTGTCCCGTGAAGTGGGGGCCATTGTCCGGGTATTGTTCGGGCAAAGCGGCTTGTTTGTTGTGGTTCAGTCCCCGCGGTGAAGCACGTAACTTGGGCTTTTCTTTAACTCACAGTGATGCTGGTTTATACGCTAAAAGCCCAGTTCAGTCAGTTTCCTGAAGCAGAGCTGCGGCCGTCTTTAAGGGTGCACTTGCATCCTGGAAAAGCGCTCCATCACACAGTTACATTTCAGTGGTCCTGACCCTGTCTGAGTCTTTTAAAATTACACTTAAGCCGGTGTCACTTTTTTTTTAGTTTTCTGCTCTGTTATCTGTATTGAGAAATGTCCACGAGTGCACAAGTCTTATTTCATTCACACCAGTGTCGTTGCTAAACAGCTAAACCTGAACATGCACTTACAGAGTGCAGTCACGTCCAGTCAGAAACGACACACACAGACCTTATTAAATCACTTACTGCTAATCCAATGAGGAAATAACGCCCCCTCGTGATAATGCCCGAGAGAAAAAACTGAATTCACCCAAAGTTGTAAACAAAAAACAGCGATGTTCGCTACGTTTGAGCGACTTTGTTGAGTGAACAAAACTGTTGCGGTGTGCAGCATTTCGTTTAAAACCTATATTGTGCTGCTCCTGTGCCCTTTGCGTCCAGTTTTCCCTTTTCCTGGAGGAAAACCTCCTAATAGCCGGTATAGATGCAGCTGTTCGCCGTCCTGCCTTCAAACAGGATCTGTGCTGTCACCCTACCGGAGCAGGTCGGACAGTGAAGAGCCTCTTAAAGTCTTTCGGTACTCAGCGTGAATCCTTTACCGTCAACCAAAACAGGCACCAATACTACTTCCTTTCCGGCCTTTCAAAGTAAGAAGGCTGACTTCTACCGGCTTTGATTATAATAAAGCAAAGTTAGCTTAATTATGGGTTTTTCTTTTGTTAATGGGTGAAATCTTTTAAATTAGCAACAAAGGGTAATGTATTTACAAAATACATGTTTTTATTTTAAATGAGGCGTTTTATCGTAACTTAGCTTTTATTTTGATGGTAAAGGATTTCCGGTATTGGCATCTGGCATTGGCCTGGGAGGGCTACAGTTGATCAATGTAGACGATTACTCTGAACTTGGATAAACCCCAGATACTCAAGTGGAAGTTAACTCAGCATGTAATATACTTGTATCCTTCTGTTGCCAGGTGCATAAAAATGGCAGATATCAGAGCTTTTTCAGCAAAAGAACGAAAATAAATACAAGGTCGAGTAAAATGAAGAAGTTAGTAGCTAAATGGATAGGGTGTAAAGATCATCCTGGTACACTAAATTTAGATTTAGAAGCTTTATTGTCACTGTACAAGAATACAACAAAATACCGTTTGGCAGCATATCTTGTATCAGCTACATCGATGAATGCTAATAAAGATGAGAATACGATTAAACTTATGACTGAGTTCGCTGTTCTTTCTCCTATACAATTAAGTTAATCAATCAATCAAAGTTTATTTCTATAGCACCTTACAACAACACTCAAGCTGACCAAGGTTCTTAACATAATAAAAACAAATGAATACAAAAATAAAAAGGTAAAAATAAATTAAGTATAACCAAACGGCAACCTCCGGTGCTGAAATGTGAAGCATATGCGGAAGTGCAAAGAATTTGCAGTTCACCTGTCATCCGCTAGGGGCAGGCTCCAAAACAGAGCAAATCCCCTTAGACTCCCATGTTAAAAAGGCCAACGTCACATCAGAAATAAACATGTTTGAAGCCAGGTACAAAAGTCCATTTTAGGATTAATAGTTCACATTTACCTTCATGACAGCTGTGAGGGGGGTGAATTTTTTTTAACTCATCCGTTTGGACGTTATTTAATCTTGAAATTCGGTATAATTAGGGGCGTGTCCTTTTGATTGACGTGTATCCAATATCCAAAAAAGTCACTCTCCCTTTTTGGATATG
>JBAMHW010000001.1:34987390-35003622 GCA_037177495.1 Rhadinocentrus ornatus | reverse complement strand
ACACCTCTTTCTGTAAAGTCCTCTGAGACAACTTTGTTGTGATATAGGGCTATACAAATTAACTTGATTTGATTTGAACTTGAGTTTCTGAGGCTGAACCAAGAAATGTGGTCAAACCATCCTGGGCTGGAATGACCCTTCACAGGTGCCAGAAGCTAATCGACCAGATGTGAAGCAGTTAAAAGTGGTTATACAACTAAATATTAGTTTAAAGACTCACAGGAATGCTTAATCCAATTTTTTTTTTTTTTTTTAGTTTGGACAGTAAATATTTGAGATTGAAAAGAAAACTACAGACACTGCTATTTTTTTTAAACAGCTAAATATTCATTTTTCTTCATTTTCTGTTAAGTAATTAAAGTAGTTTTACATTTTTCTTCATGCTGTGACTCAGAATAAAAAGTGCAGTGTTCCCAGTGCATGAAAATACAAACTACTGGAAGGATTTTGAGCTTTACTCGTGTTTTTAAAAACACTTTTATCATGTTGAACACAACTGTGTCTTTGTATGTGTGTCTGATGGATTTACCCTGATAGTTTACAAATTAATTTCCATGTTAGTAACTGAACTTGTTGTTGAAGATTTGTTCTGCTTTAGTAATCTTCTTGTTTTTGTTTCATCGAATATCATTTACATGTTACTTTCCAGCTGACTTCCCATATCAGATTTTAGATCACATGTAAGCCAGTCTCCTAACTGGTTTTTGTTCTGCTGGTCTCTTCAGCTGTGCTCTGTATACTTTTTCATATAAACAGTGGCAAGAAGTCAAGTTAAAATCTAAGGTAGGATGCCATTCTTTTATGATTCACTTTGTTTAGCTAATTAGACTGATGTTGGTAGTAGACAGGGAGAAGAACTATTTCTTTTATTTTAGGTGTGTTCTTCCAACTGTTCCTGTTTGAAATGCTAACATAAATGTCAGACTACATTATTCTCTTTATCTTTTTACTTGACTTTTAACCTGTTAGTACCAGCCATACCGTAAGCAGGATAAATATGTATTTTACTCTGTATCCCCTTCAAGTACCTACACATGATTGGGAGGATAATATTCTTGTGATGTATATGATGTAAACTAATCCAGGAAACAATCACGCTTGTAGAATCAGTAAACACTCATTTTCCACCAATTGCAAATGCAGTTTATCATTGAAGCCATATTGTACTACAGTAGCAGTCCTGTTACATCAGCAAGGGTCCAATGAACATAGTCCAGGGAAATAGTTAATCCACAACTAGTCTTTTTTCCATAAAAACCCATTTAAGGCAAAAATGTAAGCATTTAATTGGTTAAAGTTATATCTACAGCATATTTAAAAACAACCACAATTAACCAAAGTGCTGAACTAGTTTAATTAGTATACACTAGGCAAGCAAGTTTATTTGTGTAGCACTTTTATTGTATAAGACAATTCAAAGTGCTTTACATAAAACATTAAAGCATAACGGTGGGCTGCAGGAAGAAATAACAAGTGCTTTACAAACTAACTTTTAAAGAAGTATAAGGAATTTCTAATAAGATGAAATGCAAGAAACACAAGTTCCACATGTGAGGAGCATTAAAGCTGAACGCTGCGTCTCCACGTTTAGTTCTGAGTCTGGGAACAGAAAGTAGACCTGACCCTGATGACCTGAGGGATCTGGTTGGTCATAACGAACCAGAAGATCCTGAATATATTTTGGTCCCAAACCATTCAGGTCTTTGTAAACTAACGGCAGGATTTTAAAGTCAGTTCTTTGACAGACAGGAAGCCAAGATCTGAGGACTGGAGTTATATAACCCACTTTCGTGGTCTTAGTGAGGACTTGTGCAGCAGCGTTCTGGACTATGGACTTTTAGGGAGACCTGTGAGGACTTGTTGGAAGTATCTTCATCACTCATTTATTCAGGTTTATTTACTGCGTCACCACGTGTGCATGTTTAATATGCAGGTGCAACCCAACAGGCACCAAACATGGCAGCAAATAAAGATGAAATAGAAAAATGTTGTTAAAACAGGTAAGTAATAATGTCGTTTTGCTTCTTCTACTCAATTAAACAGCGTTCAGTAGCTACAATCTACTACGATCTAGTTAATTGGAATTTCCTAATGGAAAAAAAGTTTTTCTTTAGGGTTTTATTAAGCTATCTCAGCGCTGTTAACCAGTTTTTAATTTTGTCCACTTTGAAACAAAACCACATGTCTTTATTCAAAGCTTACAGGACATGTTCGAAATGTTACAGAGAAAAAGGTTCAGATACATGATCGATTGTACAGAAAAAAACGGAAACGCTCAAACAAATAATCATGAGGAATGATAAAACATCTAAGCGGGGTCTGATCTTTCCCGACGAAGATATCTGCAGAGTAATTGTGCTTCGATGTCAACTGGGTCTCCATGACAAGGAGCCGCCATGTCTGACACATCCTGCAGGCTGCAGCTAAAGAGGAGAAACTCAGGGTTAGTTGGAGCAGGTTAGCTTCACGGAGTCTGTTGCCACAGTAACCGAAAACATGAGTTTCCCTTCACTCGGAGTCAACTAACTCAGAGTTTCACTAAACCCGCTTTCTGAAACGGGGCCCTGCTTTCTGATAACTTCTGAAACATGTTTTTTGCATTTAAATGTGCTTCCTTCACCTGACAGGATGAAGTTCTGGATCCTCTGGTGGCTGCTCCTGGCTTTCATTTATCATGGAGAGCCTCTTGAATGTAATGACACTTTGGGCATATCATCAATTTCTTTTGCCAATGCAGTCGTTTCTGAGGTTTTCGGAGGCCTAAACAACGTTTTCAATGTGGGGCCGCGTCAAAACATTATCAGGTAAATATTTTATTCTCTATCAAAGAATACAAACATACGTTGTTACAGAGTGAACGTCAAGCGGATTTTTGTTTCTTGTCTTTTTCTGAAAGAGCCCTTCAGTGCGTGGAAAATGTTTTGGACCAAGTCAATGTGAATAAACTTTTTCTTTCTGGTGAATCAATGGCCATGGCGTTCAGGATCACTTCTCCCTCTGATTACTTTGACATTTATGCCAGTGGAAGTCAGGTAAGAAATATATTGAATTGAATTGATGCACAATCATGTGAAAAAGAAGTTGCTTCTCTTTTATTTTAAATATTTAACACAGCAACTATGCTTCCCTATTTGGTTTTTAGATGAGTTAAAGTGTCTCTGTCATTCTGAAGCAACAAAAACATTTTTGTTCTATAGTTAAATATTTATTACACCAAAAATAATCCTAAAGTTTATTTATTTCAGTTCATTTTATTTTATTCTTCCCTGGAACACAACAGACATGATGCTGGACACACGAAGCTCTACGAGTGGCAGTATGTTGTAGATTTCTTTATGTGGTGTTTATCTTTTTGTCTTTGACATTGATGTAGATATCAAGCACGGTTCTCTCCAACCTGACGGTGACGGCTCGCCTGCCGAAGGAGACTTTAGCTGGAAACTTTCCCAAAATTGTGTTTAGTACATTTTTCCTACCAAACAGGGTGAGAGACACTTTGTTGTGAACAATATTGTAGAAAGGAATGTGACTGATATTTAAAGAGGTACGCCTTCATAAAATGTACTGTTATGTGGAAAAAGAAATTATGTCCCCTGTTAGTTCTGAGGTTTTATGTATCAGGGTGAAATTGCTAAAAAAAACACATCTGATCTTCACCAGATCCTGATTAAATTCAGATTATTAGAAAGTTTCATCATCCTATAAAAGAAGGGCAGTTTTCTGGTTTGGAGCATTTAACAATGTGTTAACAATCAGGACAACTAGGATTTTATTGAGACAGTTGCTGCTTCGGGACAGTCTCTGGTAGAGGTTAGCAGGACATTTCCAAACATAGCTTTTTTTATTAAATGATTATTAAATCCTTATTTGACTAGATTAAAAATTGGATTGAGATCAAGATCACACATCATGAAAACCAAATGCATTTAACAAATTAAATTAATTTACTAATAATTTAGTAATTTCATTCAGATCAACAAGTTTTAAAGTGCAGTGGCTGAAATCAAGCAGTTTCCTAGATTGTTGTGGTAAAAGTAATTAAATTCAGCAACAATAAAACAAAACAGGCCCTGTAAAAAGATTCTCGTGTCTGGAAAGCAAAAGAACATTTCGTTCAGTTCAGTTGGAACATTACTGGCATCACATTAACAGGAGTGAACTAATATCGCTTGTTTGGAAAGGTCACCAGCAGAAACGTCTCTTCTCCATAAAGAACATGGCAGCAAAGTTGTATTTAAACAAACCACAGCAAATGTGTTTGTTTTTTCTATTAGGGTCTGAGCCATACGGCCCTATTTTTGTTCAAATGATGATTATTATTATTATTATTATTCTAAGAACATTGTGCACAAATATGACCCACTAAACACCCACGTTTGAAGTTGTGAAACTTGGCACACACACTTGGAGAAGATTTAGATAATCTGAGATCTGCATAGACTTTAATGCAAAAATGGCTCAACTGCGCCACCTACACAAAGGAAAAATCCCCAAATTAATTGGGCCCTGAACTTCTACTTTGACATATGAAGTTGAAATTTACCACACACGTAAAGTCAATCAAACGCCTGTTGCCATGGCAACGGGGTGCCCGCCATCTTGGAGTTTACTCCCATTTTTCACCCCATTTTTTCACTTTATACGCATTATATTTGAACGAACTAGTCTGAGAGGATTCATGCGAGTGACTCCAAACTCAGTGGGAAGCTTCCTGACAAGTTGGGGACCAAACGCTATTGAAATCTTTTTGATAAGACAAACCATGTTAACATGGCAACCGACAGAAAAAAGCATTCTTGCCATGAAACACCATTAGCTCATATCTGCATGGAATCACATTTTATCTGCACCAAAATTGACGCATCAATACTTGTTAGGTCTGTAACACACTGCATTCACTGTAATGGAAACATGCCTGTATAGCGCCATCACAGACCGTGCCGGTGACTTGCACATAGTAAACTTAAATGTATGTCCATGAAAATTGGCACTTGTACATTAGTGACACAGTGGTAACTGTCTGCATACCATCTTGGATTATAAGTTAGCATGTTGGTTATCTTGTTGTTAGCTAACAATGCTAAAGCAAGCTAGCATGTTAGCATAAATGTTTAATTGGTACATCAATATTTCAAATTCTCAGCTAGCCATTTTACCTTGCATGTTAAATGCTAACTACATCCATCCACATGCCAAAATCCCCGCTAGTTGAATAAGCACATTACATAGCATGTTTGAAAATCATCACACAGGTACACCGTGCCGAGTTAAGCTAATTAGGTCTATGAGAAGGGTGGCGGGGGCCACGAGGCTCGGACCCGATTGATGCCACTTGCAGCTTTAAGATTTATTATTATTTATTCTAAGACAAATCAACAAAACAAATAAAAGACTAATTCTAAAATACTAATATGAAAAGAAGCAGAAAAAAAAATGTTTTTATGCTTGCGCGGTGTCTGCGTGCAGCCGGCTACGGTGTAGCTGATGCTGGTGAGTTTGCTTTTGCACTCGAGCGTAGGGGTGCGCATCGTTTTGGTGTCTATTGCAGTTTCTCCTCCTAACCTGAAGGTGGCAGCAGGGGTGGTATCGGCCGGTTTACTCACCAGGTTGGAATTATTTTGATGGTTAACTTCGGTTCGGTAGGTATTTTCTGTTTTAAAACAACAATGTTGTCCAGTATGGTTCAGTGTCTTTATTAGTTTTGTGGAAGAAAATGAATAAATAATTTGATCAGCCTCTCATCAACTTGATCCTGGTTATTGTTTTTAGAAACGATAGTTACCACACATATTCAGCCACAAGATCCAGATATCCGGCAACACGTGATCCCAAACTGACCAATCACAAGGGGGTACTTCCGCGTCAACTGTCTGCGTAGCAGGGGTGCACGTCAGGTCTAGATGAGGTGCGCGTCGAGCATCGCCGTAGCTACGCTGAGCCTACGGCGGTCACATGGACGCAGACGACGCACAAGCATATATCCGCCTTAAGAGTCGGTTCCTTGACCCTTTCAAAATGCGGGTTTAGTGAAAACTTTGAGTTAGTTGACTCCGAGTTAGGGGAAACTCTGTGTTTTCTGTTTCACAAAGCAAGTTTAGTGTAACTCTGAGTCAGTTACTGCGGCAACAGACTTCGTGAAGATTACCTGCTCGCTGGCAGGTTTTCTCCAACTAACCCTCGTTTCACCTCTTTAGCTGCAGCCTGAAGGAAGTACCAGACATGCCGTGTCTTCTTCTTGAAGAGCCAGTTGACATCAAAGCACAATTACTCAGCAGATATCTACGTCGGGAAAGGGAGATCAGACCCCGCTTAGATGTTTTATCAGTCCCGCATGATTATTCATTTGAGCGTTACCGTTTTTTTCTGCACAATCGACCATGTATCTGAACAATATTCTCAGTAACATTTCAAACATGTCCTGTAAGCTATGTATAAAGAAGTGGGTTTGTTTCAAAGTGGACAATAATAAATACTGGTTAACAGCACTGAGATAGCTTAATAAAACCCTAAAGAAAACCTTTTTCTAATTAGGAAATTCCAATAAACTAGATCACATGTTGATTGTAGCTCCCGAATGCTGCTTAATTGGGTAGAATAGGCAAAACCACATGACTTTATACCTGTTTTAACAACGTTTTTATATTTCATCTTTATTTGCTGCCAAGTACGTTTGGTGCCTGTTGGGTTTCACCTGCATATTAAACGTGCACACACATGGTGATGCATCAAATAAACCTGAACAAATGCAGATACTTCCAACAGGTCGACTGCATGGTAAAATTATGCACTTATCATCCAATCTGTGGCATGTAAAGCAGCTGAGTTGATTCTGATTTTGCATCAGGATGACAGGAGGGAAACAAAAGGGTTGATTGTCAGGGCACAGGTGGCAGCTTCAGTCACATAGATGCTTAACTGATGTTTCAATAGGAACATGTGACTGAAGTGACATCTGCATTTAGATATATGGGGAAACATCAGTAAATAGGCTCAGACATTATGGTCTATCGCACTAATGCTTGTGCATTAGTGCGATATGCAGGGGAAAAAAGAACAACTCTTCCTTAGATAACTCTGTAGGATGCGATCAGACTGTCAATGAGAACAATCTGTCTGCAATCAGGGACGTTCTAGTAGGGTTGCAGTGCAGAAACAATTACAAAACACCAAATTATGAAATATCTTTTGAGAATATTACCACCAAGATACATTGAAGCAGAGATACAAATGTTAAATAAGTAAAACACTCGAGATAAAATATAATACTGCTCATGCGCCGACTCAGTCAGCTATTTTCTGCCAGCTCACGTTCTTTTGCTGTATTGCTTTTTATCAAAATATATGGTCATATTCTGCATTCATTAATATTAACTCTGCAGAAGAAAAATGGGAGGGGCGACTCTTTTTTTTTTTTTTTACACCTGTTGCCATGGTTGCCATTGCCATATCTGCCAATGCATGCACTGTACTCAGCGGTAAGTTAACTCAGTTAACACCTCTTCTGTTTGAACCAGCTTTCTGAAACGGGGACCTGAAGTCAGAAAACAGAACCCATGCAAACAAAACAGAAACCAAACAAACAAACAAACAAAAAAACGACAGCAGCAGACTAAGCAAGAATACAATACAGTATATCATCATGGCGATATGTGGCATCAACCTCATGTGTTCTATAATAATAATTCAGAATAGTGAGCAAATGTTACTCAAAGTGTGTTCTGGAAATAAAAAAGCAAGTGACTGAATGTGTGACTGACTGAATTTTGTATTGCAGGCATTTATCACAGAATATCTGTATGAAGGCAGACTGATTGGCCTGAAGGTGGTTGGCAAACAACTGTCTGGACTACAGCAACGAGTCAACATCACCATCAATAGTTTCAGAATCAATAATGTAAGTCCAATTTAATTACCTTAAATCTCAATTTTTAGGATTCAAGATGTTTATTTGTCACATGCTCTGTTATACACGTACAAAATGAAATGAAGACTTAATTGCTCCCCAGACTGTACAAGTCTAAGAATAAGGTAAGCAACAATATTGATGATGATGGTACCTTTATTTTAAACTAGTAGTTTAAATCGTGAATCAAATCTACCAGCAAAAAAAAAAAAAGCAAACAAAATTAAAAGACCACACGAGAGAGAAAAAAGAAAAATAAAGCGTAATCTACATTCTCAAAAAGGAGAAGGTAGAAGTACATAACATTTATTAAAAAATAAATAAGAAAAAGTCAAAATAGAAATAAAATGAAAGAATTCTAATCGAATAGTAGAGACTGGGGCTGCGTGCAGAAGTATTAGTGTTCAAATAGGTACTATTAATGTTATGGATAAAAACTTAAACAGCATATGTTACATCGTGAAAATTACAAAAGTTATGACTTAACGTAGATATAAAAATTATAAACATACAGCAAACACAGGGGTGTGATGGCAGGACTATTTCAGTTGAGTGAGGGTAAAAGCTCCTCCTGAGTCTTTCTGCCGATTTTGACAGGCCTGTTTCAGCAGCGTGTTGTAAATGTCCAGCAGTGAGCTTTTCAGATATGATGCAGCGCTTTGCTGCCTCCATAACTGTCTGCAGAGCTTTTCTGTCCTGTGTTGCTAAAATAGACTGCAATGCTCTCTGCCACGAATCTTTAGAAGGTTAAATGGGCCTCTGAAGATACCCTGAGCTACTGCCTTGCCTTCTTTCCTGACCTGAGCCTTTACATGGGTGATACCCAGGTGAGTGTTTCTAGCTCAGTGGTTCCCAATCTGGGGTTCCTGGACCCCCAAGGGGGTCCCCAGGGCTTTGAGTGTTTAGAGCCAGTGTGATTTAAATTCATGTCCACATAGTTGAATTGAGGTGCACTGGCTTATGTTTCATATATCGTTTGGGTGTTTCATTTACATGGAACCAGGGTTTTGGGAGCCTAGAAACACTAATTGCATCGTTTCATTAATCAGACATGTCTGAGAAATGCAACAGTGCAGATGTTTCATCCTTATTTTGGGAAAATAAAACTAAAAAAGGCTATATGTTTAGAATTACCTTAACTTTGGTTTTATAAAAGGAAAGCAGCCAGAATGTATAATTTAGAGTAAGAAGCTAAAGCTAAACCAAGCATGGTGTCAACACAGGGTAGACGGGGGCTCCACAGTGTTTTAGTTGTATGAAGAGGGTTCTAAGGAAAAAAAAATAGGATAGGAACCACAGAACTAGCTGCACACCGAGATATTTAATGTTTCTCTGCTTCTGCAACAAGGATGGTGAGGACGCAAAAGCAACACAAATTAAGCAGGGAAGGTGGATTGGTCTAAGACCGCTGCAGAAACACAGGTGGAATCAAACCTCAGTCTCCCGCTTGCAAACAAACCGGTTTCCTCTGAACCAAAGGGAATGACTGCGAGTAGACAGAACTAGTGAGTGAACAAAAGTCCAGGAGATGACAGCAAGATGAAGGAATACTGTTTTAAGCAAGTGAGACTCAATGCGATAGCTTGTTCATCCAGAACGTGGTTCAGGTTGATCCAGATATTGAGCAGGGCTGGGACGAAAGGCAATGTCAGTAACAGGCAGAGTGGGAACCAGGAATCAGAGACGACTTCAGACACGGATCCAGAACAGGGCTGAGATGCAAGGCAATGGTCAGGAACAGGTCACGCTGGAGAGTCAGGCATGGAAGCAAAGCTAATCTGGCAACTAGTGAATGAGACACGACCGGTTTTAAAGGAGCACTGATGAGGTAATTAGCAGGTGGAAATGGTTGAGCTGATGAGGGTGTGGCACTGGCAGAGCCAGAGAGCAGGAGATCAGGCAGTGTGTGACAGCCTCTCTACTGGAGCACTGATGAAGAGGGTAGAGCAGGGTTCTCCAACGAGGGCCGCAATCCAGCAGGTTTTCCATGTATCCCTGCTTCAAAACACCTGCATCAAATTAAATGGATCTAACAGCCAATCAAATTCTGCACAATGATCAATTAATTTTAGTCAGGTGTGTTGGAGCAGGGATACGAAAAACCTGCTGGATTCGTAGGACCGAACTGGAGAACCCTGGGCTAGAGGATAGGCCTTGGTTATAAAAAAAAATCGATCTATCAATTTTAATCAATTCAAATTAAATAAATACAATATTGATTAAAAAAACTTGGAGATCGATTTATTTTAAATATGTCCTCATTTCCGGTAACGTGACCCTAGTCTCGCATGACTTACCGAGGCTCTGTGAGATCTTTGCATATATACACACAACTGGTTTTGCCTCCAAAATCAGCTTCTCTTACCGGGATAATGTCACATTTAGATGTTTTTATTCACCGGTGTGGATTACCGCAAACATTAGCAGGTTAAGATGGAAGCATCTTGCTCCAGTGAGGAGCAGATGGAGTAATTCTCCTGCTGTGGTGTTGGGCCGATAGCGTCACGGTCGTCATAGCAACGTGCACTGCTGAACAGGCTGAATCTACCATCAGTGAAGGAATTTCTCAGTAGTCTTACGGGTTTAAATGGATCCAATATTCTTTGTAGGTTTTATTAACAACACATAATCTAAGATCTGAGCTTTCAGAATATTTAGAGCGACTCCACTGAATTAAAAGCTTCATCAGGACATTTTTAAAGTTTAACTTTTTTCTCTCCTGTGTTTTTGTTGTTGTTTGTTTGTTTTATTCATCACATTTCTGGCTGTGAATCTGGGGAAACACTGCATTGTTGTGATACCTCAGAAATTAAATGCAGTTGTGTCAGATCAGATTATTACAGTAATCTGATTACTCCCATATAACTAATTTTAATTGTCAAGGAAATGCAAAAAAAGTTATTTGAGAACGTCTTTAATATTCAAGTAAAATAGATGGTGTTACATAATTAGCTGTAAATTAATCGATATCAAATCGAATTAATGTCAGGCTGAGCCAGAGAGAAGCCGGAGACAAATGCAGGTAAGATTTGAGATTCTTTACTAGACCTGCTACAACCGAAATGACCGGGTTGGTTCAAAGAGATTCAAAGAATACAATATCGGAGTTGGTGCAGGAAGTATAAGTAGCTAGGTGACCAGGTGCAGTAACGGATGATGATGATGGAGAACAGGTGTGATCCAAGATGGCCTGAGCAGAGGGTTTCTGGGTATTGTAGTGGTGACTAGTACTCAGGTGAGGTGGAGCGCACCCGAGGGGAAGGAGCAGACATGACAATTGAATTTAATCGAAATCGAATCAAAGTAGGCTGTTTTGAATCGAACAGATTCAGGAAAAAACGATACCCAGCCCTAGTAGAGGAGGAGGACTGCTGTTTCCTGCTAAAGGCCGCAACCAGCTCGTTGGTTAAATTATTTTTTTATATATTTAAATGTATTTGTAGATGACATGAAAATGCATAAAGTTTTTACTTTTGTTATATTGAAAGTTAGTTGTATAAAACCCATTTTTTAAGCATGTAAACCCATAATGTTGTTACAGGCGTCTTTAATCCCCCATTGTGTGTTCTTAAATTATTCAACCGAAGGTGAGTATCAGACATCACATCTATCATGAACAGTTCACAGAATAATTATTGCTTTAGTTATAAAATTTACACATTAGGTTAATTGTGGTGTTATCAAGCAGCAACGGTAGGTTGATGTACTTCATCCGTGACACCATCATATGAATTATGTATTTATTTGTCTGGTTAACCAGCATTCAGCCCTGAAGGCTGTCTGACCCTGTGGGACCCTAGCTGGAGTAGCATCACCTGTTCCTGTAACCACCTCACAATCTTTGCTGTGCTTTTGGTAGGACTGGTCTTTTTACACTTGAGAAGAATGTCTCCAATAACACTATACTCAGCATTCTTTGTTCTTCTTTGTCTATAGGTGAATCCTCAAAGCTCAGAGGTGGGTTGGACCTTTTATTCTGATGTTGAAGGTTTCCACTCAGCATGTTTAGTGTTGAGAAACTGCTTCTTTATTATATAGCTGGAGCTTCATAAATCAGATAATGAGGATATCTTTAAAACTTCAGACTTAAAACAAACAATAAACATGCGCCGTTCTCAGCCAACATCCTGTTCAACTCAACATTTTTCCTCTTCTGTCGTAAAACAGTCCTTCCTGTTGCTTCAAAATAAAGATTTAAAAATAAAAACACTGTCAATGCTCTTGGAAATTAAACGGCTCACATATATGTGAGAATTAAAAGAGTAAATCATTGTGAAATACTGGGAAATTCATGTTCTCAGTAAACTAAACATATTCAGCATTCATCAAGCAATTCACAACATTCTTTAAATTTAAACTACGGTTTCACTCTTGACCATAGCTGTGTCCCAATTCAGGGTCTGCACACTTTGAAGTGTTACTACACGTCATTGTGGTGTGCCAAGCACTGTCCCAATTTGAAGGAGACTCCGAATCCATCCGCACTTCGTTTAGCCCCAAACGATGCCTCCTTCGCGGCCTCAATTCTCCCAGAATTAGTTGCGCACAAGTTGCGGCAAATGAGCAACCAAGCTCAGAAGAATACGTTACTGAAGTGTGTACAGGATTTTTTTTTTTTTGTGTGTGTGTTTTTTTTGTCGTTTTTGTTTTGTGTTATTTTCTACATTATTACTCGGTCAGTGTTAATGTTCACTGAAGTGTCCTATGATATGCAAACAATAATTTCAGAGGTATAAGATAAGATAAGATCCTATATTGATCCCATTGTGGGGAAATTTCACTGTTACAGCAGCTCAAACACAAAGTAAAAGAGACATTAAACAATATACAAAATAAAAAACAATGTCCAATAAATAGTAAATAATAAAGTTAACAGTAAAAGAAAGAAACAGTCTTCATATACACAGCCTCACCCAGGTTGATGTGCAATGTTGAGGTGTTATTACACAGGTAAACATGGATGTGTAGAAGATAGGAATTAACCGTAAAAGTAAATGCGTGGAACTAGATTAATGGAATTTTAATCACAATGACAATCTGGGTTTTCAACGATCATAAAAATGAAATGGTCCGATTATTTTGCTCCCTCTCATTTTACTCTTGTGCTGTTTTCTGTTGCAAATCGAGCGCCACTGGCATTTGCTGCGCTGCACTCAGACTCCTCCCACTGCTGCAGACTCCTCCCACTGCTGCAGACTCCTCCCACAGTCCCAGCCGCTTTGGTTTAAGTTAACTCCAGATGCAAACACCTCTTAAATTATGGGCTGGACACACGGGAGGCAAAGTTGCTCCTTCTTCCTACAGGCAACATTCGTGCATGTGAAATGTTGCGCTCGTTCATGTAGACGTGCACACTGGGGCTTATGACCAGTGTTGCCAGATGAGATCGACAGTTTCCAGCCCAATCACAGTTAAAAACCCGCCCAATCCAATAAAAACCAGCCCAAATCAGGAAGTTGTCAGACAACCGTAAAATAATTATACAGGCCATAGAAAACACTTATCCAGCTATTCATATCTACATCAAATGACCACAGATAAATGGGAGATAAATATATGATCCGAAATCACAACCAAGAAAGAGCTTTGTAAATAATCCAGATAGGCTACACATATTGCAACCTCTATACCTTCAACAGAAAAAAGTAATAAATCTGCAAAGTTTGGTGGAGTTGCAAACAGCAACAATAATGAATAAAACTAAAAATACATTTTACTACCCGACCACATACAAAAACTACGGAAGAGGATTAGGGTCACTGAAGAGAACAAAAAATTGAATTCTGACTTTTTTTCTCCGAATTCTGACTGAAACAGCTTTTACGTGGAATGATCCCCTCCGCAATTCATCAGCAGACCTTAGTTACATAGATGGAGGACTATTTTTTTTACCTTGCAAAAAGCTGAAAACCATAAAAAATAGTCCTGGTGTGTCGGGATACACATAAAAGAGTGGTGTGAATGACAATATATTTTGTGTGTGTGTTTGTGTGTGACATTTGAATAACAAGGCAAAATGAGCTTTGTTTAAGTTTTCTTGATCTAAAGAGTTGTTTTATGACAAAAAGGGCAAAAAAGCTAAAAAATGTGGGGAAAATGTACATACCTGCGGTTAGGCCTGAAGATGTAGAACAGATCTAATGTGAAAAAAGTCGGGAAAAAAACAAAAACATTATATTTGACATTTTTATGACACTTTTGTGAGGGATACCGTTTTGTTACCTAAACCACCCAGGTTTAATTTTAAAGGGACCATGATGGTTAAAACTGATAAAATGTGACAATGAAAACGTTGTAAGCTCAGAGTTTCAAGGAAATCTTTCCTTTTTTTCTCTCTCCACAGGGATCTACTACTTTTCTTTCAGCTAAGGACCAGGAGATTCTGAAATACATCAGTCTTGTCGGGTGTAGTCTTTCTCTGGTTACTTTGACCATCACTGTTCTGATTTTCATCACAAATAAGTAACGTGTCCTTTAGTACTTTTATCTTTCATCAATGCTTTCTTTTTCTATAATTCCTTAATCTTTTCTTTAACTTTTCCCTGATGTTTCCACCCCTTGTGTCTGCCTTCAGTGAACATGAGCCTATTTTCTCACAACCACAGTGTGACCATAGAATCTGCACACAAGTGTCTTACCACAGATCCCATCTTCTCTGTCTGGCAGACAAATCAGAGCAGATGAGTCCAAGAAGGTGCACATCAACCTTGTAATTGCTCTGATCCTCCTCAACGTACATTTCCTGTCCACTGAGACAGCTGCGAAAACGTCCTCCACTGAACTTTGTCTCTACGTGGCTATTTCTCTTCACTACTACCTGTTGGCCACTTTCAGCTGGATGCTGTTGGAGGGGTTCCACCTCTACCTTCTCGTAGTCAAAGTCTTCAACATCTATATCAAGAGATACATGCTTAAAGCCAGTGTGGTGGGCTGGGGTGAGTGCCATCATTCAATTTCAGTTTATTTATTTGCACGGGACAGTGCGAATAAACAAACATTTAATAAAATATGATTGTAAACATGCTGAATGTAAAGCTGCCAAAGAAAATTTCCATGCAATGTCCCCAAAAGATCTTAAAACAGAAAACAGATAAACAATACAGTAGCTAAAATAATGAAGCACTCAGAGAGCGCAGATCTAAGGCATCAGGGCCGGCCTAGGCTGGCAGGTGCCCAAGGCAAAACAGGAGCTTTGCACCCCACCCCAGGTGGCTTACCGAAACTGAAGCTACACAACTCAGTCGCACACATTTTGTAACTAATGTACAAATTCTTGTCTCTTCAATAACAAAACAAAGTCACACTGAACTACTCTAGACTAAACACACATTTTATTAAGAATAAATAATGTTTATTTAAAAATAAATAACTTTTAGTGCAAAAGTCCAGGGCAAGACATGGCACAAGTGCAAATCCTAACAATGTAAAACAGTGCAATCAAAAACACATAAAACTATAAAAACTGCTACAATTATGATAAAACAAAATAATGCCAGTGTAATAAAAAAAATCAATCAAGTAATCAGATTTAATTTTTGAAGCATGTCTCATATGTAAGTTTAACTATTAAGATTAATTCCCTCATGTCCTTCCAGCCACCAGGCCACCACTCAGAGAGACTATCATCTTTATGACATTGCATCCGGTGTTCTTCATTTAAGCTATAGATCCAAATATTATTTAATAACTGTTAGATTTAAAAAAAAACAACATTATAAAACGTAATAGTACTGTAGTCAGTACTCTAGCAGCTTCTACGGGTGCCTGTTGCAAACTTTTGCCAGTGCATCTAAGCAAATACAAGTTTAACACATTACTTTAAGTTTTATAGCTGTAACTTTATTATTTAACATTTTATGGCATAATATAGGTGGTACTTATTATTAATTCGTTCAGATATTGTTGTTACAGTGCAATAGCATCTATCTTAGCTAACGTTATCCCACCGTCGAGGTCAAAATGAAAAGTTAACCCACACTGCCTGAATGTTCAGTAACTCAGACACACCTCTGGGCTCGTTTTTCCTCCTCCTTCCTACGTTTTCTGTAAGCAGCACCTGATGGCTTGGATTGTCTTTTCATTAAAAACTTTTTAATGATTTTCTTGTTGGAAACACACAATAAAGTGCCGTGGAAAAGCCAGATAAAAAAAAACTGGATGCGCCGCTCCGCTCCCTCCGCTCTCACCTGCCAGCCGGCGGCAACAGGTGAGAGTGGAGGTCGCCATCATCAGCTTATTAGATACACCTTATTTTGCCCCTGGACACATCATCAGTGATGTAACCTGGGATCACAGGGGGTTTCGGGTCTTTCAACAATCAGACCCCCTC
>JBAMHW010000001.1:34944755-34955105 GCA_037177495.1 Rhadinocentrus ornatus | reverse complement strand
AACAATGGTTGGCGGGCACGATGCCAACCCATCGAAGTGGGATGCCGAGGATTTGTGGGCCAATCCCTCTGCAGGGCTACAAAATGCTGGGCATCACAGGAGCCAGTCAGAGAAGGGCTGTTAAGTTGGCCACCGAGGCAGCAGAAGTTGCGTCAACGTAGTTGTTCATCAGGAGGGGAGAGGCGTGGCAAGTAGGGTAGCGCTACGTGGACACAAGCTGGGGCCTGATCCTGGAGGAGGGGGTCTGATTGTTAAAAGACCCGAAACCCCCTGTGATCCCAGGTTACATCACTGATGATGTGTGCAGGGGCAAATTAAAGTGTATCAAAGAAATTGTAACTATAGCAACATGTAGGAACAAATGATGTGTTGTAAATATATATTGTCTTCACGTAACTATAAATATGTCATTTGGTTTTAGAATTATTCTTGTTTATTATTCTTATTCTTATTCATGGTAAATATATAATTTTCTGTGTCTTTGGAAATATATTATACAGAAAGTTTCTGATCAAACAAACATGACCTCAGTTTTACCTTTTCATATGCTTGCTGATAACTTGAGGATATTACGTAGATCACGAGTTTTTCTCCCTTTGTAGATGGGTGTCAGCACTTCTTGATGGTTATGACGCAATAGTTTTTTTCTTGCATAAAGAAAAACAGCAAGATTTGGAAACTTCCTCTTTTCATTTAATGTGAGACGTTTGGGCTTACATGAAAAGTTCAATTCCTCATTTGAAAAAATAATCTGAGATCTGAGATGGCTTCATGAGGCTGTTTAGACTAATCTCTAAGTCTAAAATGTGGTGTTTTACCCTTTGCAGTGAAAATTCAGAATAAATTCCAAGGCCACAGAAGAAATTTTGTCATTACTCTGCTCTTGGAAAAAAGCATTTTATGAATCACTTCCTGATCTGACGTTGCAACCACAGCCTTGCAAACATGTGATCAAAAATAGATATAAAACCCCCAGCTTGCCTAAGCCAAGCAGAGAGACGTTGTACATGAAACTCTAACAACTACTGTGAGCTTTAGAGAAAGAGCAGCCATGATGTGGATTATTTTTATGTTCCTTACTCTCGGCTGCTTTTCTACACCCCAAGCTGTTGGTGAGTTATACCTTATGTGCTGTGTTAAAGTGTGTGTGTGTTTGTGAGACTCAGTGAAAAAACTATGAGATAAAACAGCTCATCATAGTTTTAACTTAGACACGATTTCTATTTCTGCTGTGGTGATTGAACAGTTCTCATGTTTCTGTGGAGTCCGACACACCACCCTTATCTCTGTCTCTGGTTTTGTTTAGAACTGTTAATCCTTATTTCTTCTCTATGTGTGTTTAAATCCTGCAGACCAGTGTAACAATGTCCTCCCTGAGTGTCGACAAGATCCTACAACTTGGATCGGGTAACTCATACAGGAGATGCTTAACTGTCCACACACTGTATTCATCTTTGTTAAATATTAATGAAGGCACATGGTCACAGGTACAAGTGACGAATGCTTTGACAACTTTTTGAATATATAGTTATGACAGCACACTAACTGCTGCTTGTCCAGCCTGTTTTGGAAGTTGTAGCTATTTCTAGATTACAAGCCTTTCAGGAACCAACATAGCACAGCGTTTAGAAACATTATTGACTAAAAAGAGATATGAAATGTTCTTAAATCATAAATATGTATACATAGTCATTAACTTAACGCACACTTGCCTAAATTAGCTAAATGTTTATTTTAACTGTTACAAAGCAGCAGTTTTAATAGTTGTAGCTCGATGTTTGGTAAATGTTGAACATTTGTTGGCAGGTGTTATGAGGACAGAATTACTACCTGTGTTCAGAAAAGCCGTCAAATAGGCTTCGTTCGACAGTGGATGAACTCATCACAAGCGGTAAGCCTGTATTTTGCTGTCAGTTATCTGGGAAATAAGGTTGCAAATTAATTTGAAAACAAATTAGTTATTTGACAAAATATGTACACGCAAACACAAATTCTCTAGATGTTTCTTTTCTGGAGATCTTAACTTGAAGTTAATCAACAACATAACGAACTAATGAGAGGTCTTCCCAGGACACCAATCAGTGCAGTTTTTACTTTTTATTTAAATTTTTATTATTTAAACCATCATTAGTTAAGTTCTATAAAACATTATTTTGTCATTCATTGTATGAAATGAGCACTCTGATACCTCATATTCATGTTTGTGCTTGTGCCAACGGTTTGTAGGCTGATGTAAGGCCAACAAACAATTACAGAGTTCTCATCCCGTCATCGGCTCTTCGCAAAAGCAGAGCTCTGCTTCAGGAGGAGGTCCAGGTGGTCGTCACTACAATTAACAGCACTTATTTTAAGGTCAGTGCCTCTGAAGTCACAACAGAAAGAAAAAGTTCATCTTCTTGACTAAAACCTGGCTTCCACTGTAAGTTGGTTTGCCCTGCAGAAGGAAGTGCTTCCTCTCATGCTTTGCATTGCTTTACATACAGTGTTTCCTTCGTGGTGTATAATGAAAATTGAGGAAATGTAGAAACTGTAATTAAAGTTGCTGCAATGTTTAAAAATCATCATTTTTAAAAGGTCAACATGTATCTTTATGGCTTTGCTTATAGCTGAATTTTGTTTCATTTGTTTATTTTGTTTTGTTTTATTTAGTCTATTTTTATCTATTTATTTATTTTATATTAGTATTTTACTTACACTACTTATACTTATTTATGTACTTATTCTGTACTCTTCTGTATGAAACTACAAGTTACAGTGTTCGCTTGTGCAAAGAGGGGTGGGGGTTGTGTATGTGCACTGTGTGGGTGTGAGTGTGATGATGATTTGTGTGAAACAAGGATTGTATGAACAGGTGTCTGTTATTGAACTTTGATGTTCTATACTTGAGTGTGTAAAGGTTTGTGGGGTTTTTTTTACATTCAAAATGTTTTTTTATTATGTAAAACATATTGTGCTGCTATTGTGTGAAAAGTTGATCAGTTTTGAAAGCTGGGTTACATCTTATGGGATTCTCCCCACTATTAGCATCATGTGACACCTGTGTCATGTTTTCCTGTCACTGCAGCAGAGCAGCCCTCGGGGTAGAGGACGGATGGGACTTCCCTACCAGCCGGTCCGCGAGATTTTAGGGGAGCTGGTCCTGGTTGTGAAGGCAGGAAACAATCCAGTAGCAAACCTTTCTCAACCTATCAAGTTATTCTTCAAACATGAGAAAATGGTAAAATCATGAAGAAAAAAGGACACATTCCATTAGAAAAATGTTGTTTTCCTCTTTTTGATTTCCTTCATCTGACAAATGTTCCAGGTGGGAAGTGGAGACTGTGTGTTTTGGCAGGAGTCAGAGGCTGCAGATGGAACAGGTAGATAACGTAAGCATATAGTGTTTGAGTTCCTAAAAGACAACATAAATTTAAATTTACACATTGTTTATGCTCTTAGGTCACTGGAGTGAAAATGGCTGTAGCACCATGAAAAGTGATGATGACTTTATTTGCAGCTGCACTCACCTGAGCTTTTTCGCTGTGCTTGTGGTAAATAATATCTTTTAATAAATAAAAATAAAATGGGGGGCACAATTAGTTGTGAATAGTATATATTAAAGGAATAAACATTTTTGAAAATTGTCATTGCAAAAGCAACTCAATACTTGAATAATGACAATTTCTTCAATTAAAAATGTCATTTCTGTCCAAACTGTCTTTGTAATGGCTGAAGAGGCTTGCATCGGACAACTGAATATGCATTTCAGCTATGCTAAATCTTTTTTTTATCTTCCAGAACCCGGCCTTACCAGTGGATGAGAAAAATGCTGTTAATCTTGCTTATATCAGCTACGTCGGGTCAGCTCTCTCCGCGCTCTTCGCCTTCATCAGTTTATTCATCTACATTGGTCTGCAGTAAGTTTTTTACTTTTCTTTTGTTTCGAGTGTTTGTTTGGTCTCTATGGTAACAGTTTTTCGGTTGTGGTTTTTTTTTTATCAAACACAGTTCCTAAAGTACACAATGAAATGAAAAAAACTTTAATAAACCCGCCAGGAAAATGATCGTGTCACAGTCTTTTTAGTTTTTGTTTTTTGTTTGTTTACTTCTTTTAAATATAAAATTTTAATTGTTATTTCAAAATTATTTATGTTGTTTTTCTAAAAGCTGCTGACAGGAACAACCTCTTGAACCTTTCTGTGTTGCATTGGACCTGAAGAAACCTCTCACTGAACACACTTGTTGTTCAGTGAGAGACAGTGTCCTGTCTGGACAATCAGCTTGAGCAGCTTCAGATCAAACCCCAAGCACAGAGCCAGTAGAGGTCTTACTGATGTTCTGATGTGAAGGGAAATGTTAAGGTCAGGGAGCAGCATGGAGGTGTGAGGGAAGCTGTGGGTTTTTAAATCGTGGGTGGTCTGTTTGCTTACCAGAAATACATCATGCATAGCTCAATAATTCCGTCATAGGCTGAAGAAATACCCTCTTGGTTTGTTTGCATTTGTGTAACTTAAAAAAAGAATTTTTGCAATAAGTATTTCCACCCATTATCTGCAAACCAAGATCAATCATACCGTCTGCAGTGATGGTTTGTAAAGACTTATCGTCAAAAAAGATCACTGGTTGACCTAGATCGCAGTCTTGTTTATTCAGTTGAACGGTGAACTGTGTGAATGTAAACTTGCAGGCAGGCCAGAAGGAGATTTCTTTACACAGCAGGCTTAAAACCAGACCCATTATCTCTAAGCCACTGTGGGAAACTACACTTTGCTACTATGAAGTTATTATCTTTGAGACTTTTGACAGATTTTTAAAGACCTAATAGCTGCTGGAGCACCTCTGCATCAGGCACCTTATGTGTCACTATTTTGCAGAGCATCATTCCATGTGCAATGGCAGGAAGGTGTATTGAGTCTATTTAGGAAAAAGCATTGACTAGGTTGGCGTATTCACACTGTTTGGTATGATTTAAACAAACCCTGGTCTGTTTCTACACATAGTACGGTTTGTTTGGAGTACCCTGGTGTGAATTTGCTGCGGTGAACAAACCTTTTTCAGTCCTGGTCAATCGATAAGTCGGATTTTCTTCTTATTTCTTCTTGATCAGTGGTCGTTTCCAGGAATATTGCTCCCTCGTGAGCACTTGTAACTGTGATGTTGTCCGGGTGAATTGGTCCACTTGAGTTAGTGTAGTGTGAAAGCAAACCAAACCAAAGGAAGGATGCTAAATTCCCCGCTCCTTCAAAACGAGTCCCCCGGGTTTCCTGGTGTGAAAAGCCCAAATCCTCTATCTTCTAATTAGCTCTTAGCTTAGCACTCATATCAGAATTACTCCATTTATCAAAACTGAAAGTAAGCTAGCTGCTGTCACTGGCTACTTATAAATACTTAATGCAACCCAGTTAAAGAAAAAAGATACTAAACAACAAGGTATTCTTTTAACTTGACTGGCTCAGATTGCAAGCATAGACGGGAGAACTCGCAGCCCATTGAGATAAAACCTGCAGTATTCAAGTAAAAAGCAACAAAATATCTGCATTCATCAGAAAACGATTTTTTTAATTGTCATTTCTCCCTTAGCCGACGGCGTCCTGAGAAGGCCATTGGCATGCATATGCAGCTAACAGGGGCGTTGCTCTGCCTCCACCTGGGCTTCCTGCTCAGCAGTCTCTGGGTTTGGCTGCTTGATGAGAAGGAGGACAGCTGGGTCTGCCGAGGTCTGGGTCTCTTTTTGCACTGGTCTCTGCTGGTCACCTTCACCTGGATAGCTCTGGAGGGATTCCACTTTTACCTGCTCCTCGTTCGAGTCTTTAACATCTATGTCAGCAGATACCTGCTGAAACTCAGCATGGTGGGATGGGGTGAGTTTGGTTGGGCCCATTTTTCTGTCAGATTCAGTCAATCAACTGCATTAATGAGTGCATTCATGTTTTAAAGACATGACTGCATGCGCTGCTGAATATATTTGAGCAACTTTTTGACCACAGTGCACCAGATAACAATGATCTGATAAAAGCAGTGTTGTGATGCGGCAGGGACAGCGAGGTGGGGTAAATTTGATCAAATCAGATACCAAAAAGTAGGGATGCACACCCTGAAGGTGTGTCCTTCACTGTGACACTTGTTTTGAGATTAAAAAAAAACAACAACAAAGAACCGCAGGTTTGAAATCCAGAACAGTGTTCACAAACTTAATATTGGGCTTGTGTTTTATCAGGTCTTCCTACAGTGGTTGCAGTGGTGTGTGGGATTTCAGGGGTTTATGGCAAATACACTCTGGAGTTTAAGGATTCTATCAATCGTACTTCAACATCACAAATGTAAGAAAAAATGATCATTTTAGACATGTAATCACAAATCAATGAAATTCCAACATGATCTCAGTCTTTTTGTTGTGTTTTCCTTTAATATTGAGCAGATGCTGGATGAGCAGCAAGTTCCCACAGAGGCTTTTAGTCGGCTACGTCACCGTGGCCTTCATCTGCCTTGTAGTACTGTATAACTCCTGCATGCTGGGGCTGGTGGTGTTTAAGCTCTGGGCGATCAGAACCAGTACAGGAGGCTACGAAAGCAGCAGTGACTGGAAGAAGATGCAGAAAGAGAAAGGGCCCCGGCTCTGGAAGGACTGTGTCACAGTGCTGGGCCTCAGCTGGCTACTGGGGTTACCGTGGGGACTTGCCAGCAGCACGTACCTGAACATTCCCTTACCCGGGATTTACCTGTTCACAATACTCAACTCCCTGCAGGGTCAGTATGGGAGTGAGGTGAAGCGTTAGTGGTTTTTATTGGACTAGGAAGTTTTTTCACAGAAAACCACAGTGTATGTTTTCTCTTCACAGGTGTTTTTATGTTCCTGTGGTCGGTGGCATTGTCCTTCAAGTCTCGATCTGACAGCAACTCATCCACCAGAGACCCTTCCTCTCAGAAAATGATGACTACCAGTTTTAATAACTGATATTTGCAGGTTATCCATTACCTATATTAGGTAGTGACTAACCTTCAGATTAGAGTTAAATAAGCAGTTGAATATAATCTAACAATTAACATGTTTGCTTGTCATGTTATGTTTTTATACAGATTTATATATATATAATCATGCAATGTAAATATGAACCATTTTCAAGTATTTATTTTTTGTTTTATGATTTACAATTTAGTTTTACAAAGTTACTGTGTGACATTAGAAGTTTTTATACTGCTCTAAAGGTTTAGTTGGGTGGGTAAGGTATGAAGTTAACCTGCATACTGAGAAATCAAGATGCTCAAATGGATCCATGCTTGATTTTCAGTCAGACCCTGGGTTATTTCATGGAAATCTACTTTTTTTATACCTTGTTGAATGTAACTTTTAACAATTCAGCACTTTTATAAAGTACTTTTCTAAAGGCAAAAGTCAACAAAATATCAATTTTATTCCATCTATCTTTCTATGTTGCTAGTTGTATAAGCTGGAACACAAAGCTACTAGCTGTTTCAGTGTAAGCATAGACATATATGCCTCTATATTCGCCCATATGCCCCTCTTTTAGGTTTTAAGTTTTAAGGTGGAGGACGGTCTAACCTCACCTGCCCACTTTGGCTGGTTTAATGAACAAAGTCTCTTTATTGATCATATTAATCCCTTTAGAACAAAAAAGGTTTCATTTTTTTAATATTGACCATCAAACTATGCATAGTTTAGCTTATCAGAACGTTACTTACCAGAACAACAATAGAAACTTTACACAATATTTAATTTGAATGATTTTATTGTCCTGTCATGGCATCCACCGAGAAAAATAGTCCTAGCAAACCAAACTTTAAAGATGCAGGTGTAATTAAATTACTATGAATTTCTCCACCACTAAGTCTACTTCACTGAAGTACGGATACATGTAAAGCATAAACTCTACTACTTGTACGATCTGTGTGCTTAACGGGCAGAGCAGGGTGCCTCTCTAGCAGAATGCTTTGCCAAATTAAAAGAGTAGCGAAAACTGCAATATTAAGTTGTCCCATGATCAAAAACACTTCCTCTAAAAGCACATCAGCTAGAGACTGGTTTCATTTCAACATTTGATGTCATGTGGTGGGGGTAAAAAAAATGTCTGCTAGCTGTTAATATGAATTCTAGACCTTTATAAACATAAAAGCATAACCACAATCATGTGTCACAGCCTAACTGACGTCTGTGTGTGAACAGAAAAGTATGACCTCAGTTTGTCTTATGAATGACTGATTGTGCTGTGATAAGTTATGAGGAACCATCAAGATGCTGAAAAGTATAATAAAAACATCTAAAGAAATTAAATAAATGCCATTAAGTTGTATTGACCAACATACATGTAAACTGCCCCACAATTAAAAAAATAAATAAAAAAGCCTGGAAGAACCTTTTCTTGCTGAAGCGAAAGCTGACTCTTTGGCGCCCTCCTGTGGCGATATTGGAGTATAATGCCTCATATGACGATAGTTGAGATCAAAAACTAACATAACAGCAAAGCTATGTGGAAAGACGGGCTTGGGCTTTTAGACAGAAGCATTTATGCCTTTTATGCGTCTATTATTTGATTTGCTATATATTGTTTAATTTTGTTTAAAAATTTTTACTATTTTTGAAGACATAGGGGTGTGTATTTATTTTCTTTAAATATATATGCAATTCTTTCACAAATGAATGTGGACAAACACAAAAAGTATTTCTTTTTTAATTAGGTTGAAAGAAAATGTTATATTTGGTCACAGTATTTTAAACGTATGATGTACATTTTATTTTTTGCTTTCTTGTATCAACATGCTTGACTGTGGCATGGTGGTGATACATATTTTGGCACATGTTTATAATCTTCCATTATCGTACTTAACGTTTTTCACAATTCATAATCTATTAAAACTGAAATATGATTATCTGTACAGTAAAAAAAATAAAGCTATTAAACATAAATAATTCAACAAGCTCATAAATTTGACTAGCTGAGTAATACCCTTTCATTTAAAAAATAACTTTAAGGAATTGCATTTTAATTATCTCATTAATATAAAAAAAAAACTGAGCGGATTTATTTATTTATTTGTAAAATCGTCTTTTTAATTCAGTTTCTTAAAGTAGGCTACACTTCCGTAGCCAAGGGGAGGCAGTAATTCAGCGTAAAGGATTGTAAACCCCCGAAGAAGAAAAAATCGACATAGTTGTTGTACCCGGACATTGAGACGGAGTGACAGCTCTCGCGGTTTCTTCCTCTATAACTGCCAGACAAGACAGAAAGGAGCGGACAGAAGAACGTCATGGATCCCAACACGACGATTCTGCGAGTTAAAAGGAAAAGAGGGACCGATCCCGCCGACGCCTTGTTGTTGGCGTGTAAACGCATCAGGCCCGAATCGTCCCAGAGCTCAGGCGAAACGGTACCGGAGCCTAACGAAGCTGAAGTGGAAAACTCTGTCTTCAAACTCGTGGCGACCGTAGCAACACAGGTGAGAGGGCCGCTGCTTTGGCCACAGCTAGCCACATGTTGGCAACGTCAACGCAGTGAGCACTGAACATATTAAGGATAGTTTTGGGAAGACAGCTCAGTTACACGCAACGATTTGTTAAGTTTGGGTATAATAGCAGTTTTACGTTATTTTATAAAGTGGTGTTGTCTTTAGAAAACAAAGCCTTATGCTATGTTATTAGCTTAGCCTAGTAATGCTAGGTTATGCTATATTAGCACTCATGCTAGCGTGCGCTATTATGGCAGTAACCTGTGGAGTCGTTGAACAACAAACATGTGGCGTGTTATAACTTTGTCTAACATCTAGAATGCATGAATGACATTTCAAATTTTCATTTTTGAAAATGAATTCCCTTTTTTTTGTCAACTCCAGGACGCTCCTGTACAGACGCAGGTTCGGCAGGCTTTGGCACGTCCTCGCACAGCGCATGCGCTTCGCCCTTCTGCCACCAGTTCACAGCGGATAATTGGGGATCTGCGGAGCACGAAGTGGAGCACCCGGAGAGAAGAACGTTACAGAATACTCTCTAGCCACCGTGCCACTCTGTCGAGTCAAACTGAGCGGCAAACCCCTGAAACAGATGCTGCCGATGTAAGAGAGGAAACTGAGAAAAAGCCAGACAAATGTGGTCTTGGAAACATCCAGGTGGTGGATGTCATCCACGAGGAAGCAGAGGACCAGGACAAACCTGTTGGCAAGGTGAGTTCACTGTTGTTGTTTGGAGTCATAATAATCATGTTTTGAATTTAAAGTGGGGATTAAAGGCTAGTTTAGTTTTCATTTGATTAAATGTGGCAGGGTGCATTTGTAACGCTGCATAATGTAATTAGAAGAACAGGGTTTTAATTTTATATGGTTCAAAACTAATCCCTTTAAGTTTTTATATATATATATATA